>OX333079.1:35539287-36139287 GCA_946863875.1 Alloplasta piceator | reverse complement strand
TTTGAAGTTTGAACGATCCCGAAAGGAATGAGCGCATGTAGAACCCTAACTTCCGTCTAGAAAATAAATTACAGTAATTTTAGTGAACCGATTCAATTTTGACCAAAATGCGAAAAAAAAAATTTCATTTTTTTGTTTCGGGCCCTGTAGCGATGTATTTTGTCCCCCTGCATACGAATCTACCAATAGTTTTCTCAAAACATCAAAATTTTCATGAATTTTCATCAAAAACATCTTTCTTAAATTTTAGCCCCATTCTCAGAAACCTCGAAATTTCAAGTGCTCATAACTTTACTTCGGTTCAACCTATTCGAAAATTTATTTTTCGTACTTAAAGGCTGTCACTGAACTTAGAGAATGGCGTTTGATTCATTCCGATAACTTAATTTTTGTAGAAATGAGAGCACTTTGAAAATCGCTGAAAAAACTGGAATCGCCTTAAAAAATTTGCAAAAATCGATGAGCAAACTTTAAAAATCTGCCAAAAATTAAAAAATCATCCGAATTGGATGAACCAAGCGGCATTTCGAAGCTTCAACGATCCCCAAAAGAATGAGTTCAAGTCGTAACCGGAATTTCATCTAGAAAAAAAGTTACGGCTATTTTAGTGAACAGATCTAGTTTTGGCCAAAATGCGGGGAAAAAAAATTTTTAATGCTCATAATTTACTTCAGATTGGACGATTCTAAAATCTCAGATAGAACTACCTCTTAAAAAAAGGCTTATCAAACAGAACCCGGTGTATCGAAAGTGATTCCACGCGGGACAAATTTGTCCCCCACGCGAATTTATCGTAGTGACCCAGTCGAGGTACAAATTTGTCCCCTATTCTAACCGACACCTCTATTCCAACCACTTCTGAGCTCTGAAATAGTGACAATAGTCCCCAAATTTCGAAAATAATGAGATAAGTGACACGATTGTAAAATACTGAAAAATAGTGACTCACTGCCTGCTTAATCGAATACTTTTCGAAAAATCGTTATTTACTCATCGAATTTTCCAATTGATCTTCCGTCTCGTTTGATTCCCATCGAATTTCCCAATCGATCTTTCGTTTCATTTTGATCCCATCGAATTTTTCAATTGATCTTCTATCCCATATTATTCCCATCGAATTTCCCAATCGATCTTCCATTACATTTCGACCCCATCGAATTTTCCGATTGATCTTCCATATCTTTTGATTCCCATCGAATTTCCCATCGATCTTCCGTTTCATTTTGACCCCATCAAATTTTCCGATTGATCTTTCGTCTCGTTTGATTCCCATCGAATTTCCCAATCGATCTTCCGTTTCATTTTGATCCCATCGAATTTTTCAATTGATCTTCTATCCCATATTATTCCCATCGAATTTCCCAATCGATCTTCCATTACATTTCGATCCCATCGAATTTTTCGATTGATCTTCCATATCTTTTGATTCCCATCGAATTTCCCAATCGATCTTCCGTTTCATTTTGACCCCATCAAATTTTCCAATTGATCTTTCGTCTCGTTTGATTCCCATCGAATTTCCCAATCGATATTCCGCTTCATTTTGATCCCATCGAATTTTTCAATTGATCTTCTTCTTCAATTATATCCCATATTATTCCCATCGAATTTCCCAATCGATCTTCCTTTACATTTCGATCCCATCGAATTTTCCTATTGATCTTCCATATCTGTTGATTCCCATCGAATTTCCCAATCGATCTTCCGTTTCAAATTTTCCAATTGATCTTCCGTTTCACTGCAGTCCCATCGAATGAGAAATTTCTCTCATCATCAATTATCCCGCAATATATTTTAGAAATATATTTTTTTAACCGAGGATTACTTAAAAAATCATTAAAAATCAGATCACTTAACTGCTGATCGCGCATCAAAATAAATTGCAATTTTTATTCGAAACTTCGGGAACAGTTTTTTAAATAATTTTCCCATCACTCGACGGGGAAAAATTCATTTTCCCATCAGCCGATGGGGGTAAATTCATTTTCCACATCAATTGATGGGAAAAAATCAATTTTCCCATCCATTGATGGGAAAAAATCAATTTTTTGAGTCTTCTAAACCTATTTTCCCCCCTCGAATGTGTGATCTGTGAGTGATCTGTCATTGGGATTGCACGAAATTTGTCCGATCGGAGGTGAGGTGGAGTCTCGTTGCGATTAATTAATCTCCCGTGTCCAACGAGATGACCGGGCCCTAATTTTCCGTTACGCTGAGTGGATTGCCCAATTCGGCGTGAGGTCGTCAGTTCCTCTCCATAACCTCTCTCTCTCACTATCTGCTTCGGTCTCGCCATATTATGGCAGTCATATATTCGGAATGCTAATGGGATGTGCAAGGGAGATGGAGAACGAGGAATATGCACATGAGGTTCTCGATTTTTCGTCCTGGAAAGGCAGAATGTTCCGATCGATGAAATGCCATTATTGGCAATTCATTTGCCGAAAACCATCAACCCCTATTGCTACTTTGCATGAAATAATACGGTTTGCGAAATTCCCATCACATGAGCATTATTTCGATGCTGATTAGTTTGGTCACATGCTCCGCTGGAATATGACAGTTTAGGAATTGAAAATAAATTCTCACACTTTTTTTCCATTTAAGTGTTCAATTTTCAAATTCAAGTACAATTTACAATTTTCTCAAAATTGTCTTTTGTGAGGTTGAATAAAAAAATTCTAAAAAAATAATTTTTAAAATAATTAAAGTGTTCAATTTTCAAGTCAAGTAAATTTTCAATTTTCTCAAAATTGTTGTTTGAGGGGTTGAAAAAAAAATTCTAACAAAAAAGAAAGAAAAATTAGCGGTTGAAAAAAAAATCTCCCCGTCTTGGGGTGAGAATTTTTTTCAATTAAAGTTTTGAATTCTTAAATTCAAGTTGTTGTTGTTATTGATGTTGTTGTTGTTGTTGTTGTTGTTGTTGTTGTTGTTGTTGTTGTAGTTGTTATGGTTGATGCTGTTTGTTCGTTCGTTTGTAATTTTATTTTTTTATCCTACAAAATTCCGTAAATTAAAAGTTTGAGGATCAAAAATTTTGCATTTTCTTTTTGGATTTTCGAAAGTTTTTAAATTCATTCGTCGTGAAAAATTAAGAATTATTAATAATAATTAATTAAAAAACGATTATTATTAATAACTAATGAATGATCATTGTCAATAATTAATAATTGTTAATAATACAAAAAAAAATTAAATGCATCGATCCTTTAATTTTTTTTTTTATTTACCTCCAATTGAGAAAAAGGGGTTTCGAGAAACCCTTGACTGCTTCAACCCTTCAAAAATTAACCTTTCAAATGAAAAGGAATGAGGAATATATTATGATTTTTTTTTATGTGTGGAGGGGAAAAAAAATTCTTATGCAGAGATAATTCGATTCTCGTTCCACGCGAACGTGAGAAAAGGAGTGATAGCGAGACTAGAGACTGAAGGGAATGGGGATGAAAATTGCATAAATATATTTGCATCCTACGGAGCGAGGAATGTATATGTGTCATTCCATATCAATTCAACGACGTTTTGACGGTGACCCCTTCGATTTTGTTTATTTTTTAATATGTTATTATACATGCAAAAAGAAGTATCCATGCCAACTTTTAGCTCTCTATCTTAAACCATACCGAAGTTATAGATTTTTCAAGAATATACTTAAAATAATCATAACTTCTACATTAACCAAGATATTGTAATTTGTCAAGAAGTCATTTTTTTTTTGTTTTTCAAGGTACTTTTTGAAAAAAATATTAAAAATTAAGATAAACAAATTTTTAATGTGTTTTTAACTGTTTTAAGCTAAAAAATTGGATTTTCTCTCAATGGGACCCCTTCGATTTTTTTCAAAAAAAATTATAAAATTCTACGTAAAAAAACAAAATTTTTGAGATTTTACCGAAGAGGGGATTCAAATAACTTCTTATCGAAAAAAAATTTCTACATTCTGCAAACTTCTTTATTAACCAAGGTATTGTAATTTGTCAAGAGGTCATCTTTTTTTGTTTTTCAATGTACTTTCTGAAAAAAATATCAAAAATTAAGAAAAACAAATTTTTAATGTCTTTTTAACTGTTTTAAGCTAAAAAATTGGATTTTTTCCTAATGGGATCCCTTCGATTTTTTTCTAAAAAAATTATAAAATTCTACGTAAAAAAATAAATTTTTTGAAATTTTACCGAAGAGGGATTCACATAACTTCTTATTGAAAAAAAAAATTTCGATTTTTTTTTTTCGTAATTCTGATCTTTTTTCCTTCTATGACTACATTAGTTGATTTCAATGATGTTAAAATAAATAATCTAACTTGCCTCACATATTTTCATTGTGAATTATAATAGATAACATCAAGAATTACAATTTAAGTACGTTTTGCACTTTAGTTTGCAAAACGTACTTGAATTGTAATTCTTCATGTTAATTATAGTAATTTACAATGGAAATATGTGAGGCAAGTTAGATTATTTATTTAAACATCATTGAAATCAACTATTATAGTCATAGAAAGAAAAAAGTTCAAAATTACGAAAAAGAAATCGAATAAAAAAATTTCGTTAAGAAGTTATTTGAATTCCCTCTTCGGTAAAATCTCAAAAATTTTGTTTTTTTACGTAGAATTTAATAATTTTCCTTTGAAAAAAATAGAAGGGGTCCCATGGAAAGAAAATCCAATTTTTTAGCTTAAAACAGTTAAAAACACATTAAAAATTTGTTTCTCTTAATTTTTAATATTTTTTTCAAAAAGTACCTTGAAAAACAAAAAAAAATGACTTCTTGACAAATTACAATATCTTGGTTAATGTAGAAGTTATGATTATTTTAAGTATATTCTTGAAAAATCAATAACTTCGGTAAGGTTTAAGATAGAGAGCTAAAAATTGGCATGGACACTTCTTTTTGCATGCATAATAACATATTGAAAAATAAAAAAAATCGAATGGGTCACCGTCAAAACGTCGTTGAATTGATATGGAATGACACATATAGAAGGTCGTATCTATCGATATAGCAGATCCCTCGTCCATGAAGAAATGGGGGGGGGGGGGGGGGGCGGCGGCAAAAGAGGGGTGGGGGGAGGAGAGGGGAGGGGGAAGGGTAAATTAACGATGAGAGGAGAACGACGAGAAAAAGGGGAGGAAAAAAATTAGGAAAAACGTGAGAAAAGCAAGACGAGGGAAACTCTGTTTTTCCGACCTTCATCGTCGCGAATTACTTGACAGATTTACATAATGCCACATAAAAATTAATGATTTTTCATACTGCAGAGATAGAGGAATTTTTTAATAAATTCTTCAAAAGTTTCACGTACTATTTTCATATTTATCAAAAAACTCTGAACAATTTTTAATTATGACTTCTAAAAGTTATGATGAAACTTGTAAATCAAAAAGGAATTGAAAATTCAATTTTTTTTAAATAAAAAATTCTCTTTTGTAATTGAAAATTCATTTTATCAAATAAAAAATCCATTTTCTTAAATACAAATTTTTTAAATTTAATAATCATTGTTTAATTTTTATTTTAAAAAAAATTAAAATTAATTATTTTTCATAATGTAGAAGTTGCCCGACAAATTTTTTAATAAATTGTCAAAAGTTTCGCAAAAGTCCTCGCTCATTAATATTTCAATATTAATCAAAAAATCTTAACCAATTTTTATCATAACTTCTAAAAGTCGTGAAAAAAATTGCAATTCAAAAAGGAATTGAAAGTTCAATTTTTTCAAATAAAAAATCGTATTTAATTAATTAAAAATCCTTTTTTGTGATTGAAATTTCATTTTGCTTAAATAAAAATTATTTAATTTAATTTTCGACGAATTTTTTAATAAATTCTTCAAAAATTTCACGAAACTTCACATTACTATTTTCATATTTATCAAAAAACTCTGAACAATTTTTAATCATAACTTCTAAAAGTTATGATAAAACTTGTAAATCAAAAAGGAATTGAAAATTCAATTGTTTAAATAAAAAATTCTCTTTTGTAATTGAAAATTCATTTTCTCAAATAAAAAATCCATTTTCTTAAATACAAATTTTTTTAATTTAATAATCATTATTTAATTTTTATTTTAAAAAAATGAAATTAATTATTTTTCATAATGTAGAAGTTGCCCGACCAATTTTTTAATAAATTGTCAAAAGTTTCGCAAAAGTCCTCACTCATTAATATTTCAATATTAATCAAAAAATCTTAACCAATTTTTATCATAACTTCTAAAAGTCATGAAAAAAATTGCAATTCAAAAAGGAATTGAAAGTTCAATTTTTTCAAATAAAAAATCGTATTAATTAAGTAAAAATCCTTTTTTGTGATTGAAATTTCATTTTGCTTAAATAAAAATTATTTAATTTAATTTTCGACGAATTTTTTAATAAATCCTTCAAAAATTTCACGAAACTTCACATTACTATTTTCATATTTATCAAAAAACTCTGAACAATTTTTAATCATAACTTCTGAAAGTTATGATAAAACTTGTAAATCAAAAAGGAATTGAAAATTCAATTTTTTAAAATAAAAAATTCTCTTTTGTAATTGAAAATTCATTCTCTCAAATAAAATATCCATTTTTTTAAATATACATTTTTTTAATTTAATAATCATTGTTTAATTTTTATTAAAAAAAAAATTAAAATTAATTATTTTTCATAATGTAGAAGTTGCCCGACAAATTTTTTAATAAATTGTCAAAAGTTTCACAAAAGTCCTCGCTCATTAATATTTCAATATTAATCAAAAAATCTTAACCAATTTTTATCATAACTTCTAAAAGTCATGAAAAAACTTGCAATTCAAAAAGGAATTGAAAGTTCAATTTTTTCAAATAAAAAATTGTCTTTCGTTATTGAAAATTCATTTTCTCAAATAAAAAATCAATTTTTTTTTAATAAAATTTTTTCATATTTAATTATGATTATTCAATTTTTATTTTTTAAAAATTAATATTAATTATTTTTCGTACCGTCGAAGTACTTTTGTAATTGAAAATTCATTTTCTCAAATAGAAAATCCACTTTTTTAAATAAAATTTTTTAAAATTTAATTATTATTTTTAAAAAATGAAAATTATTTAGTTTTCATAGTGTAGAAGCTGCTCGAGCAATTTTTTCATAAATTCTTCAAAAGTTTCATGCAACTTGTAAAAATTATGATTTTTGAAAATTTTTTTTTTTTTTTTAATTAAAAAAAATTAAAAAAAAAAAAAAATAGGCGAACTTGCAAATGTATTTCACACCGCGTGTACATCGAAAAAAAAAACACAAAGAGGGTTTGGGAAGCCTCGTAGGTTCACCGACGAAGCAGCAGGCGACCATCCAAGTCCGCCCTTCGCGACATGTGTTCTCGAGGGTAGTCTTAAAGTTTAACCCTCGGATGGCAAAAAAAGTGTGTCAACATTTTTCTCTTCCTCGCTTATTGCACGGTATTTTTTTTTCCACGCTCTCCCATTCGACAATATTTTTTATATCGGGCTCTAAGATACTAATAAATAATAATAAATCATAAATAAATAAATAATAATAAATAATAAATAAATAAATAATAATAGAAAGTCGAAAAATTGCGATAACAATATTTTCTTTCTCATTTTTTCTCACCATTCCTTTGTATTCTTTTTTTTTATTATATATTGTATATATGTATGTTACATATAATATGGGGCATTCCATGCGAAACCGACCAATTCGTGACCGCGACCATTTTTAATTTTGTTGAAAATTTTCTATGTTTTTGTACTTACTGAAAGCAGTCTTCCAGATTTTTTTTAGATTTTTGTCTCAACCCTTACAACCACAATAAATTTTTAAAAAATATTTTGGGTTTAAAACTGAAAAAAAAAATGAAAATGAAGTTCGATATTTTTTTAAAATTTTTTTCATGAAACTACTACTAAAGACGAAAAAAAATTGTCTGCTATCTTATTTTGATATCTCAGTTTTTAAAAAGGTTACGAGCATTTCAAAAAAAAATTTGTGAAATTTTGAAAAATTTATTTTGGTAAGAAGAGTTGAGACAAAAATCCGAAAAAATTCTGAAAGACTGCTTCCAGTACATACGCAAAAATAGAAAATTTTCAACGAAATTAAAAATGGTTGGGTTCACGGATTGGTCGGTTTGGAGTGGAATGCTCCATATATATGAAGCATTCCATACGAAACCGACCAATTCTTGACCCCATCCATTTTTAATTTTGTTGAAAATTTTCTTTTTTTTTTCTACGTACTGAAAGCGGTCTTTCAGAATTTTTTTAGATTTTTGTCTCAACCCTTCCAATCGGAATAATTACAAAAAAATTTGGGTTTAAAACTGAAAAAAAAATGAAAATGAAGTTCGATATTTTTTTTTGTATTTTTTTAATGAAACTACAACTAAAGACGAAAAAAATTATCTTTTAGCTTATTTTGATATCTCCGTTTTTAAAAAAGTGACGAGCATTTTAAACATTTTTTTCTGGAATTTTGAAAAATTTATTGTGGTAAGAAGAGTTGAGACAAAAATCTAAAAAAATTCTAAAAGATTGCTTTCAGTACGCACACAAAAATAGAAAGTTTTCAACAAAATTAAAAATGGTCGGGGTCACGGACTGGTCAGTTTGGAGTGGAATGCTCCATATATATGAAGCATTCCATACGAAACCGACCAATCCTTGACCCCATCCATTTTTAATTTTATTGAAAATTTTCTTTTTTTTTCTACGTACTGAAAGTGGTCTTTCAGAATTTTTTCAGATTTTTGTCTCAACCCTTCCAACCACAATAATTTTTTAAAATTTGACACAAATTTTTTTGAAATGCGCATAACTTTTTAAAAAACGAAGATATCAAAATATGATAGGACATCGTTTTTTTTCGTCTTGAGTTGTAGTTTCATGAAAAAAATACAAAAAAAATATCGTACTTCATTTTCATTTATTTTTTTCAGTTTTAAATCCAAAATATTTTTTAAAAATTTCCTGTGGTTGAAAGGGTTGAGAGAAAAATCTAAAAAAATTCTGAAAGACTGCTTTCAGTACGTACAAAGAAATAGTAAATTTTTAATAAAATCAAATATAAAAAATCCAGCAAAACAAAAATCCTGACTGCGTATAACGCCTTAAAGGGTTCAGTTTTGTAAAAATTTGGAAAAAATCAGAATAAATCATTAAGTGGAAAAAAAGTTCACGAGAGTGAAAAATATATATATATATATGAAGAGGCCAGGGTAACTTGACGCCTCGTCGAGAGTCAGGGTTCTCTTTAAGTGGATAAAGACGCTTCGTCTCTCGTCTCAGACACGGTTTGCGCCTCATCGCAACGTTTTAAGCCAATTTCACAAGTTCTGGCGGTGGCCATCAACTCTCGCAAAATATCAGTCCTCGCTCTGGCAGCATTTCACATTTCTCTCCCATTCTCTCTCGCCCTCCCGTTTTTTTTTATTTAATTTTATTTCTCTCCTCAACATTTTTCCTCTTCAATTTTTTCTCTCCTTTTTCTCTCTCAATGCGGTCTTTTCAGCCTTTTCCTTTTCTCCCGGACGACTTTCTTCCGGTAATTGCATTCGACGATTCCATTGGACTGTCCTCGCGTACCTCTGAAGAGGATTCATCAAGAAAATGTTTTTCACAGAGAGAACTCTTGAAAACTGTGACTATTTTTCTCGCTTGATAAAAAAAAAACGATTATCCCTTCATCAGAATTACAATTTTTTTCCGCTAGTCGGAATGTCAATTGTTTGCAACATTTATGCCAGAAGACACTCCCGTAAACACGTTTTTAAGGGATAAAATAGGTTGCGTTTTTTAAAATAATTTTCACGATTTTTTTTTATTATGAAGGAATGTATATACTTTATTGGAACTTCGAGAACATTTTTTAAATGTATTTAAATAAGTATTGTAATTTTTTCGAAGTATTTCCTCGGAAAATGTCAGCTTCGTTCTATTTTTGCTGTAGTTAATAGGTAATAGGGGAGGTAATAGTATTTTTTTTTACATTTTGAGTCAGAATGAAAAAACGGTATAATTTAGAATAAAATAAAAAATAGTTTTGGAATGTACGAACAAATTCCTTTCATATGATACCCCACATGACCTAGTTTCGTGGCGTTTAAATTTTGACTCCCTATTTTGGGCCCTATTTTGTAAAAAAAAAAATGGTGACGAGACGCTACCGCATCTCTTCGAGTATTTGAGAGATTATTTTGCCTCAAATAGATGCGTCGCGCGTCATCTAGTATTTATTAATAATGCAAGCTTAACAATTAATACCCATAATACCCTACTTAATAGGGTCCGTACCTAATTCTACTATTTATCTTATTTTTTGGCAACCTTGGAGCGTTGAAAGCTCCCTCAATCCCCTGAGAACGTCGTTATAATGATTTTTGCGCCATTCACCCTCTCTGAATGTGAAAAAACAGTCCCACATCTCAACATTCCTTTTGCTCAGACCAACAGGCACCATTTTGTCATCCTCATCGAATGACTAAATGGAATGTACGAACAAAGTCCTTTCATATGATACCCCACATGACCTAGTTTCGTGGCGTTTAAATTTTGACTCCCTATTTTAGGCCCTATTTTGTAAAAACAAAAATGGTGACGAGACGCTACCGCATCTCTTCGAGTATTTGAGAGATTATTTTGCCTGAAATAGATGCGTCGTGCGTCACCCGTAGTAAAAAACTCCATTCGTCGCCATTGAAAAATCCCCATTCATTCCCCATTGCCAAAATAACCAATAGAGATGAATGCCGAATTGCCTAAGGGGATTTTCGCCATTGAATTCCCCATTTGAAACGGAATGGGGATTATCTAATGGGGATTCAATGGAGACAATCCCCTTAGGCAATTCGGCATTCATCCCCATTGGTTATTTTGGCAATGGGGAATGAATGAGGATTTTTCAATGGCGATGAATGGAGTTTTTACTATACGAAAGAATCTCCATTGCTGTTCGCCACTCATTCCCCATTGCCCACAAAACCAATGGATATGAATGCCGAATTTTCTAAGGACATTTTCGCCATTGAATTCCCCATTTGAAACGGAATGGGGATTATCCCATGGGGATTCAATGGAGACAATTTTCCTAGTTAATTCGCCATTCACCTCCATTGGTTTTTGTGGGCAATGGGGAATAAATGGGATCATCAATGGAGATTCTTTCATATGATTGCTATATATGCATGGAATTTCGCATTAAATAATCAAATGATGTGAGTTGTCAATAAGTAAGGTTAATCATAATGCTAATATTAGCATAATGACCAATAATTATATACGCATTATATCGCGTTACAGCTGCCATAAGGGCGTATGCCAGCCAAAGGTAGGGCTGGAAAGCCATAAGGGCGTATCGAAATTTTTTTTTTCAGGAATCGACGTAATTATGACCGAAAAGTATAGAACCTATGGAAAAAAAAATTTCCCAATTTTTTTAAATTTTTTATACGCCCTTATGGCTTTCCGAGTGGGTCTCGAAAGCCATAAGGGCAAATCGATTTTTTTTTTCAGGAATCTACGTAATTATGACCGAAGAGTGTAGAACCGATGAAAAAAAAAATTTCCCAATTTTTTTTTTTTTTTATTCGCCCTTATGGCTTTCCGAGTGGGTCTCGAAAGCCATAAGGGCGTATCGATTTTTTTTTTTAGGAATCGACGTAATTATGACCGAAAAGTATAGAACCGATGAAAAAAAAAATTGGGAAATTTTTTTTTTCATCGGTTCTATACGTTTCGGTCATAATTACGTTGACTTGAAATTTCGCTATTTTCAGGTTTTTGAAAATAGGCCCAAAATTGAGCAAAACAGTTTTTTATCGAAATTCATGAAAATTTTGATTTTTTGAAAAAACTATTGATAGATTCGTGTTTAGGGGGCAAAAATACATCGATATGAGGCCCGAAAAACAAAAATAATTTTTTTTTTTTTTTGCATTTTGGCCAAAATTCAATCGGTTCACTAAAATGGCTGCAATTTATTTTCTAGATAGAATTGCGGCTTGAGCATGAGCTCATTCTCTTCGTAATCGTTCACGCTTCAAAATCCCGTTTGGTTCATCCCATTACGATCATTTTTCGATTTTTTGCAGATTTTTAAAGTTCAACAATAGATTTTTGTAAATTTTTTAAGGTATACCCCTTTCCATTTTTTTCGGCAATTTTCAAACTGCTCTCATTTCTACAAAAAATTAGTTATCGGGATGAACTTAACGGCATTCTCTAAGTTTGGTCACAAGCTTTGCGTACGAAAAACAAATTTTGAAATCGGTTGAACCAAAGTGAAGTTATGAGCACTTGAAATTTCGCTATTTTCAGGTTTTTGAAAATAGGCCCAAAATTGAGCAAAACAGTTTTTTATCGAAATTCATGAAAATTTTGATTTTTTGAAAAAACTATTGATAGATTCGTGTTTAGGGGGCAAAAATACATCGATATGAGGCCCGAAAAACAAAAATAATTTTTTTTTTTTTTTGCATTTTGGCCAAAATTCAATCGGTTCACTAAAATGGCTGCAATTTATTTTCTAGATAGAATTGCGGCTTGAGCATGAGCTCATTCTCTTCGTAATCGTTCACGCTTCAAAATCCCGTTTGGTTCATCCCATTACGATCATTTTCGATTTTTTGCAGATTTTTAAAGTTCAACAATAGATTTTTGTAAATTTTTTAAGGTATACCCCTTTCCATTTTTTTCGGCAATTTTCAAACTGCTCTCATTTCTACAAAAAATTAGTTATCGGGATGAACTTAACGGCATTCTCTAAGTTTGGTCACAAGCTTTGCGTACGAAAAACAAATTTTGAAATCGGTTGAACCAAAGTGAAGTTATGAGCACTTGAAATTTCGCTATTTTCAGGTTTTTGAAAATAGGCCCAAAATTGAGCAAAACAGTTTTTTATCGAAATTCATGAAAATTTTGATTTTTTGAAAAAACTATTGATAGATTCGTGTTTAGGGGGCAAAAATACATCGATATGAGGCCCGAAAAACAAAAATAATTTTTTTTTTTTTTTGCATTTTGGCCAAAATTCAATCGGTTCACTAAAATGGCTGCAATTTATTTTCTAGATAGAATTGCGGCTTGAGCATGAGCTCATTCTCTTCGTAATCGTTCACGCTTCAAAATCCCGTTTGGTTCATCCCATTACGATCATTTTCGATTTTTTGCAGATTTTTCAAGTTCAACAATAGATTTTTGTAAATTTTTTAAGGTATACCCCTTTCCATTTTTTTCGGCAATTTTCAAACTGCTCTCATTTCTACAAAAAATTAGTTATCGGGATGAACTTAACGGCATTCTCTAAGTTTGGTCACAAGCTTTGCGTACGAAAAACAAATTTTGAAATCGGTTGAACCAAAGTGAAGTTATGAGCACTTGAAATTTCGCTATTTTCAGGTTTTTGAAAATAGGCCCAAAATTGAGCAAAACAGTTTTTTATCGAAATTCATGAAAATTTTGATTTTTTGAAAAAACTATTGATAGATTCGTGTTTAGGGGGCAAAAATACATCGATATGAGGCCCGAAAAACAAAAATAATTTTTTTTTTTTTTTGCATTTTGGCCAAAATTCAATCGGTTCACTAAAATGGCTGCAATTTATTTTCTAGATAGAATTGCGGCTTGAGCATGAGCTCATTCTCTTCGTAATCGTTCACGCTTCAAAATCCCGTTTGGTTCATCCCATTACGATCATTTTTCGATTTTTTGCAGATTTTTAAAGTTCAACAATAGATTTTTGTAAATTTTTTAAGGTATTTTTTAAGGTACCCCTTTCCATTTTTTTCGGCAATTTTCAAACTGCTCTCATTTCTACAAAAAATTAGTTATCGGGATGAACTTAACGGCATTCTCTAAGTTTGGTCACAAGCTTTGCGTACGAAAAACAAATTTTGAAATCGGTTGAACCAAAGTGAAGTTATGAGCACTTGAAATTTCGCTATTTTCAGGTTTTTGAAAATAGGCCCAAAATTGAGCAAAACAGTTTTTTATCGAAATTCATGAAAATTTTGATTTTTTGAAAAAACTATTGATAGATTCGTGTTTAGGGGGCAAAAATACATCGATATGAGGCCCGAAAAACAAAAATAATTTTTTTTTTTTTTTTGCATTTTGGCCAAAATTCAATCGGTTCACTAAAATGGCTGCAATTTATTTTCTAGATAGAATTGCGGCTTGAGCATGAGCTCATTCTCTTCGTAATCGTTCACGCTTCAAAATCCCGTTTGGTTCATCCCATTACGATCATTTTTCGATTTTTTGCAGATTTTTAAAGTTCAACAATAGATTTTTGTAAATTTTTTAAGGTATACCCCTTTCCATTTTTTTCGGCAATTTTCAAACTGCTCTCATTTCTACAAAAAATTAGTTATCGGGATGAACTTAACGGCATTCTCTAAGTTTGGTCACAAGCTTTGCGTACGAAAAACAAATTTTGAAATCGGTTGAACCAAAGTGAAGTTATGAGCACTTGAAATTTCGCTATTTTCAGGTTTTTGAAAATAGGCCCAAAATTGAGCAAAACAGTTTTTTATCGAAATTCATGAAATCTTTGATTTTTTGAAAAAACTATTGATAGATTCGTGTTTAGGGGGCAAAAATACATCGATATGAGGCCCGAAAAACAAAAATATTTTCTAGATAGAATTGCGGCTTGAGCAAGAGCTTATTCTCTTCGTAATCGTTCACGCTTCAAAATCCCGTTTGGGAAATTGGGAAAAATTTTTTTTCATCGGTTCTATACTTTTTGGTCATAATTACGTCGATTCCTGAAAAAAAAAATTTTGATACGCCCTTATGGCTTTCGACACCAACTCGGAAAGCCATAAGGGCGTATAAAAAAAAAAACAATTGGAAAAATTTTTTTTCCATCGGTTCTATACGTTTCGGTCATAATTACGTAGATTCCTGGAAAAAAAAATTTCAATACGCCCTTATGGCTCCCGGATGCCATAAGGGCGTAAAAGTGGTGATACGCCCTTATGGCAGCTGTAACGCGATATATATTATTACATTTAATAGAAATTATTGAAGCTCAGAATTGAGAAAATAGATTGTAAGTGTATTCAGATGACGATTGATAATGAAAGTATATACGTTTCTCCTCTCACAAATCGGGTTGAGAAGGACTGATAAAATGATGTGTATATGTTAAAAATAAACGGTTTTAAAAATCATTTATCCCAAACGTACGCGTACTTGATGAGCAGTTTATAATACATTTTTTTAAAATTACTTTCGAATAATTTCCGAGCTTATGCTAATATTAATTGACCATCGATACAATCATCAGCATTTATTACAATTGAAGAAAATATTTGGTTCATATATGAGAATCAGCGACATCTACTCTTACTTGACTTTATTAATTCACCGCCGTTTGATAAATATCGCATTCGGAAAAATTCTCATCGATCGATGGGTTCAATTGTTCTGCATTGAACCTCGAATATGGATTGCAACATCGTTAACGAATGCTGCTTATCATTCGATCAGTCATCAATGAAGTGACATTATTGATAAATGTTGATCATTGTATAATTCGTAGTTACTTATTATTCAATGGGTATCCTTGGTAAATGCTGATCATTTCATCGTTAGCCGCATTTGGGTTCCAATGAACATCTGTGGGAAATGCTGATCTTTCAGTTCATCCGCATTGACTTTCCAATGGACATCATTGGGTAAAGCGGATCATTTCGTTCATCAGCATTTACCATCTCATGGACACCATTGGGCAATGCTGATCGCTCGATACATCCGCATTGGCTTTCCAATGAGCATCATTGAGTAATGATGATCATTCGATTCGTCCGCATTGGCTTTCCAATGAGCATCATTGAGTAATGATGATCGTTCGATTCATCCGCATTGGCTTTCCAATGAGCATCATTGAGTAATGATGATCATTTGATTCATCCGCATTTGATGTTCAATGGATACCCATTCACTGATCAATGGTCAGCCCTGTACGCCATTGACAAATGCGGAAATCTCAATGGGTCCCCATTCATTGTCCAATGGAGTCGTATGAGGACCATTGGTTGCCATTGGCGATTCAATGGAGTTTTTTACTACGGGCATCTAGTGTTTATTAATAATGCAAGCTTAACTATTAATACCCATAATACCCTACTTAATAGGGCCCGTACCTAATTCTACTATTTATCTTATTTTTTGGCAACCTTGGAGCGTTGAAAGCTCCCTAAATCCCCTGAGAACGTCGTTATAATGATTTTTGCGCCATTCGCCCTGTCTGAACGTGAAAAAACAGTCCCGCATCTCAACATTCCTTTTGCTCAGACCAACAAGCGCCATTTTGTCATCCCCATCGAATGACAAAATGGCGCCCACCCAGATGGCGACACGAGTGTCACGTTCTTTGATGAATGGGATGCTCCTCCTTCCATTCTCGTCCCTTTCGCTTCCTGTTAGTGCAGGACACTTGCCAATCCCCTCCCGCTGTCCTTGCCCCTCTCCGCCGTCTTTCCCCCTCCCCGCTGACTACTCTCGACCCCCTCTCCCGCGTTTCTGCGGCCCATGTATTTTCCGAGGCTTCTGGCAAAGCTTCTGATGGCTCCAGCTTTTCCCTCTCCATACGTTATGGACACCCCCCCCCCTCCTGGAAAAGAAGCCGAGAAGTTGATCGTGGGCTTGCAAAACAAGAGATACGTAGACGAAAGGATATAATGAAAAATGGGGCAAAATGGACCGCTAAAAAAAGTCTGGAAATTTCCAAAGCCCAGCTGAACGTAAAAATGTGCAATTTTTTAATCAAAATGAATAGACTATGTTTGATACACATTTTTTAAAAATAATGTCGTAACTATTGAGAATCAATTATTAAATGTTATCGAAGGATTTTGAATTTTTTATTTCAAGAATAAATTTGTCGTTTTGACAAGTTAAAGTAATTTTGAAAAATTGAAAATTCAGATAATGTCCGGAATGAAAAAAAAAAAATTTGTTTCACCCCTCTCCCCGGATGAAATAGTCGATTTGAAAAATCACCCCCTTAAAGAATTTATCAAAATTCACCATTGAAATGAATTTACCGCTGTTTTATAATAAATATTGTATAATAAAATAATAAATAAATATAATAAATAATAAAATATAATAAACGTGTAATAAATATAATAAATATATTAATAAAAAAATGAATATTAAAGTACTAAAATATAAATAAAAATAATAATAAATATTCCGCTTCTTCCTGGGAGTTGAAGGAATCTTTTCTTGCGATCCTCCTGGAAAAATTTTAATTATCGTAAACAAAAAAAAATTAATTTCAATGGGGATGAAAAACTGCTTGATTTTTGGCCTTATTTACCTATTTTCAGAGTCGTCCATTCTAATCTAAGCACAGTCCATTTTGCCCCACCTTGAACCACCCTCTGGTTAGCCATTCCACGCGTCTCGGTGCTAAATCATGTGAAGCTATTTTTGGACCGGGTTTACCCTCTGCGAGTATTAGAAAAGCCACTACGAGGGTCAGAGGGTGAGTGCGAGAGAGAGAGAGAGAGAGAGAGAGAGAGAGAGAGAGAGAGGGAGGGGCAGGGGGGGGGGGTTGCAACACGAAGAACCTTCCACCCTTTTCTCGTCGAAACGTACAGCACGGAAAATTCGACCCACCAGCCGTTTCCCAGACTACACCCTTTTTTTTACCTTCTCCCTTGTACAGCGGACATGCTCTCTACCTTCGCTAAATTTACGATGCAAAAAGTCGTAAAAAGCTTCGACGGTTCTTCGGTAATTGCTTGTTTATTTTATATATTTTTTTTTTATTTTTTTTTCTAATTCATGAAAAATAGTACATTACGATATTTTATATCACGAGGTGCAATATGGACGTTTTCACGTCCGCTTGCGGACGTAAAAGCGTCCATTATTGTACTGAGTGATATAAAGACTTTTTTTTAGTTTGAACTGAGAATTTTTTTTCTCAATATTTCCGGCTTTTTTAAATATTTTGGGGTAACGTGACAGAAGAAGAATCAGCGTAAACTCACTTTATAATTATTCTTCGGTTGAGTTAATTTTTGCAGTAGTTGGTCTTGAGTTAGTTACGGTTTTGCAGGATTCAGCCCAATAGAATTTTAAATGTGCCAGTTGAGAAATCAAGAAAAGCCATTGGTTGCAATTCAAGTAGATTCATCCGAGCACAGATCAGACTGAATAAACTCACTTTATAATCGTTTCTTGGTTGATTCATTTTTTTGCAGGAGTTCTTAAATCGAGTTATGACTGTAGGGGTTAGTCTAGAAGAGTTGTAAATATGACAGCTAAGAAAGCAAGAAAAGTTATTGTTTGAGATTTAAGTAGATTCATTTAAGCACAGATCAGACAAAGGAAACTTTATAATGGTTTTTGGTTGAGTTATTTTTTGCAGGGGTTCTTCTTGAGTTGAATTATGGTTTCGCAGGAAATCTAGACGAGTTGTAAATATGCCAGCTAAGAAAGCAAAATAGTTATTGTTTGAGAATTAAGTAGATTAATTTAAGCACAGACCGGACAAAGGAAACTCACTTTATAACTGTTTTTCGATTGAGTTATTTTTTTTACGTGTTATTCCCGAATAGAAATATGGTATTTGAGTGGATTAACTCAAGCATAGATCAAACAAAATAAACTCACTACATAATTATTCTTTGGTTGAGTTATTTTTTGCAGGACTTGTTCTTGAGTTGACTTATGATTTTGCAGGAGTTAGTCCAATGGAGTTGTAAATGTGTGAGCCAACAAACCAAGGAAAGCCATTGTTTGAAATTCAAGTAGATTTATCTAAGTACAGGTCAGACATAATTAACTCACTTTATAATTGGTCTTTGGTTGAGTCATTTTTTGCAGGACTCGTTGCTGAGTTGAGTTATGTTTTTTAAGGTGTTTCCCTAGTAGACTTGTAAATATACCAGCTAAGAAGCCAAGAAAAACCTTTGTTTTATATTTGAGTAGATTCATTCTGACTCGCTGTGAAAAATGTAATTAAAAAAAAAAATTCAAATTTTACACCGAAAATAAATTTTTTTCTAAGTAGCAATGTTGAGCAAAACACTTTGCTTAAGATGCAGTACCATACCTGATATTTTCCCAAATTTGATCCTTGAAAATTCAAAATGAAATTTGGAAAAACAGTCGTTTTTCGAATTTACCAAAAAATTTTCCTTTCTTATTTTTTGCAGGTCTGGTGAAGCTCGGAGTTCACTGCGTCCTGGGAAAAAAGGTGGCAATCAAGATCATCAATCGTGAAAAATTGTCGGAGTCCGTGTTGATGAAAGTCGAGCGTGAGATCGCAATCATGAAACTCATCGATCATCCTCACGTTCTCGGACTTTCGGATGTCTACGAAAATAAAAAATATCTGTAAGTTGACATTTTTTTTTCGTTATAATTATGATTTTTTTAATTAAAAAAAACTTCAATCATCATCATATAAAATTTTAGGGATTTTGTTTTGGGTTGAGTTGTTTTCTGGTTGAGTTGGTATTTGGTAGAATTACTCTCTGGTTAAGTTATTTTTTTGTAACATTATTCTCTGATAAGGTCATTATTTGATACAGTTGTTTTTTCGTGAAGTTATTTATTGGTAATCTCTTGTGTTCAAGTTAGAGGTTAGATAAGTGATTTTCCGGTTAACTTATTATTTGGGATACTTTTCTTAAATTGAGTTAATATTTTGTGCAGTTTTAACCTGTTACTGTTGTGAATGTGCCAGTCGAATAAAAACATTTGCTTGAAATTTAAGTATATTCATCCGAGCAAAGATCATACAAATTAAACTCACCATACAATTTTTTTTCGGTAGAGTTATTTATCAAAAGAGGAGTTATTAATTACAATAATGTTTATTTGGTACCGGACAGAGAAAATAAATTCACTTTATAATTGTTATTTGGTTGAGTTATTTTTTGCAGGAGTTGTTCTTGAGTTAAGTTATGGGCTCATCGGGGTTGGTCTAGAAGAGTTGTAAGTGTGCCAGTCAAGTGCCAGATTTAAGTAGATTTATTTAAGCTCAGATTAGACACAAGAACTCACTTCATAATTGTTCTTTGATTGAGTTATTTTCTGCAGGAGTGATTCCCAAATTGGGTTATGGTTTTGTAAAAGAAAACTTAGTGGAGTTATAAATATGCCAGCTAATAACCCAACAGAAACCATTATTTGAGATTCAAGTAAATTCATTCGAGAACAGATCATGTCAAATAAACTCACTTTGGTTCATTGGTTGAGTTATTTTTTGCAGGAGCTCAGGTTGAGTTATGGCTGTGTTGGGGTTAGCCTAGAAGAGTTGTAAATATGCGAGCTAAGAAAGTAAGAAAAACTATTGTTTGAGATTTAAGTAGATTGAATTAAGCACAGATCAGACAAAATAAATTAAAAACAAAAGAAATAAACTTAGTAGAGTTGGAAACATATTAGCAGAGAACCCAACAGAAACCATTGTATAAGATTCAAGTAGATTCATTCGAGAACAAATCATGTCAAATAAACTCACTTTATAATTGTTCTTTGGTTGAGTTATTTTTTGCAGGAGTTGTTCTTAAGTTGAGTTATGGCTTTGCAGGGTTTAGTGTAGAAGAGTGCCAGCTAAGAAAGTAAAAAAAGCCATTGTTTGAGATTTAAGTAGATTCATTCAAGCACAGATCAGTGAAAAGAAACTCAAAACAAAAGAAATAAACTTAGTAGAGTTGGAAACATAATAGCTGACAATCCAACAGAAACTATTATTTGAGGTTCAAGTAGATTCATTACAGTACAGATCATGTCAAATAAACTCACTTTGTAATTGTTCTTTGGTTAAGTTATTTTTTGGAGGGGCTGTTTTCAAGTTGAGTTATGGCTTTGTTGAGGTTAGCCTAGAAGAGTTGTAAATATGCCAGCTAAGAAAGTGAGAAAGGCTATTGTTTGAGATTTAAGTAGATTCATTCAAGCACAGATCAGTGAAAAGAAACTCAAAACAAGAGAAATAAACTTAGTAGAGTTGGAAACATAATAGCTGACAATCCAACAGAAACTATTATTTGAGGTTCAAGTAGATTCATTACAGTACAGATCATGTCAAATAAACTCACTTTGTAATTGTTCTTTGGTTAAGTTATTTTTTGGAGGGGCTGTTTTCAAGTTGAGTTATGGCTTTGTTGAGGTTAGCCTAGAAGAGTTGTAAATATGCCAGCTAAGAAAGTGAGAAAGGCTATTGTTTGAGGTTTAAGTAGATTCATTCAAGCACAGATCAGGTCAAGTAAACTCACTTTATAATTGTTCTTTGGTTGAGTTATTTTTTTTTTACAAGTTGTTCTTGAGTTCAGTTAAGATTTTGTAGGAGTTAGTCCAGAAGAGTTGTAAATATGCCAACCAAAAAAGTAAGAAAAGTTATTGTTTGAGAATTAAGTATATTCATCCAAGCACAGATCAGACAAAGGAAACTCAAAACACAAAGAAATATCAGTAGAGTTGTAAATATACCAGCTGAGAACCCAGCAGAAACTATTATTCGAGATTCAAGTAGACTCATTCGTGTACAGATTAGGTCAAATAAACTCACTTTATAATTGTTCTTTGGTTGAATTGTTTTTTTGCCGGAGTTGTTCTTGAGTTTAATTATGGGTTTGTAGGAGTTAGCCTGGTAGAGCTGTAAATATATCGTCTAAGAAGCCAAGAAAGGGCCTTTGTTTGAGATTTAAGTGGCTCAAGTCAAGCACAGATCAGACCAAGCAAATCCGCTGTCTGTTCTACTGAAAGTAGTAAAAATCAGCGTGTGGTCAGACTTGGTAATCGCAACGTAAAAACAACTACTAAATTTAAGATACCTCCGGCGTAAAGTACATGTATACAGACACCTTGAAGGTTATGTTTTCAATGCATTTTCAATGGAAAAAGTATTTCCGGGAGACCTTTGGGAAAATGTTTTATCGTTTTAACGTTTTACAGCTACCTCGTACTGGAGCATGTCTCGGGTGGCGAACTTTTCGACTACTTGGTGAAGAAGGCACGACTTACGCCCAAGGAAGCGAGAAGGTTCTTTCGACAAATCATTTCAGCATTAGATTTTTGCCATAGTCATAGTATATGGTGAGTCATGATTAAAAAAAAATAAAAAATAAAAAATAAAAATAAAAAAAAAAATTAAATTTTAAAAAAATTAAAAAAAGGGATATTTGAACGGTATTAATTTTTTTTAAATCTTTGTATTTTAATAACGAAATAGTCATGAACATTTTACTAAAAACAATATTATTGCTAAACATTTTTTTAAAATTAAATTTTTTTAAAATTCATTTTTCAAGAATTTTAAAAAACAAGAAATTTAAGCAGTATTGATTTTTTTGAAATCTCCATCATACCAACCTTTATCAACCCAAACTTTGTATTTTTTTAACGAAATCGTGGTGAACATTTTACTAAAAACAATAATATTGCTAAACAGTTTTTTTAATTCTACATTTACATTAAATTTATTTTAAAAAAAAAATTTAAAAAGCAAAATTTGAACAGTATTGATTTTTAAAAAATCTTTGTCATACAAATCTTTATCAACCCAAACTTTGTATTTTATCAACGAAATTTTCGTGAACATTTTACTAAAAACAATAATATTAAACATTTTTTTAAATTTAATTTTTTTTAAATTCATTTTTTTAAATCCTACATTTACATTTAATTCATTTTAAAAAAATTTAAAAAAGGAGATTTGAAAGAGAAATTTATCATACCAACCTTTATCAACCCAAACTTTGTATTTTTTTTTAACAAAATTGTGGTGAACATTTTACTAAAAACAATAATATTGCTAAACATTTTTTTTTTATTAATTTTTTTGTTTAAATTCGTTTTTTTTTTTTTTAATTCTACATTTACATTGAATTCATTTTTTTAAAAAATGTAAAAAAGAGAAATTTGAACATTATTGATTTAAAAAAAAATCTTTATCAACCAACCTTTATCAACTCAAACTTTGTATTTTTTTAACGAAATTGTAATGAACATTTTACTAAGAACAATAATATTGCTAAACTTTTTTTTTAATTTAATTTTTTTTCAAATCAATTTTTTTATTCTACATTTACATTTAATTCATTTTAAAAATGATAAAAAGGGAGATTTGAACAGTAGTGATTCGAAAAAAATGTTATCATCCCAATCTTTATCAACTCAAACTTTGTATTTTTTTAACGAAATTGTGATGAACATTTTACTAAAAACAATAATATTGCTAAACATTTTTTTTTTAATTCAATTTTTTTTGTTTAAATTCACTTTTTTAAATTCTACATTTACATTTAATTCATTTTTAAAAAAAGGGAATTTTGAACAGTATTGATTTTTAAAAAATCTTTGTCATACCAATCTTTATCAATCCAAACTTTGTATTTTTCTAACGAGATCGTGGTGACCATTTTACTAAAAACATTAATATTGCTAAACGTTTTTTTTTTTTTTAAGTTTATTTACGATATTTTTTAAAATCTACAGAAATTTATGGGATTTTTGTAGAGAAAAAATCTTTTTGTTTAAATAAATTAATGAAAAATAAATAAGATAATGGACGAACAGAGAAAATCCCTTTCAAAGTAAACCGAAAAGGTGAGCAATCTATACTCAGACTCGGAGGAAAAAATGGGTTAAGCCTTTTTCTCGATTTCCCTTGCGTCTCTTGTTTCGCGTCTCTTGACCAAGAAAGCAGAAACAATGGGACACGAGAGGAAAAGGGAGACAGAAAAAAAGTGGCTCAAAGTTTCGTCTTTCATTGTGCAGATCCTTCTTTTAAGGGGACAAATGTGATGCGAATTTCAAGATTTTTTTTTTCCGTAACATTGTTTAATTTCTTTTTCTTTTTTTCAATTGAAAATTTGTGACATTTAAAAAAATGATAATTGAAAATTGATCGAAAAATTTGTTTACCTCGCAATTTTTTTTATAAATAACTCAACGAGTCAACGACTCACTGAAAATGACCCTTGGATGGTCGCCATTTTGTAAAAAAAAATATAATGCCCAATGTATTATTTTTATATATTTTATTATATCAATTTATAAATACAAATAAATAAATAAATTATATAAATTTTTTTTTTTTATTACACGTTTTGCATGTTCGTGTAATTTTTTTTTTCAATTTTTATTGTTCACAGTCATAGAGATTTGAAGCCTGAAAATTTGTTACTCGACGAGAAGAACAATATTAAAATAGCGGATTTTGGTATGGCGTCGCTGCAACCAGCTGGTTCGATGCTCGAAACGAGTTGTGGTTCACCCCATTACGCCTGTCCGGAAGTAATTAGGGTAAGAATTAAAAAAAAAAATTAAAATTCATTTTTCATTATCGTTAGAAATAATTATGAACAAAGTAAGAAATATAAAAAATTAGGAATGCTATTAGGTGTACAAATAAGTTTCCGCGGTTTTTTATATAAAATTAGGAATTTATTGTGAAGGAACAGTACATTACGTTTTATTCAAAGTATTTTCCATCATTTGCCACTACTTTTCCCCATCTTTCTGGCAACATTCGGATACCCCGTCGAAAAAACTCTTCATCTTTTGACGCTATCCACAAATCTACCCAATTTTTGGTGTCTTCATATGATGTGAAGCGCTGCTCAGACAGACCATGTGCCATCGACCGGAACAGGTGATAATCGGAAGGGACTAAGTCTGGTGAATACGGCGGGTGGGGTAAAACTTCCCAGTTGAGTGTTTCCAAGTATGTTCTTACCGGCGCCGCAACATGTGGACGAGCATTATCGTGTAAAAGAATAATTTTGTCGTGTCTGGAGTAGTAATGGGCGCGTTTTTCCTTAAGTGCCCGACTCAATCTCATCAATTGTGTTCGGTAGAGAGCTCCAGTAATGGTTTCGCAGGTTCTTTGTCCGTTCCGTTCCGTTGTCCGTTCTTTGTCCTTCACGTCAAACTCACCGTTCTTAAACTTTTGAAACCATTCCTGACAACTTCTCTCACTTAAAGCAGCTTCACCATATGCTTCTACCCGTGTAGAAATTTTGGTAGGGAAAAACTTCTGCCCCTGACTTGCCCTCCCTAACTAATGTAGGGAAATGATCCGCTCATCCTAACAGACCCTGTTATGCCATGTAACACCTGGCTGGCCATTTTCGGATCCGGCGATCATGATCAGGCCCCTATGACGATATGATCCGGCCCTAGCAGATCCTGATCAGGGCCTTAAGATTTTTAGAATCATGCCCTTAAAGGCCCTGATCACGGTCACGATCATACACCGAAGCGCTTTTTGAACAATTCGTTTTTACGAGGTACTCCTTTTTCAATGTATGCATCTTATTATTTATTTCAAGGCAACCCTTTCTTAGGGTACACTTTTCTTTTGGCAATCCTCGAAGAGAATATTAGATTCCGAGTGAACGGAAATTCTCTACGAGAATTAAATAAATAAGTACAATTACATAAGACGGCAGGAACTCCTTGTATGGATTCTTCCGACACCGACTTCTGCTAACATCCGTGCTCACACCCGTCTATATAAGCATACCGAACACATTATCCGTATGGGAGTTCAACGGTTGCTGTCCTGCGTCATCTCGCGCCAAATCTCGGAACTAACGCGATGCGGTTCGTGGTGATAATAATAATAATCCTCTGCCTACGTAATGAACTTGTGACAGACGCACAATTGCTTGTTATTCTCGCGGGATAAAAGTGATAATGTAAATAATAATTAAATAATAATAATAATAATAATAATAATAATAAACGAGGCAATGATTGTTAATTTATTATTATTGTTATTACTATTATTGTCATTTATTATTATTATTATTATTATTATTATTATTATTATTATTATTATTATTATTATTATTATTATTATTATTATTATACTACTGAAAGCCGATATACAAATAATTTTATTTTAATAAATACTCAGCGCAATCTAATAGTTTTCACATCAGAGCCCTGCCAGGGTAATAAAACAAAAATATGTTTGGCTTAAAAGTGTAAAAATAACATCGTCGGAAACTGTTCATATTCTGATCATGCCGGGCACTGGTAATAAGTGATTATTTCAATGTAATAACTAGGGACCAGGTCGTTAAGTTCCATGTCAGGGCCCTGCCAGGAAAATCGGATCAGGCAGGGCGGATCAGGGGCAAGAATCAACTAATGGTTGCCCCATCACATTTCTACACGGGATAGAAGCAAACGATGCGCCTCAGCTGCAGATTTTTCAAATTAAAGAAGTAAATCAAAAGTTCCCGCAAATGATGCTTATTCGTCACAAAACTTGACATTTTTGCACAAAAAAAATTACGTGATGCTGATACGGAATCACTAGTACTTTAAGGTTATGGTGTTGCCGGATGACGAAACTTGGGATATTACGTTTTACATCTGACAATTTCTCCATAACCTTCTGGTGGGGCCATCTTTTGACAAACCGCGGAAACTTATTTGTACACCTAATAATTAAATATTTTTTTTCCCCGCTCAATATCGTTTAATTAAGAGGAGGCTAAATACCATCTTTACCAGGTGTGTAAGTATGAAACCGGAATTTCGAAAGTATGAAACCCATTTCCCCACCTTTTGTATCTTTCCCATGGCTTTTAACCGAAGGGAGATGGCTTCTCGGGTCACCTTTAACTGATCCGCCAGTTGTTGTTGTGTTTGAGCGTCGTCTTCGTCCAACAAGGCTTGCAGGTCAGCGTCTTCAAACTTTTTCGGTGGTCTTCCACGTTCTTCGTTCCTCACGTCAAAATCGCCACTTTTGAACCGTTTTAACCACTCGAAACACTGTGTTTTACTCACCAAACGCCTCCAGAAGCATTCGATGCGATTCGGCTGCGGTTTTCTTCAGATGAAAACAGAAAAGTAGGGCTGTCCGCAAATCGTAATTTGTTGGCACAAAACTCGACATGTTTATCTCTAATAAACTAATGCTACTGAATGAAACTCGTGTTATTGTGAGTTGGAAATCTTTGTCGGATATCAATACAATAACAAGACACCGCTGACGTGATGTGTCGGTAACTGCATCGACATCTAGCGCCACCTATGGGCAAATTCCGGTTTCATACTTACACACCTGGTATTAAATCCCTACATTATCGACGTTTCATCGTCGTCCGGTCTTTCTCGGATAACCGTGGATGTATGGTAGATGTCGCCCCATCGCGATTACCGGAGCCAACCACAAAGACAAGAAGAAGAAGAAGAAGAAAATTAATTACATTTTGACAATTAAGAGGAGGATAAATTAATTAACAATTAATTGTCAGTTGAGAGGCTAAAATGCGTTACAGCTAATGCCAACGAACTCATTCGAGCCCCCTAAATATTATAGGTTACTCGTCAGAATCCATGGTGCTGCCCTCACTCGCACGTCTGTGAACTACATTTCGCCATTTCGAAATAATGTCGAAAACGTCTCGATATTTGTATCGTGGCGTTCTTCATGGAGCCTCACTCTTGGTTTTACCGGAAATGCAGTAAAAGTTTAATAATTTAAGTTTTTCAATTACAGTTTCTTGGTGGTAAATGAATCTGTAAATTTTTTTTTTTGTTTTTCGAAAAAATTTTAGTGAGGCTCCATTCCTGCCATTGTTCCGATGATGTTGTTAAAATTTTATTCAATTCCATCCATTTGTATGAGAGCAAGTTTGGATGGCAATTTCGAGGTGTTAGTGTCGGTATTTAGCCTCCTCTTAAGAAGAATTTTTCCACGGTTTAATGTTCAAAATCAACGAATTTCAAAAATCATAAAAACTAACTTGATTTGGAAATTTTTTAAAATTAATTTGTCAATTGAATTATTGTTGATTGAAAAATTGCCGAATTCTCGAAGGGTCGATTTTGCATAGAATGACTCGTATACTGCAGGCTGTATTATGGAATGAATAGATAACACAGAATCTGATATATCTAATTCAAAAAGACCGTGATACGAGCCATTCCACGCAGAATCGACGTTTAAAAAATTTTGAAACTTTTGCATATCAATTAGAAAAATTCAACCCAAAAAATACCCTCAAAGGTTTCTCTCTACCTTTTAAAAAAAATGCATTATTCTTAATTTGAAAAAAAAAATCAGTCATCCCTAAAAATGGCTTTGATTTAAATTTCAAAAAAATTCACGAAACCTAAATCTACAAACCATAGTAATTTTGAAAACTGCCATTCGAAATCAATGAACCTCAAAAACTGTAAAAACCAACTCGATTTCGAAATTTTTGTTAATTAACTTGTTAATTGAATTATTGTTGATTGAAAAATTGCCGAATTATCGAAGAGTCGATTTTGCATAGAATGACTCGTATACTGCAGGCTGTATTATGGAATGAATATATAACACAGAATCTGATATATCTAATTCAAAAAGACCGTGATACGAGCCATTCCACGCAGAATCGACGTTTAAAAAATTTTAAAACTTTTGCATATCAATTAGAAAAATTCAACCCAAAAAATACCCTCAAAGGTTTCTCTCTAAAAAATAAAAAAGATGCATTATTCTTAATTTGAAAAAAAAACAGTCATCTCTAGAAATGGCCCTGATTTAAATTTTTTTTAAATTCACGAGACCTAAACCTACAAATCTTAGTAACTTTGAAAATTGCCATTCAAAATCAATGAATTTCAAAAATTCTAAAAACTAACTCGATTTCGAAATTTTTGTTAATTAATTTGTTAATTAAATCATTGTTACTTGAAAAATTGACGAATTCTCGGAGGGTCGATTTTGCATAGAATGACTCGTATATTGCAGACTATATTATAAATTCAACCCAAAAAATAGCCTCAAAGGTTTCTCTCTAACTTAAAAAAAAAATGCATCATTCTCAATTTGAAAAAAAAAATCAGTAATCCCTAAAAATGGCTCTGATTTAAATTTTTAAAAAATTCACAACACCTAAATCTACAAACCTTAGTAATTTTGAAAATTGCCATTCAAAATCAATGAATTTCAAAAACTGTAAAAACTAACTCGATTTCGAATTTTTTGTTAATTAATTTGTTAATTAAATCATTGTTTATTGAAAAATTGACGAATTCTCGGAGGGTCGATTTTGCATAGAATGACTCGTATATTGCACACTATATTATGGAATAAATATATAAACACAGAATCTGGGATATCGAATTCAAAAGGATCGTGACACAGAGTGAATCATGCCAGTTCTGTATTGCGCTAGATCGTAACGAGCAATTTCAGGAACAATCTCTAAAAGCTTTTATCGACCCTCCGCTGATATCCTCTACTTGCTGGAATGTGGATGACGACGTTCAATCTTTCCCCTCCAACTGCCCCTTAATTCTGTCTCTCTTGCCGTTTTCCGGTAGGGCTTGTAATACTCATTACGCCGTTCCACTGTGAGCCGAAAACGCGATCAATGACGACCTCTCGGACACTTATATGAAGCATTCCACATTGATTCGACCACTTTTCTCAAAAAACTCTTCCAAAATTTTTTTATTCAATTTTTTAAAATCAATTGGTACATTTCTGTTTAGGGAGACAAAATACATCGATATAAAGTTCTAAAAAATTAAATTGAAGAAAAAAAAATGTTTGCATTTTGGCAAAAATTTAATCGGTTCACTGAAATGGCTGTAATTTATTTTCTAGATAAGATTTCGACGTCAATTTGTGCTCATTCTCTTTGCGATCGTTGAAGCTTCAAAATGCCGCTTTGTTCATACAATTTGGATAATTTTTCGATTTTTGGCAGATTTTTAAAGTTCGACCATCGATTTTTGCCATTTTTTCGAGGTGATTTTCAAAATGCTCTCATTTTTACAAAATTCAAGTTATCGGAATGAACCAAACGCCATTCTCTAAGTTTAGTAACAGCCTTTAAGTACGAAAAAGAAATTTTGGAATTGGTCAAACTGAAGTAAAGTTATTTAAACTTGGCGTCGAGACGCTGCCGCGCCTCTTGATCAGCACTAGAAATTTCGCTATTTTGAGGTTTTTGAAAATGGCGCCAAAATTGAGTAGAAGGTTCTTCGATGAAAATTCATGAAAATGCCTCTCGCTATAACGGACAACCCCCACCGGTTTTGTCCATTATATCGAGAGTCCAGTGTAAATATTTATAAAAATTAAGAAAAAAATCCTCATTAGCATCTCTTTTCACAATATTTAAAACCCACTGATAATAAAATTATGGATTTTTATTTTATCCATTCAGGGGGAAAAGTACGATGGCAGAAAAGCTGACGTCTGGTCGTGCGGTGTCATACTCTACGCTCTCCTCGTCGGTGCATTGCCATTCGACGATGACAATCTCCGTCAGCTTTTGGAAAAAGTCAAACGTGGAGTATTTCACATACCGCACTTTGTCCCGCCCGATTGTCAGAATTTATTGCGCGGTATGATCGAGGTCAATCCCGACAAGAGACTTACGGTGAGTCATCATTTTCCACCGAAAAAAAGTAAAGAAAAAAAAAACAAAAAAAATTCACCAAATCTCTATTATTATTGATTTTATTAAATTTTTCGTACGTGAACAACTCTACATTGAACTACTCGACCGATTTCTGACTCTGTCGGAAAATTATTTTTAAAACGTCGATTTTGCATAGAATGACTCGTATATTGCAGGCTATATTATGGAATAAATATATAACACGGAATCTGATATATGATGAAAAAAAGTAAAAAAAAAAAACGAAAAAAAATTTCACCAAATCTTTATTATTATTGATTTTATTAAATTTTTCGTACGCGAACAACTCTACATTGAACTACTCGACCGATTTCTGACTCTGTCGGAAAATAATTTTTAAAACGTCGATTTTGCATAGAATGACTCGTATATTGCAGGCTATATTATGGAATAAATATATAACACGGAATCTGATATATGATGAAAAAAAGTAAAAAAAAAACGAAAAAAAATTTCACCAAATCTCTATTGTTATTGATTTTATTAAATTTTTCGTACGTGAACAACTCTACATTGAACTACTCGACCGATTTCTGAGTCTATCGGAAAACTATACTAAGCCACAGCTATGACGAATGAAAACTTTACAAGAAAAAACAGCGAAGTTCGGAAAGTGACATAAACTGTACCGGAAAACTTCACCACAACGTTTTTGACAAATAAGACCAGATTAATTGTTCGAAAAAAATCTTTCCGCGACAATTCGCGGAAGTAGGGAAGCATTTTCCGGTAGAGTTGCCATTGTGAAAAGTTTTATCCGGTAGAGTTTTTTTCCGGTACAAATATTTTATGCTAGAGATGTCCTCTCCTGTATACTAAAATTGTTAGGCAGTAGATTTACCATTCGAGAAGGTGACAAATTTACAACTGTACAAGTAATTACTCACCGGCAACTCTACACGAAAATACTAGGAAAACAATTGACTCGCCTACTCGATCAGAAACGAAAGTACTAAAACTTCAACTGATCAATATGCATATTTCTATCTTGAACTCTACCGAATAATAAATTACAACAACTCTACCAGGCAACAACTCTACCGAACAAAAATTCCATCAAAAATTAATGCACCAAAATCTGTACCAGGTTACGACTCAACCAGAAAATACTGCAAATTTTCCAGACTCACCGAGACAACTGTACCATGCAACAACTGTACCGAATGAAAACTCTACCGGAAACTTTTCTTTTTGCTCCAGTTTTGAGAAACTATTGTAGAGATTTTTTAATCTTGAAAACTGTTCTCCGGGAAAATTGTTATTCAGTACAGATGAGGATATTGTGGATTTTTGTTTTCTAAAAAATTGATTTGAGGATTTATTGGAATCTTTTTTGAAAATGGAAAATTTCCATCAGCTGGCGGAGATCAACAGGCATATCTGGGTCACGGCGGCCGGTAAAGGTGAATTGGAACTCGAATTGTCCATGATGGACGTTGTTCAGACTCACGTTATTCCTACCGTCGATGCGATCGATCCGGACGTATTGCAGGCGATCGCGAGCCTCGGTTGTTTCAAGGAACGAGCGAAACTCATTCAGGAATTGCTCAGTCCGAAGTAAGCAACAATCAGGCTTATTCCGATTTATCTTCAAATTTCATTGATTAATATAATTTATTTAATTTATTTAATTTATTTAATTTATTTAATTTATTTAATTTATTTAATTTATTTAATTTATTTAATTTATTTAATTTATTTAATTTATTTAATTTATTTAATTTATTTAATTTATTTAATTTATTTAATTCATTTAATTTATTTAATTTATTTGATTTATTTGATTTGTTTGATTTGTTTGATTTGTTTAATTTGTTTAATTTGTTTAATTTGTTTAATTTATTTAATTTAATTTATTTAATTTATTATTATTGTTCATTAATAAATTATTATTTACTTTCGTAAATTTATTCAAAACGTGAACATTGTTTTCAGTCACAATACCGAGAAGGTCATTTATTTCCTGTTGCTCGAGAGAAAACGAAGAAGACCGGCCTGCGAGGACGAGCTTGAGGTTATGAGAAGCGGAATTCGTTCGACGAGCGGACAATCCGAGGCCGATCCGCCGAGAAAGAGAGTCGACACTTGTAGAGTTAATGGAAGCACCGCCCTCAATCTCGGACAGATATCTCACGGTTCACCGTTGACACCAAGAAGACAATCGAGGTAATAACCTGAAATCACCATTAAAATGCAATTTTCAAATTGCCCCTTAAGAGTTAAAAAAAAATGTAAGTTTTTATATTTTTTTTATTGTTGGGTTATTTAGTTTTGGGTTATTTCGATGTTGGTAATTTAATATTAATCATTTAGGTTTGGGTTATTTGATTTAGATTATTTATATGTGGTGCGTCTTGATTTGGTCTTCATTTTACAAAAAAAAATCCCCAAAAAATAGAAAAAAATGACATGGAAAATGCGAAATAACTGACAGCAAAAAATTTTCGTTGGAAATTGAAGAACATTTTGTTGTCAATTCAAAAATAGCGCGAGACATCATGCTCGTCGTTCGCCGAGCACGGGTTCGCACACTCACGCGTCGCATTCACACGCCTCGACGCCCGGAAGTTCGCCGCTTCACGGTCCAAACGTCGCGGGTCTCTTGAGTCCGAGGAGAGCAGCACCGAGCTCGCATCACAGCCATAGCGGAAGTCCTCACAGGCTCTCGACTGTCAGCGCCAGCGGCGGCAATGGCGCCAGTCCGACTTCCGTTATTCCAGCGCCGACGCCACCGCCATCAAGCGTGGGAATTGAACTAAGTGAGATACAGCCCGGTAAGTTTTTTTCCTTCATTATAACAATATTTGACAACTCTACAACGTCATAACACGACTTTCGTATCCGTTAATTGTTTAACGACTCTACCGGAAAACATTTCACCGAATTGATGATTGATCGCAAGAAAATTCTAAAAAAATGGTGCTATCTTAATTAACATCTCGATAAAACAACTCTACCACGTAAAAACTCTACAAAAATCCCGAAAAACAACGTCCCAAAAAAATTTAGAAAACAAGGACGACCTCGTAACAACTCTACCGAAATATATATCTCTAAGGAATCTCCTCTAAGTCACAACTCTACCACGTGAAAACTCTACAAAAATTGAGACCCCGAAAAACAACGTCCCAAAAAAGATTTCGAAAACAAACTGCAACTGTACCTCGTAACGACTCTACCGAAATATATTTCTCTCAGGAATCTCCTCTAATTCACAACTCTACCACGTGAAAACTCTACAAACATTGAGATCCCGAAAAACAACGTCCCAAAAAAAATTTCGAAAACAAACTGCAACTGTACCTCGTAACAACTCTACCGAAATATATGTCTCTCAGGAATCTCCTCTAAGCCACAACTCTACCACGTGAAAACTCTACAAAAATTGAGACCCCGAAAAACAACGTCCCAAAAAAGATTTCGAAAACAAACTGCAACTATACCTCGTAACAACTCTACCGAAATATATTTCTCTCAGGAATCTCCTCTAATTCACAACTCTACCACGTAAAAACTCTACAAAAATTGAGATCCCGAAAAACAACGTCCCAAAAAAAATTTCGAAAACAAACTGCAACTGTACCTCGTATCAACTCTACCGAAATATATTTTTCTCAGGAATCTCCTCCAAGTCACAACTCTACCACGTAAAAACTCTACAAAAATTGAGATCCCGAAAAACAACGTCCAAAAAAAAATTTCGAAAACAAACTGCAACTGTACCTCGTAACAACTCTACCGAAATATATTTCTCTCAGGAATCTTCTCTAATTCACAACTCTACCACGTGAAAACTCTACAAAAATTGAGATCCCAAAAAACAACGTCCCAAAAAAAATTTCGAAAACAAACTGCAACTGTACCTCGTAACAACTCTACCGAAATATATTTCTCTCAGGAATCTCCTCTAATTCACAACTCTACCACGTAAAAACTCTACAAAAATTGAGATCCCGAAAAACAACGTCCCAAAAAAAATTTCGAAAACAAACTGCAACTGTACCTCGTAACAATTCTACCGAAATATATTTCTCTCAGGAATCTTCTCTAATTCACAACTCTACCACGTGAAAACTCTACAAAAATTGAGATTCCGAAAAACAACGTCCCAAAAAAAATTTCGAAAACAAACTGCAACTGTACCTCGTAACAACTCTACCGAAATATATTTTTCTCAGGAATCTCCTCTAAATCACAACTCTACCACGTGAAAACTCTACAAAAATTAAGATCCAAACAAACAACATCCCAGAAAAAATTTCGAAAGAAAAAACTACAACTCTACTTCGTAACAACTCTACGAAAATATATTTTTCTCAGGAATCTCCTCTAAATCACAACTCTACCACGTGAAAGCTGTACAAAAATTAAGATTTCAAAAAACAACGAAAAAAAAAATTTACAACTCTACCGTCAACTAATTACTCGATCGTTAATGTTCATTGCATATTGATGTACGATCCGGTACAGTTGTAATCCGTCAGAAATTTTGGGGCAATCCAAATGTGGTTGAAGATGATTGTCGTTGATGGAGAAATTTTTGGTAGAGTTGTTTTTGGCTACGAATATAAATGTGCCATCTAAAAACAAAAATTACACCTTAAGGGGTCAATGACATACTTATTTACAAAAGGCACACATGAGGCAGGTTGAGTTTCGAATTTCCACGGCGATTAATGTACTTGTGCCACTCGACGATGTGTACATACGTTCGAGAAATCTCCCAGGAGTAAATATCGATGACGGTGACGTGCAAAACGTATTATATATTGCGCGTAGAGAATATATACATCGGTCGAGTTAAACCCTAACGTGATCCCGTACAAGCGATGACCTGACATTGATCTATGGGCACAAACGAACCAACTTTGTACTCAAAGCACGTGCACAAGCTCACACTGTATATATATATATATATATATATATATATATATATGTATCCACATAAAATGACCCGTGTCTATCGAATTACGCTAAGTGTGTGCCCGGAAGTGTTTGACGGTAGGGGTGTAAAACGCCTCACGGAAGGTGCAGCGACGACGAAAGAGGCATACGACGGTGAAAATAGGAACTCCATAATTTCCCATAATCAGTTAATCGGCTCGTAGTTTTGGATTTGAAAAAAATTGAAAAACAAAAATTTCAAAAAATGTTCAAATCAACATTTCTACATATAACAACTGAAACCGGATTAACTTACATTTAGTTAAGTAAACTCAACTTGAGTTAACTCAACTTGAGTTTACTTAACTTAAGTTAACTTAACTCAACTTGAGTTAACTCAACTTGAGTTTACTTAACTTGAGTTAACTCAACTTGAGTTTACTTAACTTGAGTTAACTCAACTTGAGTTTACTTAACTTGAGTTAGATTAACTTAAGTTAACTTAACTCAACTTGAGTTAACTTAACGTAACTTGACTTAATTTAACTTAACTTATGCCGGATCGAACGATCCGGCACAAGTTGGCATAACTTGTCCTGTTGATGACTCTACCAGACGACAACTTCTACCTGATGACACTTCTCTCTCTGACGAAAACTTGATCCGACGACATCTCGACCTCACAAGTCTATCCAAAAATAACTCTACCCGACAACAACTATACTCAACAACAACAACTATACCTGATGAGAAGTCAGAGAACAACGATTTCCCCTGACAATAACTATTTCTGGCTTTCCTGTTGATGACTCAACCGGACGACAACTCTACCTGACGACACTTGACTCTCTCTGGCAAAAACTTGACCCAACGACAATTCGAACTTTCAACAAGTCCACGTAATAACGGCTCTACCTGAAAACACATTCTTGACAGAATATAATAAAAAAAATTACACAATAGAGGAAGAATTGAATTTTAAAAATTGTACGAATTTCAGGCAAACCACAATTATTCGTCGCAGTCAAAAAAGCATTCAATTATTATTATTTTTTTTTTTCACACCTGCCAAATTTGTGTTACATTTTTTCCAAGCTTTTCTGACAAAATTCAGACTGAATCCCGAGGTTATGCGGGGGCAAAGTCACGAGGAGACCTAACGAGATGCTTTTGCCGAGAGTAAAAGAGAACTCTCTCCCCCCCCCCCTCTCTCTCTCTCTCTCCCTTTGTCCGAGCTTTCTTTTTATTCAAAATTTTCAAGAATATTTGATGTTCCAAATTATGTAATTTTGCGTCGGTGGTTTTCAAGTAGACATGTACTCTGCTGCTTCTATTTCACACACATCTATTTCAACCAAAAAAAACGACATGTGAAGTGGAAAAAAAATTCTTTAACTCATTCAAAGTTGAATATAAAGTGCCCACGCGTGTGAAAAAGGTTAAAGCAGCACTTTTTCTTTATGAATGTGGGGGCTATGATAAATTTAGAGAAAATGGTGAATTTTCGAATGTTGCTTTTACATTAGGAAATTCAATTATTTTTAATTAAGCCTATTTTTGCCACCATTTATATGCAACTTTTGGAAATTGAAAAAAAATATTATAAGGGCATATTAATTTTGATAATTATAATAATACAAGAATTTTTGTTTATTATTATAATTGTAATGATTATCAATGTAATAATATTCAATTCAATTAACAAAAATATCTCAATTAAATTTAATTGATTAAATTATTTAATTAATTAATTTCATTATTGAATTACTAAATAATAAAATTATTATAAATTATTATACATTTTTTAATTATTAAATTATAAAATTTGATTACTTATTTATTTAGATCTAAGAGGGAAAATAATAGATGAGACTCTTTTTTACAATTCTTTTATTTTATTCTCAAAGTAGTGGCAATTGGCGTGACACCGCCGGGTTCACCGCACACAGGCGCTGGTTCAGGTGCTCATCACTGGAGATCGAGACTGACCAACATAAAAAATTCATTCCTCGGCAGTCCGAGATTCCATCGTCGCAAATTGCTCACCAGCACCGAGGAGGTATTTTTAATATACTTTCAATTTTTTATTTATTTAAGTTTAACATTAAAGGAGTATTTCGGTATAGGATTTTGAACAAATCGATTTTTTTGCATACTCTTAAAGTCTAGACCTTTAAGAATATATCCTCGAAAAGAAATTTTTTAAGTCCATTAACTTACCGAGTTATAGCTATCTTAGTGACGCATCAACTATGCCCATCACGTCGGAGCGTAACTATAAGGGGGTATTCTGGTCTTGAATTTTGAAGAAAATATTTTTTTTTTGCATATTCTCAAAGTTTAGACCTTTAAGAATATATTTCGAAAGAACATTTTTTAATTCCAATAATTAACGGAGTTATAACTATTTTAGTGACATAGCAACTATGCCCATCACGTCAGAGGATAACTTTAAAGCGGTTTTCTGGTCTAGAATTTCGAAAAAATAATTTTTTTTTGTATATTCCTCAAGTTTAAACCTTTGAAAATATATTCTCGAAAGGAAATTTTTAAATTCCAAAATTGTACAGAGTTATAGCTATTTTAGTGATGCAGCAACTATGCCCATCACGTCAGAGGATCACTTTAAAACGGTTTTCTGGTCTAGAATTTCAAAAAAATCATTTTTTTTTCATATTCCTGAAGTTTAGACCTTTGAAAATATATTCTCGAAAGGAAATTTTTAAATTCCAAAATTGTACAAAGTTATAGCTATTTTAGTGATGCAGCAACTATGCCCGTCACGTCGGAGCTTTACTTTAAGGAGAGATCCTGGTCTAGAATTTTGAAAAAATAATTTTTTTTGCATATGCTTGAAGTATAGTGCTTTAAGAATATATCCTCGAAAGGAAATTTTTCAATTCCAATAATTTACGGAGTTATAGATATTTTAGTGTCGTAGCAACTATGCCCATCACGTCAGAGGATCACTTTAAAACGGTTTTCTGGTCTAGAATTTCGAAAAAATCATTTTTTTGCATATTCCTGAAGTTTAGACCTTTGAAAATATATTCTCGAAAGGAAATTTTTAAATTCCAAAATTGTACAAAGTTATAGCTATTTTAGTGATGCAGCAACTATGCCCGTCACGTCGGAGCTTTACTTTAAGGGGAGATCCTGGTCTAGAATTTTGAAAAAATAATTTTTTTGCATATACTTGAAGTATAGAGCTTTAAGAATATATCCTCGAAAGGAAATCTTTCAATTCCAATAATTTACGGAGTTATAGATATTTTAGTGTCGCAGCAACTATGCCCATCACGTCAGAGGATCACTTTAAAACGGTTTTCTGGTCTAGAATTTCGAAAAAATCATTTTTTTGCATATTCCTGAAGTTTAGACCTTTGAAAATATATTCTCGAAAGGAAATTTTTTAATTCCAAAATTGTACAAAGTTATAGCTGTTTTAGTGATGCAGCAACTATGCCCGTCACGTCGGAGCTTTACTTTAAGGAGAGATCCTGGTCTAGAATTTTGAAAAAATAATTTTTTTGCATATGCTTGAAGTATAGAGCTTTAAGAATATATCCTCGAAAGGAAATCTTTCAATTCCAATAATTTACGGAGTTATCGATATTTTAGTGTCGCAGCAACTATGCCCATCACGTCAGAGGATCACTTTAAAACGGTTTTCTGGTCTAGAATTTCGAAAAAATAATTTTTTTGCATATTCCTGAAGTTTAGACCTTTGAAAATATATTCTCGAAAGGAAATTTTTAAATTCCAAAATTGTACAAAGTTATAGCTATTTTAGTGATGCAGCAACTATGCCCGTCACGTCGGAGCTTTACTTTAAGGGGAGATCCTGGTCTAGAATTTTGAAAAAATAATTTTTTTGCATATGCTTGAAGTATAGAGCTTTAAGAATATATCCTCGAAAGGAAATCTTTCAATTCCAATAATTTACGGAGTTATAGATATTTCAGTGTCGCAGCAACTATGCCCATCACGTCAGAGGATAACTTTAAAGCGGTTTTCTAGTCTAGAATTTCAAAAAAATCATTTTTTTTTCATATTCCTGAAGTTTAGACCTTTGAAAATATATTCTCGAAAGGAAATTTTTAAATTCCAAAATTGTACAAAGTTATAGCTATTTTAGTGATGCAGCAACTATGCCCGTCACGTCGGAGCTTTACTTTAAGGGGAGATCCTGGTCTAGAATTTTGAAAAAATAATTTTTTTGCATATGCTTGAAGTATAGAGCTTTAAGAATATATCCTCGAAAGGAAATCTTTCAATTCCAATAATTTACGGAGTTATAGATATTTTAGTGTCGCAGCAACTATGCCCATCACGTCAGAGGATCACTTTAAAACGGTTTTCTGGTCTAGAATTTCGAAAAAATCATTTTTTTGCATATTCCTGAAGTTTAGACCTTTGAAAATATATTCTCGAAAGGAAATTTTTTAATTCCAAAATTGTACAAAGTTATAGCTATTTTAGTGATGCAGCAACTATGCCCGTCACGTCGGAGCTTTACTTTAAGGGGAGATCCTGGTCTAGAATTTTGAAAAAATAATTTTTTTGCATATGCTTGAAGTATAGAGCTTTAAGAATATATCCTCGAAAGGAAATCTTTCAATTCCAATAATTTACGGAGTTATAGATATTTCAGTGTCGCAGCAACTATTCCCATCACGTCAGAGGATAACTTTAAAGCGGTTTTCTAGTCTAGAATTTCAAAAAAATCATTTTTTTTTCATATTCCTGAAGTTTAGACCTTTGAAAATATATTCTCGAAAGGAAATTTTTTAATTCCAAAATTGTACAAAGTTATAGCTATTTTAGTGATGCAGCAACTATGCCCGTCACGTCGGAGCTTTACTTTAAGGAGAGATCCTGGTCTAGAATTTTTAAAAAATAATTTTTTTGCATATTCTTGAAGTATAGAGCTTCAAGAATATATCCTCGAAAGGAAATTTTTCAATTCCAACAATTTACGGAGTTATAGCTATTTTAGTGATGCAACAACTATGCCCGTCACGTCGGAGCGTAACTTTAACATGTTATTCTGGTCTTTAATTTTGAAAAAATCATTTTTTTTTTTTATATTCTTAAAGTTTAGACCTTTATTTATCTTATTTATTATTATTATTATTATTATTATTATTTTGTTGTCGTTGTTGCTATTTACGTTATTATTGACAATTATTTTTCAGGTACATTTAACGCCTGATTCGTCCCCGGAGCTAACGAAGAAATCTTGGTTCGGTAGTTTAATGACGACGGAGAAAGACGAGACTTTTACGGTTCTGGTTAAGGGGAAGCCACTTGCCAACGTCAAAGCTGACCTAATTCATGCTTTCTTATCGGTAAGGATAAAGATGGATTCGGTGCCATGATAATGACCCCTAGATTCACTTGATTCCATTGACAAGCCCAGCTCTCTGTTTTATCTTCATTTTACTAATTACTTCAACTAATTGACCTAAACTTCACGATAATGTAATTTATTTTTTTCGAAAAAAATATCGTTGAATCTAATCGAGAGTGAATAAACATTCCTGGTACCATAAAATGGCAATTTTAAAAAATGTCTTGCGAACAGTTTACCAATTTAAAAAAAAGTGATCTAACAAAAAACTACTAATTTAAAAAAAAAGGTTAAAAAATGAAAATAGTTAGTACAATAAAAAAGTTAGCCAATAAAAAATACTTACCCCCATTTTTTAATGAACTACGCCAATCGTGTATTATTTCGTTAAATAAATATTTGAATATTTAAAAAAAAATAAACCACCATATTTGAATATATTTATTGTATATTCACGAATTAATTCTACATTTGCAGATAGCCGAATTGTCACACAGTGTTATGTCGCCAATGTCGTTCAGGGTCGAGTACAAGAGGGGTAGCACGACCCCATCAATGTTCCAGCGTCAAGTGAGGTTTCAGGTGGACATCAGTGCAATTTCAAAACAGCCGAGTGAACCTCTTTTCGCGATAACATTTACACTATTGAGCGGTGAGTGCACCCTAATCTTAAAAAAAAAACCATTTATTTATTTGTTTATTAAAATGAGTATATAATAAGAATAAGATAATAATTATTATAATAATTATCCCATCCCTTGAAAATCGATTGATGAACTCAGCTCAGCGAAGAAATTTTTTTTCATTCCCATCAGGACTGATACCGTTTTTAAAAAACGTATTTGGTTGACCGAAAAATAATATCATTCAAAACGGCAGAGCAAAGACATATTTTTTCTCAATGCCCTTATAAACTTTATAGAGCTGCAAAGGGAAGAATATTTGTGAATATTCCTTATAAAAATGATGCTGCGCAGAGAAATTTTTACATTAATTAAAATTTTTTTCAATTCCACCGATGCTGTGGAAATTTTTTTTTTCAACCCTATCAGGAACTGATACAATCCTGCGAAAGAGCTAAAATTGAAAAAAAAACTATTCACACAAAGTGCCGTGAAGAAAATATTTATCCCATCCCTTGAAACCCATCAATGACCGCAGGCCTGCGAAGAAATTTTTTTTTCATTTCCATCAGGACCGATACCGTTTTTAAAAAACGTATCTAGTTGACCAAAAAAAATTTCATTCAAAAAACATATTTCTGCAAGGAGAGCTTAAGATTCCAGCTCCAAAGAAAATTCTTCGACTTATGTTGTGAATTCTGATTTCACAATTTTCGTTGACAATCCAGAGATTCCTGATTAGAAATTCTATTGTTCCACGTTTTTCGCCAGTGGTTGACTGCACTATATAGCAGTAAAATACAACAATAAATTGTTAACTCACAAAAGGGCGTAACTAACATTTGAAAATGTATTTTGGACTGTATTGCACCGACCTTTTGATTTTTAATTCAACTACTCATCCAACCTAACCTAGCTGATCTCTACCTCTCTCACTCCCTCACAAACACACATCCGTAATGTACTGGTACTGCCTTTCTGCTATTTGGCATTTGGCATCCATCCAAGCGCAGCTAGATCGATGTTACCTTGGCACGTTTCAAGCTCCATGGTCTATTGGCCGCATGCCTTATCTGTACTTTTCACGAGAGACCAAGGAAATCCTCTGTGTCCGCACAGAGGAGAGAGTTGTTCATTTTACATTTTTTTTAAACTCGAACACGTCTGCACTCGACAGTTGCATCGGTGATGCCACTCGCGAACTCAATTACCCGACGCAAATCGCGATAAAAATAATCCATAATAATGGTCAGCGAGAAGATAACACGTATTCAGTGTAATGAATAAAATGTAGATCCTGCAAATGCCAATGAGATAGTGTCCGAAGAAACATTGAACACCAGAAAATCCAGCGGTGGGATTTTTTCTCGAATTATTTAATGATTGCAAGAAAATTTCTTTCTCAATGTCCTTATAAACTTTATAGCGCTGTGGAGTGAAGGACATTTGTGAAAATTGCTTATAAACATATGATGCTGCACAGAGAAATTTTTACATTATAATTTTTTTTTATTACACCGATGAACCGAGCGCTGTGGAGAATTTATTTTTTCAATCCTATCAGGAATTGATGCAGTCCTGTGAAAAAGCTAAATTAAAAAAAAAAACTATTTACGCACACAATGATGTGAAGAGAAAATTTATCCCATCCCTTGAAAATCCATTGATGATCTCAGCCCTGCGAAGTAAATTTTTTTTCATTCCCATCAGGAGCATACAGTTCTGCGATAAGTGTAAATATTAGAAAAGGAAATCCTTTTACGTATAAAGCGCTGCATAGAGAAAATTTATCCCTTCCCTTACCAAGTCATCGATGAACTCAGTCCTGTAAAGCAAATTTTTTTTCATTCTCATCAGGATCGATACAGTTCTGTGAAAAATTAAAAACAGAAAAAGAAAACCTTTTACATACACAGCGCTGTGAAGAGAAAATTTATCCCATCTCTTGAAAACCCATCGATGAACTCAGCCTTGCGAAGAATTTCTTTTTTTATTCCCATCAGGAGCAATACAATTCTGGGAAAAGTGTAAATATTAGAAAAAGAAATCCTTTTACATACAAAGAGCTGCGAAGACAGAATTTATCCCATCTCTTACCACTTCATCGATGAACTCAGTCCAGCGAAGTAAATTTCTTTTCATTCTCATCAGGACTAATACAGTTCTGCGAAAAAGGTAAATTAGGAAAAGAAAACCTTTTCTATACACAGTGCTGTGAAGAGAGAATTTATACCATTCCTTACCAATTCATCGATGGACTCAGCCCTGCGAAGAATTTTTTTTTTTATTCCTATCAGGAGCAATTCAATTCTGCGAAAAATGTAAATATTAGAAAAAGAAATCCTTTTACATACAAAGCGCTGCAAAGAGAGAATTTATCCCATCTCTGACCAATTCATCGATGAACTCAGTCCTGCGAAGTAAATTTTTTTTCATTTTCATCAGGACCGATACAGTCCTGCGAAAAAGGTAGATCAGAAAAAGAAAACCTTTTACATACAAAGCACTGCAAAGAGAAAATTTATCCCATTCCTTACCAATTCATCGATGAACTCAGTCTTGCAAAGAAAATTTTGTATCATTCCCATCAGGACCGATACAATTCTGCGAAAAAGGTAGATCAGGAAAAGAAAACCTATTACATACACAGCGCTGTGGAGCGAAAACTTCTCCAATCTCTCACTTTCGATGCATTTGTTACTAATCAACTGTACACATCGAAAATACAAATGGAGAAAGCTTACGCATCCTAAGATTACTGATGGGATTTATGAAATTTATTTTCCTTTTTCTTTGCAGGTAACATACGAAGATTTCGCAGAGTATGCGAGCACATACAGTCGCAGGTGTGCTCGAGAAACGTCGGTCTGGCGTTGGCCAATCAGAGCAGAGCCGCCCCATCGAGTCCCAGAGCATCGAGAAAATTCACGACGGAAATGAGCGAGAGTTCGAGCTGCGGAAGTGACACGAGCGAGAGACTATTTTTGAATCCTCATCCCGCTACCAGACAGGTAGTGTGTTTCAATAAGGTATCGCAGCATCGCTACTCCATCGTCATCCCGCATTTAGAAAAAAAAAATTTTTTAGACGTCACTCACAATCGTTTTCATTGACATCGATGACCCTCGGACTCTCGAAAGTCGAAGGTATCAAAATATAATTTACAATTTCGTTTATTAATATCCCTCATTAAAACATTATTTTTCGTGATTAAAATAATAAATTTTTGTTTCAAAAAAATCGAAGTAAACAATGTTTGACACTGATGAAAAATTTCAATTTTAGATTTTAAGATCCGCATTAATTACGACTGCATGAAAATTCACGGAATATATCAAATAAACGAAATTTTGCGCAAAATCAAAGTTGATCATCATTATTGAAAAAAAAAAATTTTTAGTTTTTGAGATGCAATTGTTAGAGCCCAATATTAAGTTAACGATTCCTGATCATCGCTGAATAAAAAAAAAAAAACTTCTATGAAGATGATATAAAGATACATTTTCAGTGTCCGATGGTCAATTTCATTACTGATGTGTAATTTTTCGTTGACAATTTGAAAAGCAATCGTAGGTTCGTTTTTTTATCTTCCTTGTTTGTTTTTCTAAAAAAAATGGTCAGATTGACTCGGACCTCGAATCCGAGACATCGGCGTTCGACGTGAAATCACCAACTCGAGAAAATGGAAGACGTAGCTCGACCTCGACGAACAACAACAATCCATTGCCCGGTGATGGGACACCGACGCCGGGAAGTCCCCCGAAAACGGCTGTTCGTAGTAACTCCGAGAGTCAAAATACACCGGAAAAGAAGTGCGTTACGACGATGAGCGGGAACAACATAGCGTGATACTATGAGAACTTTCGTTTCGAGTTTCGATCGAGCCTCAAAAATATGTGGGAGAGCGCTCAACGATTCTGGTGATGAGAGGTTATAAAAATAAACAAAAACAAAAGAATTATCAAACGCATCACGAATATATCGACAATTTAGGATGTGAAAAGTATGAGGAAAGTGACGAAAATAGCGGGCAATTTTCGAAAGGAAGAAATATCCAAAATGGCGGAAAATTCCACGCGATGGGAAAATTCGACTGGAAGGAGAAAAGCCAAAAGAAATGAAAAATAAAGATTATCGACATTTCGGCAAAGAACAAAGTTCGCATGAGAGAAGAAATTATAGAAAAAAAGGAAAATGGCGGAATGAAGAAACTCAAAATGGCGGAATGCTAGGACCGAACAAAAGTCGCCAAAGAGACGGAAAGAAACATTTGAAGAAGAAACGATTAAAATAGCTAACAGTGAAGAAATTCGAGGTTAAGTGATAACAAAATGGCGGATTTACGGAGCAGTGACAATTAGTCGAAAAAGACGATTCAAAAAATAAAAGTAAGAAATGTTGAACGAATAAAAAACGTTAATCAAAGCTTAAAACATGCTCAAAATCGAGGAAATTTTTTCGCTCGACCTTAAGTAAAAATTCGATAAAAATTGCTAACCTCTTTGAAGAAAAAACTCACCAATGAGAGCGCATCAAAGTGGACGAATTAAAAAAAAAATCTAACACGAGACGCTATTTTTATGAAAAAAATTGCGATTTTAGCTGAAAAATATTAATCGCGTATACCGAAAGTGAAGAAAAATTCGTTGATCGGACTACGAATGATATAGGATTAAAAATGATGGTGCAAAGTTTGATGTGCAATATTATATCGTTCGCGTTGGAAACTCGTAACGATGTCGTTGAAAATAACTGAAGCAGGGAAGAAGAAATATAAACAAAAAAGGACGAAGACTCGCTTTTAGAGTAAAAAAGTGGTACGAAAAAAAAAAAACAAAAAAAACAAATGATTATTCCACGGCGGCTAGTGTTAACTAATAGTACGTAAAACTTAAGATATATTTTCTCAACAAGACATATCTCACGAAAAAAAAGAGTCTGGAACTACGAGGAAGAGACGCTAGAAAACGATTTTAATTTCCTCGCGAATATCAATGAAAATTCTTCTGTCGATAACTGACCGATGAGAAGAAATTTTCAAAATCGTCGTTGTAAAACGCGATTTTTAAAAGATCAAGTATTAAAATTCTTTTCTCAAATATCTCGAACGACGAAAAATCAAATTTTTCGAGACAGAATGAAAAAACGAAAAAAAAATCGAAAAATCGAAATTCGATTTGAAAGTGAAGCTACATAGATCGAAGAACATAGTTCGAACGATCAGAGGCGTGTAAAAAATAATGGGAGGCTGAAAAAGGTCATTCTAAGAACTGACGTTATTATTATCATTATTTATTTATATTATTATGTAATTATAGGATAGCTCACATGATAATCGGCTGACGGCTTTGCGTTCCTACGGGTTGAAAATTCGATAAATTTACGAAAAAGCGCGAGGGCTCAAAATGTAGGAAAATTCATCGATGGGAATCATCGATCATCGATAAGAAAAAAAAACACTTTTTCGACTGAAAAAAAATTATTTTCTCAAAAATCGTTTCGTCGAGACAAATAAATAATTTAATGGGCACCATTCCAGCAAAAAAAATCATCCTAAATAAAATTCAACAATGTTAAAGTTACAAACAAACAAAAAATTAATTCACTTATGACGTATAATTTTTGGGAAGAATATTTTCATCGCCATTTTCAATCGATTCCGTAAATAAATGTTCGAAGTTTTTTGCCTCATCTCCGTTGAAAAAATATTTTGGAAGGGTTTTTTTCAAACAAGTTCTCATCTCAGCTTTTGAGTCCACGAAGCAAATTAATGGCTATCAAAAAATCGCGAATGCGAATTACGAGAAAAAAAAATCAATCGGGCTTTGGCAATATATGAGCTATATCTGTAAACGCGATAATCGAAAAAAAACATAAAAAGAATTACGCTAATTTAATATTAAATGATTGTTAGAAAAAAAAAATCGGTTGTTGATTTTTTTTTTTTTTTGCTTTTTTTACTTGTCATTATTTTGATCCGAATAATAATTGAATTAAATTTTTTCTAATAAAATAAAAATCTCAAATTATTAAGACACTGATTACAAATTTTTGGACACTAGTTAACAATTTTTTTGAAATTTGTTTGAAGCAAAATTTTTTTTTCAATTACAGCAATTGCACTCTGAATTTCCGAAAAAAAAATAAACGCTAATAAAAAACGGGTCGATGAAAAATAATACCATCGCTATAATAATAAAATAACAAATTCTAAAAGTAATTAAAAGATTGACACCCTCGATGCCGAGGAATCATGAAACTCGTCGTAATTTCAATTTGTGGCAATTTTTTTTTTCACTCATTCGCGTTCGAAAGTACACAAGATTACAGAATATTGAGTGTGAGGAATGTCAGAGCTCGAAAATAATTAATTCAATTACATATACATATGTATGAGGCATTCTTCGCGGATCCAGCAATTTTTTTTTTTTAATTAATTGACCCACAAGATATTTTTCTGGATTTTCGTGCTAGTTAAAGTAAAACAACAAAAGTTGGCAAGATGATTTTGAAAAAACTTGTCCAATTTATCGACATTTAGAAAAATGCATTTTTTCAATTTTTTTGTTAATAATTTTTGATCATTAATATTTTTGGCAATTATCTTTCTTTATATATTGGAAGTTAGTTATTCAATATAGCAAACAGAGTATTTTAGTAATAAATAATTGTAGTCCATTATCCATTATTGTGATGAAAAATAATTGAATTCAATTCATTGTCCATTATTTGAGTAATGAATAACGAAATATTACGCATTACTTATTATCGAGTGAATGAACAATGGAAACTTATCTATTGACCATTGTTCACGCAATGGATAATGGAAATTTATCCATTAACCATTGTTCAGCCAACGGATACTGGAAGAAGAATTCAATCCATTATCCATTATTTCGATAATGAGCAACAAAATTTTATCCATTATCCATTATTTGTTAATTGAATTTGATCCATTCTCCATTTTCCGTTAATAAATTTAGATCCATTAATTAGATTCAGTAATGGACATTGAAATTTATTCATTGTCTATTATTTAGAGGATGGGAAACGAAAGTCGATCCATTATCCATTTTTTAGGCAATGTCCAATGCAATTCTATCCATTCCAATATCCACTATTTTAGTAATGGATAACTCCATTTAATCAATTATCCATTATTTAATTATCAGTATTGGAATTTCATTTCTTATCCATTATTCAAGTGCAATGGATAATGGAATTCTACTAATAGTGCATTATCCTATGTAAATTAACATAGAATGGTATTCTATTTTTTGTTCATTTATTTTAGTAATAGATAATAGGAGTAAATCCATTATCCATGATTTTTCTAACGGAGTAACAGATTTATCCATTAATTTGTTAATGGACGATGGATTAAATCCATTATGCATCATTTTCTAATGGCCAATTAAATTGAATCCATTATTCTGATATTGGGTAATAAAACTATATTCATTATTTATTATTTTCGTACTGCAAAATGAAATTTCATCCAATATCCATTGTTTCAGTAATTTAAAGTCCATTACCAAAATAATGAATAGCAGTTTTTATTATTATTCCTTATTTTAGAAATGGGCAATGGAAAATTGTTAATTATCCATTATTATCGTGCTGAACAATGAAGTTTCATCCAATATCCACTATTTTAGTAATGGATAACTCCATTTAATCAATTATCCATTATTTTAATGATTAGTGTTGGAATTTACTTTCTCATCCATTATTTATGTGCAATGGATAATGGAATTTTACTAATAGTCCATTATCGATGATTTTTCTAACGGGTGAAAGAATTGCCCATTATTTTGTCAATGGACAATGGATAAATTTAATCCATTATGCACCATTTTCTAATGGCCAATTAAATTGAATCCATTATCCATTATTTTGGTATTGGGCAATGAACCTTTATCCATTATTTATTATTTTCGTACTGCACAATGATATTTTATCCAATATCCATTATTGTTTCAGTCATTTGAAATTCCATTGTCCATTACCGAAACAATGGATAGCAGATTTTATCATAATTCCTTATTTCAGAAATGGGCAATGGAACATTGTTAATTATCCATTATTTTCGTGCTGAACAATGAAGTTTCATCCAATATCCACTATTTTAGTAATGGACTACTCCATTTAATCAATTATCCATTATTTTAATGATTAGTATTGGAATTTACTTTCTCATCGATTATTTATGTGCAATGGATAATGGAATTTTACTAATAGTCCATTATCTTATGTTAATTAAAGTAGAATGGTATTCTATTTTTTATTCATTTATTTTAGGAATAGATAATAGAAGTGAATCCATTGTCCAGTCCATTATCGATGATTTTTTTAACGGATGGAAGAATTACCCATTATTTTGTCAATGGACAATGGATAAATTTAATCTATTATGCACCATTTTCTAATGGCCAATTAAATTGAATCCATTATCCATTACTTTGGTATTGGGCAATGAACCTTTATCCATTATTCATTATTTTCGTACTGCACAATGATATTTTATCCAATATCCATTATTGTTTCAGTCATTTGAAATTCCATTGTCCATTACCAAAACAATGGATAGCAGATTTTATCATAATTCCTTATTTTAGAAATGGGCAATGGAACATTGTTAATTATCCATTATTTTCGAGCTGAACAATGAAGTTTCATCCACTATCCACTATTCTAGTAATGGATTACTCCATTTAATCAATTATCCATTATTTTAATGATTAGTATTGGAATTTACTTTCTCATCGATTATTTATGTGCAATGGATAATGGAATTTTACTAATAGTCCATTAGCTTATGTTAATTAAAGCAGAATGGTATTCTATTTTTTGTTCATTTTTTTAGGAATAGATAATAGAAGTGAATCCATCGTCTAGTCCATTATCGATGATTTTTGTAACGGGTGAAAGAATTGCCCATTATTTTGTCAATGGACAATGGATAAATTTAATCCATTATGCACCATTTTCTAATGGCCAATTAAATTGAATCCATTATCCATTTTTTTGGTATTGGGCAATGAACCTTTATCCATTATTTATTATTTTCGTACTGCACAATGATATTTTATCCAATATCCATTATTGTTTCAGTCATTTGAAATTCCATTGTCCATTACCAAAACAATGGATAGCAGATTTTATCATAATTCCTTATTTCAGAAATGGGAAATGGAACATTGTTAATTATCCATTATTTTCGTGCTGAACAATGAAGTTTCATCCAATATCCACTATTTTAGTAATGGACTACTCCATTTAAGCAATTATCCATTATTTTAATGATTAGTACTGGAATTTACTTTCTCATCGATTATTTATGTGCAATGGATAATGGAATTTTACTAATGGTCCATTATCTTATGTTAATTAAAGTAGAATGGTGTTCTATTTTTTGTTCATTTTTTTTAGGAATAGATAATAGAAGTGAATCCATTGTCCAGTCCATTGTCGATGATTTTTTTAACGGATGGAAGAATTACCCATTATTTTGTCAATGGACAATGGATAAATTTAATCTATTATGCACCATTTTCTAATGGCCAATTGAATTGAATCCATTATCCATTATTTTGGTATTGAGCAATGAACCTTTATCCATTATTCATTATTTTCGTGCTGCACAATGATATTTTATCCAATATCCATTATTGTTTCAGTCATTTGAAATTCCATTGTCCATTACCAAAACAATGGATAGCAGATTCAGAAATGGGTAATGGAACATTGTTAATTATCCATTATTTTCGTGCTGAACAATGAAGTTTCATCCAATATCCACTATTTTAGTAATGGACTACTCCATTTAATCAATTATCCATTATTTTAATGATTAGTACTGGAATTTACTTTCTCATCGATTATTTATGTGCAATGGATAGTGGAATTTTACTAATAGTCCATTATCTTATGTTAATTAAAGTAGAATGGTATTCTATTTTTTGTTCATTTATTTTAGGAATAGATAATAAAAGTGAATCCATTGTCCAATCCATTATCGATGATTTTTTTAACGGATGAAAGAATTGCCCATTATTTTGTCAATGGACAATGGATAAATTTAATCTACTATGCACCATTTTCTAATGGCCAATTAAATTGAATCCATTATCCATTATTTTGGGATTGGGCAATGAACCTTTATCCATTATTCATTATTTTCGTACTGCACAATGATATCCATTATCAAAGAAATGTATAATAGATTTAATCCATTATCCATTTTTTTAATGATCGGTATTGGAATTTAATTTCTCATCCATTATTTATGTGCAATGGATAATGGAATTTTTCGAATGGTGCATTTTCTTATGTTAATTCTAATAGTGCATTATCTGATTTCATTTCTAACCCGTGAAAGAATTACCCACTATTTTGTTAATGGACAATGAAAATCTATTATGGATCATTTTGCAAATGCCCAATTAAATTGAATCCATTATCCATTATTTTTACAATGAAGAATACTGCATCTATTTTTTTCATTACTAACAATCTATTTGCATTATTATTTCGACATTTTCATGCAATAAACATTTTGAAGGATACTGAAAAAAAAATCAAGATGATTCACCTTCCAGTATTACGATAATTAAACAATTTTCAAACAATTTAATTTTTCTCAAAATTAATTAAATTGATTAAATTAAATTTAATTCATTAATTTCATTTCATTTAATCAATTAAATTGATTAAATTAAATTAAATTAATTAATTTCATTTCATTTAATCAATTTAATTGATTTTGAGAAAAATTAAATTAAAAAAAAAATATCTAACAGGTTGAGGGAAAGAAAAAAAGAAAACTGCTTCTCTCGTCTAGAATGCCTCGTCTCGTTTTGCCTATCACGATATTCACAAAATACACAGTTAGCTCCACAATGATAAATAAAAAATAAATTTTTAAAAAACGATATATTTTAAAATATGCCTAGGATTTATTATTATTATTTTTTTTTAATCCTCGTATACACGTGCGATATGTTATTGTGTCTGTATAATGCATTCGCATGAATAAAGAGGAAGAAAAATAAATTCCTCTAGGACATTATTGTATTTATTACGGCTTTTTGAGGCTCTAGCGTTTAGTAGAGAATTTTTATACAATTCGCCAATTGAAATGAGAGAAGAAAGGGACGAAAAAAAAAGTTCAACGTCGTTTTATTCATTGCATGTTTAAATTGTTGAAAAAAAAAAATAATAAATAAAAAAAAGTTAGAATCTCGTGGGAGTGCATCCGAAGTGTGCACTCGGTGTGTTCTTATGAATTCAAGGGCGATTCAAGGACGAGAATGAAGGAGCGGAGAAAAAAAAATGAAAATAAAAATTAAGCATTAACTATATGTAATTTCGTGTACTATAAAGTATTAAAAAAAAACAAAAAAAAACACTGACGTTAACGTGAAGCCTATCTGTAATATAAACTCTCGCTTGATGTTTGAATAATTTATCACTGTGCATCTAATATATTTATCTAATTATCTTCTAATGCAATTCCGGTGGAACGTTATTTATTTGCTTATTTATTTTCAATTAATCGAATAATTTTTTTATCGAGTTAATTATTCGATGAATTGATTGAAATATAAATAATTCATCGATATAATTGAATAATCGATTAATTCGATATAATTAATTATAATTAATTAATTAATTAATTAATTGGTCAATTAATTGATTTGTTGATTAATTAGCTTGATTAACTAATTTTTAAGTAATCAATTAATCAATGAATTCGATCAATTAATCGAATCCTTAAACCAATTGACCAAATAATCAATTAATTTTTCAAATTCAATCGAGGAGAATTTGATTGGCGCAGTTCAGGCAAATCGGCAACTATAAAATGGCAAAATTTATTTTACAGCCTTCTCATTCTCAGAATAACTTGAAAAAGAAAACATTTCGTTTTGTTTTACAGCCAAAAAAATTAAGACGAAAATTCGAAACGAGCAATTTTTCCGATCAATTGAGAAATTGGGAATTCCGATCAATTATGTCCGATCGTGTGGAAAAAATCTCACGATGGAATATAAAAGTGTTGAAAGTTCTTTTTTTGCAATATTTTTTTTTTTTCAAAAATCATCTATTTTTATCTCAGACACTTTTTGATATCGGAATAATTTTAATTTTTTTATAGTGTTTTTGTTAAATTATTTCCCATCGGTTTGAATATTTCGCTACGAATGTTCGCCAATTATCAGTGTAAAAAAAAAAATCTGTCCATAATGGTTTTCGAATAAAAAAGAAACGCTTCGAAAATTCATTATTTAATTTTTCTTTTCTAAGGACATTTTATTCTTCGTAACCGATAAATTTTCGCATCGAGAAAAGAAAAAAAAAGCTAGTCTAAAAAAATTTTTTCAATTTTTGTTGCCGATGGCGAGATTTTTCTTGGGAGAAAAAAAAACAATATTTTTAAAAATATATATTTCGTCGTGAAGAATAAAATCTCGTGCGAGTGGATGAAAAAAAAATCAGCAGTGATACGAAATTTTTTTTCAGAACGCTTAGTTAGAAATTTTTTTTTTTACAATTTTTTTTTAAATCAGAGTTATAATATATTCTGAATTGTTCTTCGTAGTTAAATGAATTGAGGGTGTCGCGTTAAATCAATTTTCACGATGAATTATTTCGTTTGTGGAAAAGAAAGAAAAAAATATTGTACAAATATTTTCGTTATATTAAACGAAGTATTTTGTCAATCCAAAATTTCACCTGAATGAATTTTTTCTGCCACGTATATTTGAAAAAAAAAATCTTGGGAACGTTTCACGATATCCAGCGGAATTTTTATTGTAAAAAACTGTTTAATAACACCAAATTTAATCTTGGTTCTCAGGAAATCTTTTTTTTTCAAATTTGCACAGACAAAAAAAAATAAAAAATCTGGTTTAAATGGGACACAATTTTCTCTTTCCAGCGATATAAATAAAATTCGCCGCTGAATTTATCACTAATTATATATGGGGCACTTCGAACAAAATCGACGGGTTTCTCAAAATTTTTATTTTTTTAAATTTTATTTTTCAATTTGCTCTGACAAAAAAAACGACTACAAAAACATTCACAACTTTAGAAAAAACAAAATCGGGTGTATTTTTATTCTTGAAATTTTTTTCAACTCAATTTCGATGGAAAAACAATTATTAAAGTAACTTTATATCACTCAGTACAATAATGGACGCTTTTACGTCCGCAAGCGGACGTGAAAACGTCCATATCGCACCTCGTGATATAAAATATCGTACATCATCGTAATGTACTATTTCCGTTCATTCACAATTTCTTTTTAATGTCCAGAAAAGTATTTTAAAAGCATTTACAGCTGTACAGTTTATTTCTCTACCAGAAATACATCTCTATCGCAATAAAACGCTACCAAACTATCACTACCAATTAAAAAGTCTACTTTATGACATCTCTGCCAAACAGAAACGTTTCAATACGAATATCAAGCCTACTAGATTACAAGTATCCAGCTTGTCAACTCGATCGGTAACTTACCGACGCTGGAGCCCACTCCAATGGGGGAAAAACACAGTCGCCTTGCAGTCGGTAAGGAAGAGATCGCAGGATTTGAAACCCGGAGACTTGTAATCTGGTAGGCTTGGTAAAATGGGAGAGCTGTCAAGTACTGGAAAGATTTTATGGTAGAGATGTTACCGGAAAGCTGTTTACTGAGAGAATTGTTTTGTGATATTATTATTTAAAACGGATATTATTCGGTGAAGATACAGTCCCGCAATACCTAACTTACCGACTGCAGGGCGACTGTGTCTTTTTATTGGGGCGGGCTCCGATGTCGGTAAGTTACCGGCCGAGTTTTGAAGCCGGAGACTTGTAATCTAATAGCCTCGTCATCTTTCTGGTAAAAAAATAAATGGTAGAGTTATGAATGGACCGTTATGGCTTGGGTCTTTACTGGCTCATTTTGAAACAAAAAAATTTTGAAAAAAAATTCCAAGCGTCATTGAACTCGCGATTTTGCCAGAAATGCCCCACATTCGTCAGTTCTACTGTTCATTCAAACTTACCGATATAAAAGAACAAATCTTCACACAGTATACTTGGAAGGGAGTGATAATTGTGCAAAGCAACAAAACACCAAAAATAATTGAAACAAAAAAAAGAGAAACTTTGAAAAAAGATTTTTTTGAAAAAATCGCAAATCACCGATATATTTTATATACGAGTATAAGTCCGCAAAGCACACAAATACATACAAAAAAAATCGTTAATTTTTTTTAGAAAAAAAAATATTTAATAACAGACGATTCATTGAATCGACTGAATTTAATGTTTGCTTTATCTGAGTTACTCGCAATTGCTTGTTGCTTATATCATTTTTTGCTTTTATCGTGAATTTGAAAAAATCTATATATTTCTCAAAATCTGAGAGGGATTAGTAAAAAGCATTTAAAAAATTGTAGGATAAAGAAATAATTGAAAAAAAAACATCGAGCAACGAAAAATTCGATTTGAATCGGCTAATATCGAAAAACAATTGTCACGTCAAGGAAAATCGATTCGTGGAATTAAATAAAAATAAAAATAAAAACATTCGAAAAAGAAAACTTTCGTTCGAATTAATTTGAACGTGGATTAAAATGAATTATTGAAAAAAAATTATTCGAAAAATCGTGTAGAATAAATTATATTCAATTTGAGTGAGTAAAAATTGTTTTTTCATTCGACGAATTATTGTGTTGAAATTTCGAAATTTGGTTTTCTCGGGCCCTGAAAAAAGAAATATTTAAAAAAAATTCACATACTTGAATGTATGCCGAAAGAAAGAGAAATTATCGATTGAAAAAATCGATTGAAATTTAAAAAAATTAAAAAAATTACAAAACTCATCGTTGGGATAAAGAAAATAGCGTAAATTTGGTGACACGTCCATGACAACTGACAATAAATAATGTGGTTGTAAAGGGGCTTCTCCAAATTAGATGAATGAAATTATTAACAAAAAACTTTGCGAACTCAAAAAAAAAAAATGCTGCAAAATGAAAAAAAGAAAGCATAAAAAAAAAAAAATCTTTGGATCGACCCGCGTGGATCAAAGGATCGTAGAAAGTCGTTTGAAATTTCGATTATTTCTTTGATTTTGAAAAAAAAAGTTTTTTTTTTAATTTTTTGAAAATGCTGAATGGACATATAAACGCGGCCACTCGCGGCTACCGTCCCCGTCCCTAATATATAATGAATAAACAATTATCTAGATTGAAAAATGAAAGCTTAAAAAAAAAAATAATAATAATAATAATAATAATAATAAACAATTATTTTCGAACTGAAAAACTCGTGTAATGAACATTCAATTAAATGAATAAAGCATATTGTTTAAAGTATGAATCTCGTTTAGGAGATCACTCGTCAAAAGCGCTTTGTAATATCAATTTTTTATATGTATAAATATCGCTAGTAGAATAAATGAGAGTGACTAAGAAAATTTTTGCGAATTTTCCCTCGAAGCGTTCAAGCCATTAATCCCGATTTATTTGTTGAAAAATTTGTATGTATTGATACAAAAAATGAGAATATTGATTTTTTCTCAAGCACGATAATACATGAAAATTTTGAAGAGACAAAGGAAAAATTCATTCGTTGATTTAATCCGTCATCACACTAATTTATAATAGTATTTGCCATGTATATTTATATATATATGCGGTAAATACTATATATATAGCTATGAACATGTACAGTTATACGGAATTACGATTATACAATACCGATGATAATTATCAGGTATAAACTATTAATTATTATGTATTTATTATATGATATATCAATAGTTTTCTCGCAAACGAATGAAACAGGTATAATAGTGGATGGAAGATTGAAAAAAACTATAATAATAAAATGATAAAAAAAATTGTAACATATTTGTTGATGGCCAATATCAAATATGTATAAAAATAATAATGATACTAATAATGCAGCATTAATAATAAATGAAACATTACTAAAAAGTAGGTCGTATGATTATTTATTACCAATTTTCCTCGTCTTTTGCCTGCGAGAATGAAATATTTCGCGATACCTACCTTACCGACTGCAGGGCGTCTGTGTATATTTCTCATTGGAGCGGGCTCCAACGTCGGTAAGTTACCGGCCGAGTTGTCAAGCCGGAGACTTGTAATCTAGTAGCATCGTCGAATGGGATAAGAGTCAAGTGTTGGAAAGATTTTATGATAGAGATGTTACCGAAGAGTTGTTTACTACGAAACTTGTTTTGTGGTAAAAATATTTTTAAGAGGGTTATTATTTGGTGGAGATAAATTCTGGTGGGCTTGTTATTTATTTAACAAGCCTACCCGAATAAATCTTCCCCAAAAAGTCTCTTTACCACTTGACAGGTCTTCGATTCAACAAACCAAACTGAATGAAAGGCTCCCCCTTGTCAACTCGGTCGGTAACTTATCGGCGATACAGCCCGCGTCCCAATAATGAGAAAGAACCCAGTCAACACAATCGGTAAGTCTTGTTTATTGGATTTGGGTTTTATTGTGGTAGACATATATTTCTGATCCATAATCATATGGACTTCAAACCATTAGTAATTATTTGATGTTCGTTAATATTATAATTCTTTATTTTAAAACCTCCTAAGATACAAACTTTCTGTCCAATTTATTTATTAATTAATATTTTTAGATAACTAAATTTTTACCTCGCAATAATGTATTCAGTACAGTAATGTTCGATACAGTAAGTAAGTTAGTTAACTTTAGTATAGTTAGGTAATAAATTAAGTGGTACAATAATACTAAAAAAAACAACAAGATATGTGGTCGACAAATGAGATATTTATTAACAATAAATACAACAACTAATGGAACATAAAAAATACAGATAAATCATATAAATATTATTTACACAGAAAACCATGCCAATATATAAGTCTTGACGGTCTTGACTATTAGCCGGAAAAAAACTTGATTGGATTGTAACAATTTTGAGGTTCTTACATTTAAGATTTGTAAATTTTATGTTATTTAAGCCATTCGTAACAATCTCAGGCATAAACTACTATGTATCATTTTTGGGGAGATTATAAACGAAACTTTGTTAAGACCGATTGACTCATATACTTGATTCATATACTCGCTGTTGTAGATCAGTCAAAATATTGTAGCGCTTAAAGAAAAATGGTGAAAGTGACCTTGAGACCCACAATGAGAAACTAAAACTGTCTTGCTTTGGAAGTTGGTAACGCATGATACCTGCATATGCCCTGCCATCGCCAGTTAAGGTACCATTAAAGCACGTTCGAAATAATTTTTGTATTGGTGTTTTGTTCTCAATCTCAGCGCAATACGAACATACTCCATCTTTAATACTGACACTCTCAAGTTTTAAAATGCGGTGCGGGTCATCAGATCCACCATCCCACGAATCTGCAGACTTCCCACCGGTATTATACAAAGCACCACCCGGGATCATTATTTCAAATTTTATATCATCTAAAAATGTCAAATCATAGTCTGTAAAATCGTAGACGAGAGAATATATGTTGGCTTTAATGCTTTCGCATTGATCTGGGAAATTAAAACAGTCAGCGGCTCCTCCATGTCGCTGCATTAATATGAGAATATTATTGTTTGATTCGGAAAAGATTGCATTTGCTTGTTCAATAAAAGAGTCATGTAACTTTACTGGGTATCCCTTATTTAAGAAAGGGTAGATTTTGGATTGATAATACAAATTCTGCTTCAATATTCTCGAAAGCGCCTGACGATTTAGTACAACTTCCGGAGTAACGAAAGAGACCGGAGGAACAAGACCTATGTCATTGATGGAGCGATACTGAGTAAAACCAATACCCAGAGGCACGAACGATTCATCATTTTTATCTGGAAATTGTGTCGGGAAGTCATTTTCTGCATAATTCAAGAAACGATGCGATGCGTCTACACAGTCATCCATCTTTGCGAAGTCACATGTCAGAGCAGACTGTCTATCGCCGTTATGTTTGGTTAATACGTTGTAAAACGAACTTTGATTTCCCCCAATCTGAAAGGCTTGTACCATAACTAAACCAGTAATTTTATTTTCAGCCACAACACTCTTTATGGTTTCTATAGCTTTGACAATATCACCAAAAACAACCCCAGATTTTGTGATAAATGTGTTTTTTTGCATGACACTGCTGAATTCGAGATTGAGTCCTATAGTCAATAATCCACCCTTTTGATAAGAAGTAATGTAATTATCACCGCATAACAATCCAAAATACTTATTACGATGCCGATCGTATAAAGATTTGCCACTTTTAGTTAAAGCTTCGTCACCAAGACCACCAATTTTCACTGTTACATTTTTCGCAACGTACGTATAATAATTTAGTGACATTGCATGTTCGTTATCTTGAAGAGATCTCATATAATCTGCTTTCAGGTCTGTACTAAACATTTCAAGCTGGCCTACGTGATCTACAAATATTCCTAATCTGCTTGATAATTTTGAAAAAGATAATGGTTCATTCAATTCGATGCGCGTTTCTTTGTCAGAAATGGATGACACAATTGCGTCGTAACATTGTTGTGTCGACACCTGTTGTGCATCATTTGAATATCCAACACCAACGCCAATATTGCCTCCATAATATTGACCGAGTTTTGGTGCAATCGCTGTTGTCTCTGCAAAGGCAATGATAATTCTTAATTAATGACTCTTATTTTCATGTATGAGGCATTTCGCGTCAAGTCGGCCATCCCATTTTCTGAAATCACCAAAAATCGCATACAAATTTTTATAAAATACGCCTCTTGGATATCGCGCCGATGCTACGGCAACGCCAACTGTCGGTTAACGGCGGCAACTCAAGATCGTTCTTCTCATACAGTAAACATATGAAAATAACAGTTTAAAAAATAATAAACAACATAAAAAAATAATAAACAATACGTATGTCTTAAAATTGTTTAAACTGTACATTTTATTGAAAGTATTGAAATTGATTTTTTTATATAGATATACTTCCATGTATTATGTATAAGCAAGGTCCTGCCTGTATAGAGTCAGCTGCTCGGCGGCTCCTCGAGACAGTGAGGTTAGGTAAATGTACTTGTCTCAAGTCGCTATCAATTCCACATATTCAATGTGGATATATTTCTCACATATATTTGACGTATATTTCGCAAGAAATATCTCATTTCTACAATAAAATATATTCAATATATTCGAGATATATTTTCTATATACATCGACATTTATTCTTTTTCCGTGAGGTTGTTTTTATCATATATGAACAAATATATAATTGAATATATCAAAATATTTATGCCTCAAGTTCACGAAATGATCTCTAAATTTTGCAGACATACTTTCAAGTCTCTCCAGGTGTATAAAAATAAAATATCGATGAGTTTTGATCGACTTTATTGAAAATTTCAATCACACATTTTTATTATTCTTCGAAACGTTTATCCCCGTTTTAAAAGTGGATTATGATACATTTGAAATATATCACGATATAAAAGCGCTTTTATATATTCTAAAAATATCTGACAACTCACTTTTTTATGTTTTTAACTGAATTAATAACGTGAACCGTACAGCTGACCGCACTCTAACGTCCGCGTGTTGCCTGAATCTGCCACAACGCCGCGCCACTAGAGTTATCCAAGAGGCGTATAGTTCGAACTGTGTCAAGAAGATTCGTGATTTTTTTCAGATTTGTATATTACACATTTTAGCCGAAAAAAAATACACCGGTTAAAAAATGTAATTTAAAAATCTGAGAAAATCACAAATTTTCTTGATAGTTGGAACTACTTTCTAAAAATTTGTATGCGATTTATGGCGATTTCAAAAAATGGGGTGGCTGACTTGACGCGGAATGCCTCGTATATTTAGTAATGTTGTTACTCCTATAAGAATATAACTATACATCTAAATGCCTTCCTTTTCAATTTCCCTGCATATAAATTTCTTAAACACTGTTGGTGCGCCCATTTGAATGTCTTAAATCTACTTTTTTGAACATAAGTTTATTCTCTACTTTTTTACTTCAAGTATTCACCGTAATTACATCAACGCCATTTTAGTTTTTGTCAATTACCAGTTTTCCAAAGAAATTATAGATACATGTGAGAAAGGGAGGTGCAAAGTTCAAGTTTGTATAACTTCCAGACAGTGTTGGGCAGCAGCAAATACATTTGTCACCAAATTACATGTTTAATTACTCATTACTTACGGCATTTGTAATTTAAATTAATTTAATGACAAATTCTCGAAATAATGAGTAATTAAATGAAAACTAATTACAATGCTCGAAGTAATGGGTAATTAAATGAAATTTAATTGAAAATAATCGGTAACTGTTACATAACTGTTACATAACTGTTACATAACTGTTACATAACTGTTACATAACTGTTACATAACTATTACATAACTGTTACATAACTGTTACATCACTGTTACATAACTGTTACATAACTGTTACATAACTGTTACATAACTGTTACATAACTGTTACATAACTGTTACATAACTGTTACATAACTGTTACATAACTGTTACATAACTGTTACATAACTGTTACATAACTATTACATAACTGTTACATCACTGTTACATAACTGTTACATAACTGTTACATAACTATTACACAACTTACATAACTATTACATAACTGTTACATAACTGTTACATAACTGTTACATAACTGTTACATAACTATTACATAACTGTTACATAACTGTTACATAACTGTTACATAACGATTTTACATTACTGAGTAGGAAATTGTAACTTACATGTAACTTACATGTAACGTCCATATAATGTTACATGTTACAAACGGTAACATTGCCGTTACATTGCTGCAACATTACTGTGTCCACTGGGTAAGTAAATGAAATTTAATTACAAATGCTCAAAGTAATGGGTAATTAAATTAAACGAAACTAAAATGCTCGAAGTAATGGTAAATTAAATGAAATTTAATAAAAATACTCGAAGTAATCGGCAATTAAATTGAATTTAATTGAAACGCTCAAAGTAATTGGTAATTAAATTTAATTTAAATACTCATTACTTCGAAAATAATGAAAAATTCAATTTCTCATCACTCACGGTTGCCGCTAAATTTTGCTGTCATTGTCAATCCAACCAAGCGAAACAATGCGCGCAATGTTATTTTAGCCATTTTTCTCCGTTTCACTGCAATTTTGTAACTCAGTCATAAGAATGTGTAAAAATGGAATGAAATAAAAAATATAGTGAAAAAAATCATTCATTAGAAGTCATTGAATTAATGAGCTTCTGCAATCGACAGATTTTTTTCATTTTTATAGGGAATTAATATATTAAGGTGCTTAAAATTCGTATAATTATAATCGTACATTTAAATTATACATTCTACTCACATCTATTCCAAATATAAGTGTATGTTGTGTCAGTGTTTATATAGCTGTTACTTGCGACGAGTTGAACGTAGAAAAAAGTATCAGCCCCTCATAAGAACTCAAGTTAAGTGCGGGGTGCTCGAAACAGTCCCGATTTATATACTCCGTAGGCAACGAAGAAAGTAGGGGATGTGCACAGTGCTTAGTCCAGACGATCAGACCCTCTAAAGTAAACGCCATTGGCCATTAGATCACTCCTTGGAGGGGTGATTGGTTACACAATTTGTGTACTGCGTATATATGTCGAAATATATAGAGCTTTGGCCAAATAATTAAGCACCTATATTTTGTTACGTTAGCCGTAAATTTTTTATAGTTTTTTACCTTGAGGATGTCAAAACAAAGTAGTATGAACCTTGTACTTCTCAGATGGTAACGCACTAATGTGAATATGATTTTTACACTTTTTTCGCGCATTGAGTCTTCGATTATCGCTTAAGAAGTTATTCGCTGTCGGGATTTTCAAAAAATCATTTTTTTGTCATTTTCATTTTCGTAATGTACATATATTTAAGTATATACACAGAAAATTTCATGTATATCCGACGCGGATTGAGGTTATGTTGTCAGCTGTCATGGCGGTCGTAACGCTGCGTCCGCTGCTTGCCCGACGCATGCGCACTGGTAGTACCGACTTATTTGTCCTGTCCAATGACATTTCATTTATAACATTATTTATTATAAATTATGAATAAAGTATCAATGGAATTTTCTTCGTAATTCATAACTTTTATTTAGATGTGGTATTTAGGAGATGTCATGATAGGTTTTAAACAATTATGTCACGTCCCGATTTTTATCTATAGCAATGTCACTTTCGAGCCGCCTTAAATAAGATCGCACTGGACTCACCAGTGATTCTCAGTACTTCAAGTCTGTGCCGTTTCTTTTAATATTATTACAGCACCTCCTCTCTATAAGGCAGTTAGGTGAAGTGAATTCCGAGAACTCGATATAAGAGCTCGCACTACAACTCGATATAAGAGCTCGCACGACGAACATAGGTAGAGTGGGGGAAGCAATAAAACTAGTTCAAGCGGAACGGAGGAGAAACGCTCTGATATCGAGGACTCTTATATCGAGGAGGTACTGTTTCAGGATGCTAAAAGGCGCATCCCAGACATTGAAATAATCCTGAAAGTTTAAAAGCACAATATCGATCCTATTTCTTTCATCGGATCTACATCGAAAAGTTTTATAAAAATAAAAATGATAACATTGTACAATTTTCAACGTGGTTACGAATTCTTTATTGGGAAGGAGAATCTAAAAATATTACAATGTGGGTAACTCAGCTACAAGAAGGTGATGAGCAATATTTCATGCAAAAGCAAACACACGTGTCGGTAAACGGCTGCCGATATCATATTAGCTCTGTTTATTCTATTGAGTATACATATGCATGGATAAAAAAAATAATATCGACGCACGAAAAATTGAAGATGGGTCTATTTTTCAAACTGCGCAAGGTGGCTGGAAAAATGTTGAAAAATAAATTGATAGCACTAAGAATATGGATAGCCATAAACATGTATTATCTTATTATAAAATATATGTAAGTCTCAAAAAAAGTCAATTATTGAGAAAGGAAAAAGGATTAAAATAATTAAAAGTATTTGCTGAGTTTCGGTTTTTTACCAACGATTTTATCCATATCTCCATTTTATTTACTCTTTTATAAATTCTTTTCTTCGGCTATTGTATGTTAATTTTACTGAGTATACTGAGTTAACATATTTTCGTGGATACCACGGTTAAATATATTTTTTCATGGTCAAATGATTACGTGATCTTGTTCTGGGAGTCGTCGAATAATTTTTTACTTTAAATATCAAATATAGCTTCAAAAAAAACAATTCAACTCATTGTAAATGTGTAAGTGAGCAATTTCGTGTACTTGTGACGACAACAGTCAAACGCCACGCGCCAATGAAATGTCAGTACACGTAGTCGGTTCTATCAGTGCGCATGCGCCGGGTGAGCAGCAGACGCAGCTTTATGATCGCCATGACAGCTCACACCATAACCTCAATCTGCGTCGCATATGCACTCTCTCGTGCGGACGACTGACATATCTCAGTGAACATGTTATGTTGCAGCAATGTAACATGGAAGTTACATGTAATGTTACAATGTTATTCCTATGTAACATAGCTGTTATACTATAACGTGCACGTAACATGTTATGTAACATTTGTTACATGCAGGTTACATAACTGGTATATAACTTTGTTACATATTACAGTAATGTAAAAAAGTTTCGTTGCTGTTACGTAAGATGCTTATAACGAAAGGACACTACGCAGTAATGTGAAATGTATTACGTTGCGGAAATGTAACATGGAAGTTACATGTAAGTAATGTTACAATGTTATTCTTTTAATACATAACTGTTATATAACGTTTTTACATTGCAGTAATATGTAATAAAAATTTGTAAAATAATAATATTGCGGTTACATAACTGTTATATAACAATGTTACATTGCTGAGTAGGAAATTGTAACTTACATGTAACTTACATGTAACGCCTATGTAATATATTACATTGTTACAAACGGTAACATTGCCGTTACATTGCTGCAACATTACTGTGTCCACTGGGATGCTGTTTTCGGAATTCGCACACACAATAACAACGGTTATTTTCAACAGTTTTTTTAAAGAAGAGTACAAAAAAAATGTAAAGAAGCAGGCCCTGGAATACAATGTCTCATCTTGCCGCTTAAACTCTAGCTTGGAGATCCTCGGCAAATGTGATAACATTTTTTTTTAATTTTCATTGAATTTACATATTTCCACCATATGCTCAATGTAATTGACAAATTATAGAATTATTTTTACTACATTGAAGATTTCCTCGTTCGCCACTGCCACCGTTCCTTCTTTTGCCATGCGATGATCTGTAAGTAAACTCGACGCACTCCATCCATTCGTCGGATTCATCATAACTGCAAAATAGTACTTTATGTAACACATGCGTGAAAAGTGCTATTTTTCGCGCATGCAGAGAGTGGCAAAAATTGCGCTTTACAACCAGGGATGCAATAAAAATGCTGCGCATGCGCAAATCGGTCTGATTTTCGCATGCGCGGCATTTTTTCCCTGGCTGTAAAGCGCCTTTTTTGCCACACTCTGCATGCACGAAAGGTATAACTTTTCACGCATGTGTTGCATAATGTACTATTATTGCACGACTGCGTACTACTAGTAATAATAATAGTTTTATTATGTAATAATCTTTTGTATGGAGTATAATTAATATTGGTTTCCAATCAATACATTGAATATACAACTATTTCTACAGGGAAGAGACTCAACCCAGTGGACACAGTAATGTTGCAGCAATGTAACGGCAATGTTACCGTTTGTAACATGTAACATTACATGGACGTTACATGTAAGTTACAATTTCCTACTCAGCAATGTAACATTGTTACATAACAGTTATGTAACGTTATGTAACAGTTACGTAACAGTTATGTAACAGTTACGTAACAGTTATGTAACAGTTATGTAACAGTTATGTAACAGTTATGTAACAGTTATGTAACAGTTACGTAACAGTTATGTAATTGTGTTACGTTACTGTAAATAGAATTAATTGTTGTTCAACATGTTATAAAAAATATATAGCTCTCGCAAAATAATTTAATATGCATAGTTTACCGGCTCGAAAGAGATTCATAGAAAAAAAAAATCTGCACGAATTGTCTGATCTAACTTTTCTCAGAGACTGGGAATCGAACCCTCGACCCTACCTACCATCCTACCTATCTACCTAACACGCTACCGATTACGCTACCGACTACTTATGAATTCTCTCTACTTGTATAATATATGAATGCTGGAGTGCCGAACAAATAATAGTAGTATAATAATGGTAGTAAAATAATAATAATAATAATAATAATAATAATAATAATAGTATATGCATTTGAATGAGCAATAAACCATGAAAGTTCGTTTTTTTATTTGCGAATTCCAATCCCCTGACCCCCCATAAGTTATGTAAACTTTATTCTAGAATACCTGAACCCTCATAACTTACGTTACCCTTCATAACTTAATTTCAGAGCTTCTAACCTCTCATAAATGATGTAAGCCCTCAAAACATGTTTGAAAGAGCTGTGACCTCTCATAAGTTAAGTGACCTCTCATAACTTAATTTGGGGGCCTCTGACCCCTAGTGTCATGTGAACTCTCAAAACTTTATTCCAAAATACCTGACCCCTCATAACTTACGTCATCCCTCATAACTTAATTTCGCGACCCCTGACCCCTCGTAGTAAAAATGTTTACAGTGTGTAACTTCTATGGTATATTGCCGCAATAGAACATATGTTACATTACTGTAATGTAACAAGGTTATATAGCAGTTATGTAACCTACATGTAACAAATGTTACATAACATGTTACTTGCACGTTATATAACAGCAACGTTACATAGGAATAACATTGTAACATTACATGTAACTTCCATGTTATATTGCCGCAATATAACATTTGCTACGTTACTGTAATGTAACAAATTTATATTGCCGCAATATAACATATGTTACATTGCTGTAATGTAACAAAGTTATATTGCAGTTATGTAACCTACATGTAACAAATGTTACATAACATTGTTACTTGCATGTTATATAACAGCAACGTTACATAGGGATAACATTGTAACATTACATGTAACTTTCATGTTACATTGCGGCAACATAACGTGTTCACTGGGAACCCACGTAATGGTATGATTATTGTTGTTGTTGTTGTTTTTGTTGTTGTTGTTGTTGTTGTTGTTATTGTTGTTGTTGTTGTTGTTGTTGTTGTTATTGTAACGGATCGAATGCTTTTACCTCTGATCATAATCGTAAGTCCAATAAGTCTCATTGTGCAACAATATATTCTCATTCATTACTTCAACGACCCGTAACTCGTCTGCCATTGACTGAATACTAATTAAATTGAATCCGAGATCCTCACAATATTTTATGGCGTCGTTCCAGTTAAGCTTAAATTTTATGGAAAATAAAAAACAACAATATACGATAATTTCCCTAATCGACAATCAGGCAATGCGTTTTTTATTATATTATTATCGTCAAATTTTGATTTGTTCCCAAAATACCTTGGTTAACGGTGAAAAAATGTATTCCTCCAGGAGAATCATATCATTCGTCAATTCGCCCTGCGAATGAACAACGTTTGGAGATCTTTCTGTAAAAAAAAAATTATTTTTATTAAATAGTGTAAATTTTACACTACTTTGATTTACACTGTAAATCGAAGTTTTTTTTGTAATCTACGTGAGTTGAAAAATTTCAAAAAATCGATTTTGTTTGTATAATTATATATTTTTACACTATCAAATAATACTAAATTTGTATTGAACGTTACTTTTTGAAATACCAAATTTAAAAAAATACATATTATAACGATTTAAAAAAAAAACGTAATCAATGTAATTTACAAATTGCATTAATTGAGACTCGATCATTCTCATATTGTTGCTCCAGATTTTACGAGAAATCGGTAATTCAAATAAAAAGCTGCTGTATGAAATAAATACAGAAATTATTGTAAAAATTGCTGAGTAATTATTAATTATCGTATTATATTTGCCATAAACTCGAGAATTTTTCAGTCTCAATTGTTTTAATACGCTAATTTAATTTCTCTTTTTTTCTTTACGGATTTCTATCTGCACCGTCATCGAGGCTTTGCATACAACGCCTTTTTTGGCACTGCAAATATCGTCGTGCCATGTGTAAATTTCCGTCTTGGATTTCAGGACCTCCACGCAATGTTCCTCTTTCTGTATAAACTTGAAGCTGCAAAACAAATAAATAGCATGTTGTAAAAATGACCTCTGAAATTCTATATAATCATCCATAAGTTAAATAAATAAATAATTTTAATACTTTTGATAAAAAGGACCTAGAATTATATTTTAAATCCCCAGCAAAAATGTCCAGTTGTAGATAATTATTCATCATTTAAATCAACAAAGACTTCCTTTCCGACAATTGTATGTCCGATTCATCCGAGATTGAGCAATATTTACTTCTGAGATATTTATTTATTTGAAGCCACCGTTACAGAAAACAATCGTCGACGGTAAATTGTATTTATTGCCAATACAAGACCAATCCTGCTAAATATGAATTTTAGAATTTTAAAGTCCGGGAACTTTATAAGGCTTGCCGGAGTAATTCGCTTGCGCGAGAGAATTTCGGCGGTAGCCACCTGCCGGATTTTTCGGGCACTTACAATATCACGAATACGACCCTGAAAGGATTCACCATTGAAAGTTTATTTTATTTTTGTTGGGTTAAAAAATGTGACATTATTAACAAATTTAAATTAATATAAATTATATTTCTTTAAACATTAAAATATTTTGAAATATTTTTTAAATATAAAGAAAAGTGTATATCCGATTCAAATACATTTTTAGCGGTATGATAAAAATATGTTCGAATGAAAGCAAGTATTTATTGGGCCGTAATATATTTACTACTAAATAAATTATAACAAAATTATAAATTATCATGATTGTACCACGTGACGTCGAATGGTGCAATTCTATTGGCCGACATTTGGGTCGGAAAAATAATCATGATTATTTTTCCGACCCAAATGTCGGCCAATAGAATTGCACCATTCGACGTCACGTGGTACAACCTACATGGTATTATACTGATAATTTTTTGATTATTTTCTCTGGTAGTTGCTATATATAAAAAACAAAACATGATCCAGTCAAATTAACCACACGTCAAACTGACAGGTTGAATTCAATTGTGAAAATTGGAGATTTTGCATGAAAATGAGTCGATTTGGAGTTTGTTCTCTGTCCACCATTGATAAAAAAGTCAAAGGAAATGTTCCCATTAATACGGAGAAGGCAAAAAAAACAGTTTGGAACCAATTTACTACTTTTTGTACTGAGAGGGAATACACATTGAGTGCTGAAACGAGTGAAGCGCAATTGGCAAACATTATGAAAGATTACGCTTACAATATGAAGAAAATGGATGGAGAAGACTATAAGGAAGGTACAATAAAAACAATGTGGAATCAGACTGCCAAATCACTTCAAGAAAAGTATTTGAACGATTTCGACATCAAAATCAACCCATTTTCGGATGCTGCATTCAAGACCGCTCGAGGAGCTCGTGATGCCAAGCGTAAGGCTTTACAATCTATTCCGGAAAAACGGAGGGCAAGTGCAGCAGCGTTGGAGGAAAAAGATTGGGATGCAATGACCACTGTTTGGGACGAGGAAACTCCTGATGGCCTCCAGAAAAAATTATTCATGATAATATCAGTGGAATTGGCTTGGAGAGGTGGTGAGGGCAGCATGGCGTCAATACATCACTTCAAGGCAGAACAGCGAAATGACGGGGAAACAACTGGGAGAATTGAATACAATCCAATTTTCAGCAAGACCACACAAGGTGGTGATAAAAAATTATCAGACAGCAAGTGGCTGGTGGAGAATCGGGAAATCCCTGACAAGTGCCCAGTGAGACTGTTCCAGAAATTGAGAGAGAAGAGAGATGCCAATATCAAGAGCGACAGACTATTCCTGACCCAAAATCCATTCTGGAATAAAGTTCCAGGCGCTAGGTGGTACAAGGATTCCCCAGTAGGCCAAAACACGATTTCAAAGTGGGTTAAGGAGTCAGCACAAAAAGCTGGGCTTGACCTTGGTAACAAAAAAATCACCAATCACTCCAGTCGTGCAACAGCCGTCTCCAATCTAGCGAAATCGGGCCTGGGAGAGCAGCAGATAATCAAAATAACTGGACATGCCAACAGTAACTCCATCAAGCCGTATCTCCAACTCGACCAGGAACACCACGAATTAATTGTCAAGAAACTGCGAAGGAGTGAGCCTACTGCAGAAAATGCCATCAACAGCATAAACCTCATGCCATCTACCTCTTCTGGGACCATTACCGATAACTCTGACTTGAAGAAAACATGCACCAATGTTTACAACAATTGTATTTTTAATTGCACTAGCCTGAATCTTAATTAAATGTTGTTTTATTCATTATGAAATTCTTATTTGTTAACTGTTCATTTCCTCTCATGGTGCAATTCTATTGGCCGACATTTGGGACGGAAAAATAATCCCCCGAATACCACACGAGCTTCAAAATTATCTGGCATTTCCCTCAAGGTTCCCTGCAAACAAATAAAGTCGTCAAGTTTTTCAGGAAAAACTTGACTCCTTCATTTGTTTGCAACGAGCCTATCGGGAAATACCCGATAATTTTGAAGCTCTTGTGGTATTATAAGTGAATAATTATTATAAAATAATTTAGGTATGATAATTAAAATCTATTCAAATCAACTAGATATTTTTTCTGGGTTTAATGAGTAAAATTGAGTTTATTTACGGTCTTCTGTATGATTGACCATGAAACCAATGAGTATATGTGAATGGAGCGTTGTCTTGATGCCAAACATAATGATATCCGTCCTTTAATGGATTGTGACCACCGATCCAAAAACGACCGTTTCTTGGTTTTTTTTTAAATATCTCCTGAAACTCCATGTCATCTTCCTCTGACTCGATCCTCGCCAGCTTACTATTGAAATTTTCACAGTATGCCGCAGCTTCCGACCAGGTGTACTTGAATTTGATAAGAAATTTAAAATTTTTGAAAACAAAGAAAAATAGTAATTTTCGCAGTATCAATTTTTAGATGCCTGAATCGGTGTAAAATAACTCACTTAATTACTTCTAACTTACGGACAAATTTGGGGCGATAAAATAATTGCGGCTCGTTTGAATAATAAGCGAATCAATTGTCTCTCGTCTATTTGAGATGTTTTTGAGATCCTGCGGACTCTCATCACGTTTGCTTCCTTAAAATGAAAAAAAAAACGTTTTTTTTTGCTACTTTAATTTCAAAATTTAGTTTGAAATTAAATATTGAATTTAATGATTTAATTCAATGACTTTGAAGGTTTTCCGATTTTAAATATTTTGGCGAAATTTGAAATTTCATAAAATACCAACCGCGCTCTATCGATTATCGCCATATGTAATTAAAATGATTCCCCAATAATCTTCTGAATTAATGTACAATTTTTTACCGATGTCTCAACGTTCACTCTCAATCTGAATGTTTGCTGCACTTTTTAAAACTCACCCTCTCTATAAGCCGGTATTTTGATCAACAATTCGACTATGATGACGATCACTGCACACAAATTTATCCTCGACATTTTCAGGGTTTTTCTTCAGATTTGTGATTCATTTTTATACAAATCGATCGATGCGAATGTAATTTCCATTGATGGGAAAAATATTTTTCTACATTTCTTAGCTGAAAAACAATCATTGGGAGATTTTTTCTACAATTTTGTGATCTATATTTATAAAAATCGATGGGAATGAAATTTCCATTGATGGGAAAAATATTTTTTACATTTCTAAGCTGAAGAAAAATCGTTGGGAGCTTTTTTCCACAATTTTGTGATCTATTTTTATAAAAATCAATGGGAATGAAATTTCCATTGATGGGAAAAATATTTTTTTACATTACTTAGCTGAAGAACAATCATTGGAAGTTTTTTTCTCGAATTTTGTGATCTATTTTTATAAAAATCGATGGGAATGAAATGTTCATTGATGGGAAGAATATTTTTGAACATTACTTAGCTGAATAACAATCATTGGGAGCTTTTTCCTACAATTTTGTGATCTATTTTTATAAAAATCGATGGGTATAAAATTTCCATTGATGGGAAAAATATTTTTTAACATTACTTAGCTGAAGAACAATCATTGGGAGCCTTTTTCTTCAATTATGTGATCTATTCTTTGAAAAATCGATGGGAATGAAATTTCGATTGATGAGAAAAATATTTGTTTACATTTCTTAGCTGAAGAACAAACATTGGGAGATTTTTTCTACAATTTTGTGATCCATTTTTATAAAAGTCGATAAGAATGCAACTTCCATTGATGGGAAAAATATTTGTTAACATTACTTAGCTGAAGAACAATCACTAGGAGCTTTTTTCTAGAATTTTGTGATCTATTATTATAAAAATCGTTGGGAATGAAATTTCCATTGATGGGAAAAATATTTTCTTACATTTCTTAGGTGACGAACAATCTTTGGGAGGTGGACAAAATTGTGGCTTCAAAAAATGGTTAAAATGGAACGTAACTTTTTGTATCTGCACATTTTTTTATCGACGCAGTAAATTTATGAGAGTGTGAGGATTAAAAAAAGAGCATATCCAAAATGGTCGAGTGAATTGAAAAGTCCAAAATAATTGAGAAATTGTCTTACATTTTAAAGAATCGCACTTGTTGTTGTGCAAACTTCTGATGCCAACATGAACGTATGTTGAGTTTCTAACATTGTAACATTATATAGAAACCATTCTTATCTCCTCGTGACGCACTTCCCCGCACTTCCCCTTCCCCACTGTCTTATCAGTCAGCCATAAAAATCTTCCACTCGTGCAGAAAAGTCAACTTTTTACACATTACATGGGATGTACGGAAAATTACTGCAGATTCAAAAAAATAAAAATTGAAAAAAATAAAATTAAAAGAATAAAATTTGAAAAAATAAAATTTTTTAAATAAAAATATTAAGCGTGCTTAGGGTAAACAATGGGGAGATAATAAAAGATAACAAATTTTAATATACTGTTTTAAATAATGTACGTGAAATTAAATATTAGAAACGATTGACGAACTTTTTAAGCTTGAAATATCGCGTTACAGCTGCCATAAGGGCGTATGCCAGCAAAAGGTGGGGCTGGAAAGCCATAAGGGCGTATCGAAATTTTTTTTTTCAGGAATCGACGTAATTATGACCGAAAAGTATAGAACCGATGAAACAAAAAATTTCCCGGTTTTTTTTTTTTTTATACGCCCTTATGGCTTTCCGAGTGGGTCTCGAAAGCCATAAGGGCATATCGATTTTTTTTTCTTAAGAATCTACGTAATTATGACCGAAGAGTGTAGAACCGATGAAAAAAAAAATTTCCCAATTTTTTTTTTTTTATACGCCCTTATGGCTTTCCGAGTTGGTGTCGAAAGCCATAAGGGCGTATCGAATTTTTTTTTTCAGCAATCGACGTAATTATGACCGAAAAGTATAGAACCGATGAAAAAAAAAAATTGGGAAAATTTTTTTTTCATCGGTTTATACGTTTCGGTCATAATTACGTTGACTTGAAATTTCGCTATTTTCAGGTTTTTGAAAATAGGCCCAAAATTGAGCAAAACAGTTTTTTATCAAAATTCATGAAAATTTTGATTTTTTGAAAAAACTATTGATAGATTCGTGTTCAGGGGGCAAAAATACATCGATATGAGGCCCGAAAAACAAAAAATTTTTTTTTTTTTTTTTGCATTTTGGCCAAAATTCAATCGGTTCACTAAAATGGCTGCAATTTATTTTCTAGATAGAATTGCGGCTTGAGCATGAGCTCATTCTCTTCGTAATCGTTCACGCTTCAAAATCCCGCTTGGTTCATCCCATTACGATCATTTTTCGATTTTTGGCAGATTTTTAAAGTTCAACAATAGATTTTTGTAAATTTTTTAAGGTATACCCCTTTTCATTTTTTTCGGCGATTTTCAAACTGCTCTCATTTCTACAAAAAATTAGTTATCGGGATGAACTTAACGGCATTCTCTAAGTTTGGTCACAAGCTTTGCGTACGAAAAACAAATTTTGAAATCGGTTGAACCAACGTGAAGTTATGAGCACTTGAAATTTCGCTATTTTCAGGTTTTTGAAAATAGGCCCAAAATTGAGCAAAACAGTTTTTTATCAAAATTCATAAAAATTTTGATTTTTTGAAAAAACTATTGATAGATTCGTGTTTAGGGGGCAAAAATACATCGATATGAGGCCCGAAAAACAAAAATATTTTTTTTTTTTTTGCATTTTGGCCAAAATTCAATCGGTTCACTAAAATGGCTGCAATTTATTTTCTAGATAGAATTGCGGCTTGAGCATGAGCTCATTCTCTTCGTAATCGTTCACGCTTCAAAATCCCGCTTGGTTCATCCCATTACGATCATTTTTCGATTTTTGGCAGATTTTTAAAGTTCAACAATAGATTTTTGTAAATTTTTTAAGGTATACCCCTTTTCATTTTTTTCGGCGATTTTCAAACTGCTCTCATTTCTACAAAAAATTAGTTATCGGGATGAACTTAACGGCATTCTCTAAGTTTGGTCACAAGCTTTGCGTACGAAAAACAAATTTTGAAATCGGTTGAACCAACGTGAAGTTATGAGCACTTGAAATTTCGCTATTTTCAGGTTTTTGAAAATAGGCCCAAAATTGAGCAAAACAGTTTTTTATCAAAATTCATAAAAATTTTGATTTTTTGAAAAAACTATTGATAGATTCGTGTTTAGGGGGCAAAAATACATCGATATGAGGCCCGAAAAACAAAAATATTTTTTTTTTTTTTTGCATTTTGGCCAAAATTCAATCGGTTCACTAAAATGGCTGCAATTTATTTTCTAGATAGAATTGCGGCTTGAGCATGAGCTCATTCTCTTCGTAATCGTTCACGCTTCAAAATCCCGCTTGGTTCATCCCATTACGATCATTTTTCGATTTTTGGCAGATTTTTAAAGTTCAACAATAGATTTTTGTAAATTTTTTAAGGTATACCCCTTTCCATTTTTTTCGGCGATTTTCAAACTGCTCTCATTTCTACAAAAAATTAGTTATCGGGATGAACTTAACGGCATTCTCTAAGTTTGGTCACAAGCTTTGCGTACGAAAAACAAATTTTGAAATCGGTTGAACCAACGTGAAGTTATGAGCACTTGAAATTTCGCTATTTTCAGGTTTTTGAAAATAGGCCCAAAATTGAGCAAAACAGTTTTTTATCAAAATTCATAAAAATTTTGATTTTTTGAAAAAACTATTGATAGATTCGTGTTTAGGGGGCAAAAATACATCGATATGAGGCCCGAAAAACAAAAATATTTTTTTTTTTTTTGCATTTTGGCCAAAATTCAATCGGTTCACTAAAATGGCTGCAATTTATTTTCTAGATAGAATTGCGGCTTGAGCATGAGCTCATTCTCTTCGTAATCGTTCACGCTTCAAAATCCCGCTTGGTTCATCCCATTACGATCATTTTTCGATTTTTGGCAGATTTTTAAAGTTCAACAATAGATTTTTGTAAATTTTTTAAGGTATACCCCTTTTCATTTTTTTCGGCGATTTTCAAACTGCTCTCATTTCTACAAAAAATTAGTTATCGGGATGAACTTAACGGCATTCTCTAAGTTTGGTCACAAGCTTTGCGTACGAAAAACAAATTTTGAAATCGGTTGAACCAACGTGAAGTTATGAGCACTTGAAATTTCGCTATTTTCAGGTTTTTGAAAATAGGCCCAAAATTGAGCAAAACAGTTTTTTATCAAAATTCATGAAAATTTTGATTTTTTGAAAAAACTATTGATAGATTCGTGTTTAGGGGGCAAAAATACATCGATATGAGACCCGAAAAACAAAAATATTTTTTTTTTTTTGCATTTTGGCCAAAATTCAATCGGTTCACTAAAATGGCTGCAATTTATTTTCTAGATAGAATTGCGGCTTGAGCATGAGCTCATTCTCTTCGTAATCGTTCACGCTTCAAAATCCCGCTTGGTTCATCCCATTACGATCATTTTTCGATTTTTGGCAGATTTTTAAAGTTCAACAATAGATTTTTGTAAATTTTTTAAGGTATACCCCTTTCCATTTTTTTCGGCGATTTTCAAACTGCTCTCATTTCTACAAAAAATTAGTTATCGGGATGAACTTAACGGCATTCTCTAAGTTTGGTCACAAGCTTTGCGTACGAAAAACAAATTTTGAAATCGGTTGAACCAACGTGAAGTTATGAGCACTTGAAATTTCGCTATTTTCAGGTTTTTGAAAATAGGCCCAAAATTGAGCAAAACAGTTTTTTATCAAAATTCATAAAAATTTTGATTTTTTGAAAAAACTATTGATAGATTCGTGTTTAGGGGGCAAAAATACATCGATATGAGGCCCGAAAAACAAAAATATTTTTTTTTTTTTTTGCATTTTGGCCAAAATTCAATCGGTTCACTAAAATGGCTGCAATTTATTTTCTAGATAGAATTGCGGCTTGAGCATGAGCTCATTCTCTTCGTAATCGTTCACGCTTCAAAATCCCGCTTGGTTCTTCCCATTACGATCATTTTTCGATTTTTGGCAGATTTTTAAAGTTCAACAATAGATTTTTGTAAATTTTTTAAGGTATACCCCTTTTCATTTTTTTCGGCGATTTTCAAACTGCTCTCATTTCTACAAAAAATTAGTTATCGGGATGAACTTAACGGCATTCTCTAAGTTTGGTCACAAGCTTTGCGTACGAAAAACAAATTTTGAAATCGGTTGAACCAACGTGAAGTTATGAGCACTTGAAATTTCGCTATTTTCAGGTTTTTGAAAATAGGCCCAAAATTGAGCAAAACAGTTTTTTATCAAAATTCATGAAAATTTTGATTTTTTGAAAAAACTATTGATAGATTCGTGTTTAGGGGGCAAAAATACATCGATATGAGACCCGAAAAACAAAAATATTTTTTTTTTTTTGCATTTTGGCCAAAATTCAATCGGTTCACTAAAATGGCTGCAATTTATTTTCTAGATAGAATTGCGGCTTGAGCATGAGCTCATTCTCTTCGTAATCGTTCACGCTTCAAAATCCCGCTTGGTTCATCCCATTACGATCATTTTTCGATTTTTGGCAGATTTTTAAAGTTCAACAATAGATTTTTGTAAATTTTTTAAGGTATACCCCTTGTCATTTTTTTCGGCGATTTTCAAACTGCTCTCATTTCTACAAAAAATTAGTTATCGGGATGAACTTAACGGCATTCTCTAAGTTTGGTCACAAGCTTTGCGTACGAAAAACAAATTTTGAAATCGGTTGAACCAACGTGAAGTTATGAGCACTTGAAATTTCGCTATTTTCAGGTTTTTGAAAATAGGCCCAAAATTGAGCAAAACAGTTTTTTATCGAAATTCATGAAAATTTTGATTTTTTGAAAAAACTATTGATAGATTCGTGTTCAGGGGGCAAAAATACATCGATATGAGGCCCGAAAAACAGAAATAATTTTTTTTTTTTTTTGCATTTTGGCCAAAATTCAATCGGTTCACTAAAATGGCTGCAATTTATTTTCTAGATAGAATTGCGGCTTGAGCATGAGCTTATTCTCTTCGTAATCGTTCACGCTTCATTCACGCGTCCCGTTTGGGAAATTGGGAAAATTTTTTTTTCATCGGTTCTATACTTTTCGGTCATAATTACTTCGATTGCTGAGAAAAAAAAATTCGATACGCCCTTATGGCTTTCGACACCAACTCGGAAAGCCATAAGGGCGTATAAAAAAAAAAAAAATTGGGAAATTTTTTTTTTCATCGGTTCTATACGTTTCGGTCATAATTACGTCGATTCCTGAAAAAAAAAATTTTGATTTGCCCTTATGGCTTTTGACACCCACTCGGAAAGCCATAAGGGCGTACAAAAAAAAAATCGGAAATTTTTTTTTTCATCGGTTCTATACTTTTTAGTCATAATTACGTCGATGCCTGAAAAAAAAAAAATTTCGATACGCCCTTATGGCTCCTGGATGCCATAAGGGCGTAAAAGAGGTGATAACGCCCTTATGGCAGCTCTAACGCGATATAAGAAAGAATCGTTTCGGGCATTAGATATTGAAAATATTTTTAAAAATTTCAAAATTAGAAAAGAAATTTTGAAATTAAAATAAAATGCTTGTAAATGCTCTGACGTTTGTAATTTGGCAAATAACGAGATCAATGTTTTTTGCACAAATGTACAAGAAGTTTTCAAGTGTTTTAGTGTTTCAAGAACAGTTGAAATTGAATTTCGAATAATAAATTATCAATGATATAATTAATTATCAAAAAATAATTATAATGTTATGCGCAATACAAATCTTCTGTTGGGGAACCGGTCACGCGCGTTTTGGATCCTTGCGGTATAAAAAACAAGCTATTTCTGCTATACCGACAATAGATAACAGGTTCTTGACGTTGCCGGTGTGTTATTTTCCGCAGGCAAAGTAAAACGCTGCATTATTTTCCGCAGGTAAGATAGAGCGCTGCACTTTTTCGGCCGATATCTGTCTTATCGACGATAGGCAAGTGTCTTCCTAGTTTTTTTCCCCCATAAGGTTCTCAAATGTTTCTTTTCTTGCAATTCTGCGGAGATATTTTTTTTTCACTTTGAAATCGACCAACGTTTTCTTCTTTCACTTGTTGAATCAAACATTTCGTTGAAGAAAAATTATGCCGAAACGTGAATGTCCATTCGAGGATAATTTGTTGCCACAGTTGAAAGTGCACGTTGGCCAAAAAGAAATTAACAACGGCGTCAACAAGATTCGAGAAATGAGCAAAATTTACGGTGAGATTCCGCAAAAAAAAAAATTTTTTTCCTTCAATTGGATTTTTCAAAAAAAGTCTGATTTTTGTTTTTCCTTTGTTTTTTTTTTTTTTAATAGAAAAAACTTTGACCCTTCTCAAAAATGGCAGCAAAGAGTTTGAGCAAAAGTTATCTCTGAACCAGAAGGAGGCGAATAAAATGGAATCATCGACGATGGATTCGCAGCCAGCCGAACAAAAATCTTCATCGGCTCTGAGACAAATGATTTTCGATGATAAACTGACGCTTCGAGCCTCGGATAAGGATATCGATGTAAACAAAAAAACAATAGTCATACCAAATTTTTTTTTTTGTACCGAAAATTGAAAATTTTTTGTTCGGTAGATTTACGAACGAGAGGCGTGCAAGGCTTGCGCAACATCGGCGCTGAATGCTTTTACAAGATGCTTCTACTGCAATAATTTTAAATGCTCCGATTGCCTCAAGGATTGCACAAAGTGCGAGGAATATTTTTGCGACAAATGCTCCCTGATTGTGTGAGTTTTGCAAAGATAACATTTTTTTTTCGCTCAAATCTTTTATGAATTTTTTATTTCATTCCAAATTTTTCTAATTTACGGTTTCCAAAAGTCAATTATAATGTGGAAAAACAAATCTAATTTTTTTGTCCTTGGAAGAACAAAAATTATCAAGATTTTTTCATATATTTAAAGAATCTTGAAGTTTTTTTTTTTAATTTCAACCCCGAGCGGAGACAAAGAGGGATTTCTCTGCTAAAACGTTTAAAATGAAACAAAAAAATAAGTAAAATATTATCAAGATGCAAGATACTGATTTCAAGAAAAAAATATGATTTTGAAATTAAAGAAAAAAATCTGAGACAAGTCGAATTTAGGTTTTCCTCAACAGTTCGAGTTCAATCAATCGATTGAATAATTTTGAATTTTTGGCTTTTTTTCAATTTTTTTTAACACGATAAACTGAAATAAAAGCAAACATTCTTGAAGATTCGATTTTGAGTAATAACGATGCCAAAAATTATAACTAAATTATTAGGAAAATTAATCAACGGATTTTCAATGAATTTCTTATTTTCTTACGAGGAATGAATTTTTTGACGAATTTTTAAGATAAACATTATTTTGCATTTCTGTTCCGCAAAACAAAAAAATTAATTACTATTCTCTTCTTCATAACGACTATTCAGATATTCCATTTCAATATTTTCCTTCTTTTCAAGATGGCAAAAGATTTTTTGAAACTTTCATAAATTCTCTAAAAATTTTATAGGAGTTTTTTCAAAAGAAAACTGGCGATAACAAAGATGATTATTTTTTTTTCAGTTACGAAGGTGGAGAACACACCGAGTGCCTTGCTTGTTATCGCTGAAAGTCGAAAATCTCTCACCTACCGATAATTTATAAACATTATTTTTCTAGTAATCTGCGTAGTTTCATAATAATATAATATTATTTATTGAACTTTTTGAAGCGATTTTGAATGATTTTGTGTGATTTATCTTCGAGCGATTGTAAAAAATATCGATTATACTCGAATTTCTCTAAAATAAATGAATTTTGATATTTTTTCATAAATCGAAACGATTTTTTTTTCACCAAACAATTATCTATCCAGATTTTGAATTTTTCCATTAAAACCCCCATCTATAACCAAAATACAAAATTGTAATTTTCATTTTTAAATTCGAAATTTTCGATTCCCAAACTATAAATCTTCATAAAATTTGCATTTACTTATTTGCGAAAAATTCTTATATTAAGTGTTATTCTTCCATTCAAAGTCCATTTTTTTTAAATAAAAATTTCATTCTTCTCAGATGTTTCAAATTTGCAATCTACAATGGATTTTCATAAAATGGCGCAAAAACGCCCTTTATTTCGTCAAAAAATGGCGGGAAGGGAAAATGTCCTCTAGCAGACGAAAATTGTTTTAAAAAAATAGGGGGGCAATTCGTCGAAATCGCAACGTCGCACATGACAACGTTTTAGCCTCATTTTTCCATATTTCTCTCATTCTTTCTTGCAATTTCGTAATTTTTGTGAACCGACGAGCATCGCTTTTGTAAATGAAAATGAACAATTTCTTGTGTCTGTGCGTTTTTCGTGAAGCTTTTTAATTGACCACGAAAACTTAAAGAAAACATCTTCTCGGACTTTGTTCGCGTTTTTCCATGATTCGACGCGTGTGAAAAGTTCTTTCGTCCTGTAACGAGAAATTTGTAAGCGTTTCCAGGAACTGTAATGGCGCCGGTACTGTGAAAAAAAAAATCTGCAAGAAACATTAAGGCGAGTGTTTTGTTTTGGCTTCATTTCCGTTTTTCAAATAATTTTTTCAAGCGCTACATAAAATGATTCGTTCGATAAATAAAGAATCCAACGATCGGATTTTATTTGCGCTCTATTCGAATTTTTTGAGAAAAAAACATTGAAATTTCGATTCTCGATATTCGCAAAATGATGCGAGAATTTTAATGAAATTTAAATGACTTTTTTCCAAAGTTTTGGCGATTTTTATTGTTTATTTGACATGGGAAATTTTCCATGTGGAAGGTTTCAGTTTCCTGATGGGAAAATTGACTACTCGGCTTGTGCAAAAATGCCTTTTGAGATGACATTTACTTGTATTTTTTGAATATTGAAATTATGGTACCTTGGATCGCCTTAGTTTAACAACTTTAACTTTAGTTTGAAAAATCCTGTTGAAATTCTAAATTTTCGCCATGAAGATTTCACTGCCAGTAAAAATATTCTTTCAAAATCCGACATGATATAGAGGCATAAGCAAACTTTTATCTTGTTTAAAACAATCGCTAATCTCCAAAAAGGAGAATGCGTTATACAGAAAAAACTTATTTTGCTCGTTGGTGTTTTAAAAAAATGTAGGGATATTTTTTTAACATTAGGCGATAAAATATAGTTTTGAGGATATTCCTGAGTCGTTCTTAGAAAAAATATAAATCAATGACAATCCTGTGACATTTTTGGAAAAGATAAAAAATGTATTAAAAACTCTAAAGATTGATTACTGAAAAAATTTAAATAAAAAATATATTATCAAGATTTTGTACAAAAAAAAATGAGATTATCAATACTACACAAAAAAAATTGAAATTACAAATATTTTCAAGACAGACAAATATTAAATTCAAGAACAATTTGTGGATACTTCACTGAATAACAAAAAAATTGAGAGTATTTGTAGATCCTTTGACAAAAAATCAAATTCAAGCATATTTTCAGGATCAAACGAAATGTAACGATATTTTAAGCCATTTTTGAGAGTTGATAAAATTCAAAGACATTTTTTATATATTCTAAAGACATTACAAATATTTTTGATAGATATTCTATAGATCTCTCAAAATTTTGTTTTGATTGACTTCCAGCTTTGTAAAAAGTGTATTCTCAATAATCAATAATTCAATTTACTTTTTTCAGATTCTGAATTTGAAGAAATGAAACTTAACATATTCATCGTTTTGTAAAATTACAGTTGTCTTTTTCGAAATCCAAAGACGCCTCGAAGATGAGTTCCGACGAGGATTACAATCCACGGCAAGCATCGCTTTCCCGCAACCGTCTAAAGCGCCTCAAGCAATCAGCAAAATTTGAAAAATTCAATGCTCCACGGTCAAAAACATTGCGCAGAAATGAGAAAATATTTGCCCCGAAAGGATCAGCGAAGAACCACAAAATACCAAAATTAACAAAACCCATCGGAAACAAAGAACAGAATGAAAATGAAAAACCAGTGCAATCATCTTGCGCGTTTAACGGTGAAGCGCTCAGTGATCCAGAATTGTACCAACTTTACATAAAATTCCTTAGGGACGGCCATTTTCATGCGAATCCATCGAATTCTACGAGGGTCCAATCAAAAACTGCAAATTTAAGGCGCGAAAAAACCGTTGGAAAACGCGGTACAACGGCTACGGTAACATCGCAAGAGAAATCCATTGATGCGGAAAACAATAAACAACCGAATACTCATTTTTCATCAAGAATGGCGGATCCTTTGATCTGCTCGAATCCGTTGCCAAACGCATCGGGTAGTACTTTGCACATCGGTTTTACCAATGAAAAAACAACGATGGGAAACGTTTCCAATAGTCTGATGGGAAATCTCTCCGACAAACGCATGGAATATCGTAAAAGATGTTTATCCTCCGGACATGTTCGAACGGTGAACAATGTTGAAACATCACCGAAAGAAAATCCACTTCCATCGTTGAGTTCCTCAAAACAGACGCAATTTTCTTCGAATACGTTGAGAATCAATCGGATGTCGACATCGAAGAATTCACAATGGAGCTACAATAACGGCCTAATGGAAAATCGTGCCGATCCCATCGCTCGTGATATTTATCGTCCCATCGCTAATTCCGATCAGCTTGGCTACAATTTCTCGGGATTTCTGAATTCTCGATTCAACAACCCGAATACCGGAAATGAGAATTCGAACATCACAAATTTGTCTACGATTCCGATCAATCCCAACTACAATTATCCGAATTTCGTCTCAACCGGAAATACAGCGAATTTTTATGAAAACCGACAAAATTTCGGTGGACCACTCATTCCAAATTCATCCGCGGCTGAAAACTCCATGAACGCAAATCCGATCAATAATTTTCCGGAAAATTTCATGAATTACGCATCACCGCGGGACGGATATAATCCGCAAGTCGGAAATTTCCATTTTGTAAATTCGACTTCCGATAATGTGAATCAAAATTCTTACGATTCGCTGATATCGCGCAATAATGTGCAGGCTTTTCCGAATTTTTATGGTACCGGAAATAACGATCAGAGCAATAATTCCGATCCATTGCAAAATTCACCGTTAATCTCGATTCCAACGACGATGATCAACGATACGAGCAATTCCGGAAATCGGGAAAATTCATGGTCCGGAAATAATTCATCGATTAATGGATACACGATGATGGGCGATAACAGGGGAAATCCATCAAATGTTGATAATTTTTCAGGTAACGTCGAACCAGCATATTTCGATGAAAATATGATATACGCGAATGACAATTCCGCAACGACGACCCCATATAATACCATCGACTTGACGGACGATCTTTGAAGAACGAAAAATAAGGCTGGGCCCGTTCGACGATGTGGTAAAATTTTTTTCGATTTTTTTTTACGATTTTTACACACAAAAAAAATAATGTATGCGGCGCATTAGATCGTTCTCCAAAAAACCATTGGAACAAAAAAATATTATTTCTCCCTACTTCTTGTAAACTCGAAGAGTTCGTTTTCTCGAGTACAAAATATATGTTATGTTTATTTTTGATTTGATATGAAGAAAAAATTAAGTACAAATAAATATTTTTAAAAAATTAAGTACAAAGAAAGAATAGAATATTTTCTATGAATGGACTTTTGAGTTTTTTTTTCGCACTTCATTATTTTACGAGGTAAAATTATTTATTACAATATCGCGCGAAAAAAAAATTGAAGTTAACGGCTAAATTAGACATTGTTTCAAAAAAAAGCATCTCATTGCCGCCATTTTGGGCTCGGGCGCCATTTTGACTACGTCGCGCAAAATGGCGGCGTTCGCCGCCATTTTGTCATTCCCCAAGAGCTTCAGGAAAAAAATTTGAATATACACTCTTATCATACATATATTTACATACAAGATCTTTTTTGGTCGCAGAGCGAAAAAATTGGCTAGTTAATTCAAGTAAGTACAAAAGCTAATTACGTACATAGCATATTTTTGTTTTTTTTCTACGAGGTAAGTAGAATAGAAAAAGTTTTTACGTCATGATTTATAGCAAAAAAAAAAGTAATAACGCCGCCGGTCATACAATGAATCTTCGTTTTTTAGTTTATAGATATCTCAGTGTTGCTCTTAGTTTTTTTTTTGCCATTCGTAAAATCCACGATTATGCCAACGCCGCTGGTATCGTCGCCGAGAAGACATCCCTCGACTTCCTCTTTCGATCTTCCAAATATCCTGAAATTGATATTATTTTTTTTAAAATAAATATTGCAAAAGTAAATATTTTTTTGATAAATCCATTTCATGCAATTCCCTTTCTACCCACCATTTCATAATTCATGCAATTAATCGATTTTACGAAAACTATTTTTATACCTACTCAAAGTAGACGTTTATCTCGTTGCTCCTTATCAAAGGTTTCACATGCGATTACATTTTAAAAAATTTAAAAAAAAAAATCAAGACGGATTTTTTTGGGATGATTTTTTCACGGTCCTTGAAATTCCTTGAAAATTCCAGGATTCGACACGTGAATGATTTGAAGAAAATGATTAAAACATTTAACTCATTTTTTTTCTAATTTTTTAAATCCATTTCCCAAGTTAAATAAAATCTAAAATATTTCACCCTACAAAAATTGCTAAATTGTATGAAATTATAATTATTCGTCAAGAAATTTCTTAGAATACACGAATACAAAGATATTGGTAAAAACAAATTAATTTTAAGGTCAAGAATGTTCAACATTCTTTACAAAAATTTTCTTTTGTTTTTAACTATTTTTACCCCTCATAAAGAAAGAATGTCTCTCAAAATATCTCCAAAAAATGACTTCAGAGATAGGTTTTAAAATCTTTTGACTAAAAAACGTGTGTGAATGAATGCTGAAGTTTAGGAAAAAAAATGAGACCGTGAAGCTTCATAGGGCGGTCATTCCATGACAAATCGATCAATAGTTGAAATCGACCCCTTTCAATTTCGATGAAATTTGGTCAGAATTCTATTCTAATTCAGTCAGAAATTTTATCATAAAACGAAGTTCTACCAAAGGAAAAAAAATTAAAATTTTTTTTTCGAAAGTTATGCAAAAATCAAAATGTCACAATTTTTTCAATTTTTCGCGTTTATTTTTTGAATATCTCAAAAACTATTATAGTTACAAAAAATAATTCTGGGTTCGTTTTAAAGAGTATACTTGGGACTACGAAAAAAAAATATTCCGAAAACAATTTTGAAAAATGATGAATTTGGAGAATTTTGAATTTTTTAAAATTGTAAAAATTTGCGGTCAACATTAAATTTTTGGTTCAATTTTTTTTTCTGTAATACCTTGTACTGATTTTAAAAGATCCTAAAATTTTCAGAAAGGTGTTTTATTCAAAAATATGAATTTTTGAATTTTGATTTAAACAATTTTTTGTTTACCTCTAACTTAAGTAAAGTTGAGCAATCATGTAATTTTCTAATTTTTACTGCTCAAAATTAGAAAATTACATGATTGCTTAACTTTTCTTAACTCGGAGGTAAACAAAAAAAAATTTTTTACCAAAATTCAAAAATTCATATTTTTGAAAAAAAACACCATTCTGAAAATTTACTCTTTAAGGTGAACTCAGAAAGATCTTCGTAGCTATAATATTTTTCGAGATATTTGAAAAAAAAACTTGAAAAATTGCGCAATTTTGAATTTTGCATAACTTTAGAAAAAAAATTCTTTAATTTTTTCCCTTCTGTCGAACGTCGTTTAATGATAAAAGAAAACTTCTGACCAAATTTCATCGAAATTGAAAAGGGTCGATTCCAATTATTGGTCGTTTTGACATGGAATGACCCCGGGGCATTTAAAAAAAAATCAATCCTGAATAGAAAATGATTTTTAGAATTTTTCTGCACTGTTATAAATTGCATCGGAAGTCGTTTGTTGCGGCGCTGGAAGAAAAACTATGGATCTACTATTTTTTAAGCACATTCTAGCGGAAAATCAGGCTCAAGAGAAAGAAAGAAAAGTCGAAAGCAGTTATTACGGCAAAATTATTAATTTTTCTTTGGTAAATTGAATTAATTCGTTAGCACATAACGTACAAGATCTTTGATAGAAAAATATTTTTTCCTCGTTACAAAATTAATCGATTACACGATATTTGTCGTCGAATATCCCAACCGGAAGTAACGTTACATTCTTCACCGGAAATTAATGAAAATATTTTTCCACGGTATCGTTTCAAAATCGACCTAGAAAAATCAATTTTAACAAATCGATTAAAAACAAAAAAAATGGAGCTGAATCGATTCGAAAAAAACAACCGATACTTTAACAAAACTTACGATTTACATAAACATTACAATATGAATTAATTCATTCATTTTTTCGTCTTAACAAACAATTAACGGCAGTGTTTGTTGCCTCAGTCAAAAGATTGGCGGTTTTTTTTTCGGCTTGGGGCGAAAAAAAAAAATCTCCCGCCCAAATTTATTTTATTACGAAGGAAACGTTTCGTAAACGAGATATTTGACGAGAAAGAAAAAATAGACATTAATGGAAGAATTAGAATTAAGCAGACCGAGCTAAGAATGCGGGAGAATTAAATAATTAATCAATACGCAAAAAAAAAAAATAAAAAGAAAAAACAAGAATTAAATACATAACAAAAAAATTTCCGAGTTAGAAAAAATGATTAAATTTACGATATTTACAGAGAGGCTTTTTTTTTTTAGTACGATAACTAATCGCCAGGATTTTTGGAACAATGGAGAAAAAAAAGAGGCGCTTTCAAGCAGATCCGAGGATTAAGGGGGCGGTTAAAAAAAAAAACCGCAAATTAATTCAGCGTTAGTGGCTCGTTCAAGCAACTGAATCACGATGAGTCGAATAATCCACGTTCTGGATGCTGAATTGGCCGTACCTGGATATAGTCGAGCCAGTTATATTGAGCGGAGCCGCTGGATTATCGTCGAGTCCTCGATGCAAGGATATCGCGTCGTATTCCGACGATCTCGCCGCAAAATGAGCCCTCATTGCCGTGAGATACTCGGTCGTCTCGAGTGTCGCTCTGGTTGGTTTTTTGTACCTTAAATGTAAAAAATGAAAATTTAAAAAAAAAAAAAAAAAAATGAAATTTTGAAAATTTGAAAAACTGAAAATTCAAAATTTGAAATTGAAAATGGATAAATTCTGCAAATTGGACATTTGCACATTGCTTCCTCATCTTAGTCCTTCCTCATCCATAATTCACAGTGTGAATAATGAAAATTTCTATACTAATTACATTTTGAATTTGTAATTAGTGAAAATTTCGATACTAATTACATTCTTAATTTATAATTAGTGAAAATTTTGGTACTAATTACATTTAAAATTTGTAATTAGTGAAAATTTCGATACTAATTACATTTATAATTTGTAATTAGTGAAAATTTCGATATTAATTACATTTGTATTTTGTAATTACTGAAAAATTCGATACAAATTACATTTGCAATTTGTAATTGGTGAAAAATTCGATACTAATTACATTTCAAATTGGTAATTAGTGAAAATTTCGATACTAATTACATTTTAAATTTGTAATTAGCGAAAAATTCGATACTAATTACATTTGCAATTTGTAATTAGTGAAAATTTCGTTACTAATTACATTTTAAATTTGTAATCAGTGGAAATTTCGATACTAATTACATTCTTAATTTATAATTAGTGAAAATTTCGGTACTAATTACATTTAAAATTTGTAATTAGTGAAAATTTCGATACTAATTACATTTATAATTTGTAATTAGTGAAAATTTCGATACTAATTACATTTTGAATTTGTAATTACTGAAAAATTCGATACTGATTACATTTCAAATTGGTAATTAGTGAAAATTTCGATACTAATGACATTTTAAATTTGTAATTAGTGAAAATTTCGATACTAATTACATTTGCAATTTGTAATTAGTGAAAATTTCGATACTAATTACATTTTGAATTTGTAATGACTGAAAATTTCGATACTAATTACATTTGCAATTTGTAATTAGTGAAAATTTCGATACTCATTACATTTTAAATTTGTAATTAGTGAAAATTTCGATACTAATTACATTTCTAATTTGTAATTAGTGAAAATTTCGATGCTAATTACATTTCTAATTTGTAATTAGTGAAAATTTCGATACTAATTACATTTGTATTTTGTAATTACTGAAAAATTCTATACTAATTACATTTGCAATTTGTAATTAATGAAAATTTCGATACTAATTACATTTTAAATTTGTAATTAGTAAAAATTCCGATACTAATTACTTTTGTATTTTGTAATTACTGAAAAATTCGATACTACTTACATTTGTAATTTGTAATTAGTGAACATTTCGATACTAATTACATTTTGAATTTATAATCAGTGAAAATTTCGATACTAATTACATTCTTAATTTATAATTAGTGAAAATTTCGAAACTAATTAAATTTGTATTTTGGCAAATTCGAGAAGTGAATAATCTTGAAAATTATATCAACTAATTCGCAAAAAAATTCTGGGTAATATTTTGAATCTTTGTAGAAATTGCAAATTTCATGAAACTTCAATCCTTTCTTGGATTCTGGCAAATTCAAGAAGTGAAAAAACTTTGAAAATTACATCAACTGACGGAAAAATTTCGGTCTAAAATCTTAAATATTCAGAAACGCGTACCGAATTTTTAAGAAAATTCGAAATTGCAAGAATTCAACCGTTTTCAAGTTTCCAAATTTAACAGCGAATTACTTATATTAACTGTAAACGAAAATTCAATATTATTAAATTGACCAGGTTAGAGAGTTTACCCCATTTCAAAAAAAAAAAAAAACTCAAAAGTTCATGAATTTTCAAATCTTTCATTTTTCAAAAATAAAAATAAAATGTCTAAATATGAGTTTTTCGATGAAATTTTTCAAGTATTCACATTTTGAGCATCAGAGAACTGGCAACGACGGAAACGGAACTGAGTGCCATCGCTGCCGATGCCATCCATGGTTGAAGGAAGAAGCCGAGAGGACTGAAAATCCCAGCGGCTATTGGAATGCCCAGTATATTATAAACGCTAGCGAACAAAAAGTTCAGTCTTATTCTGCGAACGGTTTTTCTCGAGAGATCGAGACATCCGATCACGTCCAGCAGATCGTTCTGAAAGCAAAAAAAAAAAAAATAAACAAAAATTATTTTTTACTCCTTCACAAAATGACAAAAAATGTTCAATCGCGCTTTGACACCAGAGTTGTAAATAATGCATTACTGTATTTATTACCCATTGCACTGCATAATGTAAAATGGATAAGTGTACCATTACAAAGTACAAGAGTAATGTGTAATGAATGCGTGTACCATTACAAATAAAAAAGTAATGTGTAATGGATGCATGTCCCATTACAAATAATAAAAAGTAATGTGTAATGGATGCGTGTTCCATTACAATTAAAAAAAGTAATGTGTAATGGATGCATGTCCCATTACAAATAAAAAAGTAATGTGTAGTGGATGCGTGTTCCAATACAAATAATAAAAAGTAATGTGTAATGGATGCGTGTTCCATTACAATTAAAAAAAGTAATGCGTAATGGATGCATGTCCCATTACAAATTAAAAAAAAAGTAATGTGTAATGGATGCATGTCCCATTACAAATTAAAAAAAAAGTAATGTGTAATGGATGCATGTCCCATTACAAATAAAAAAAAGTAATGTGTAATGGATGCATGTGCCATTACAAATAAAAAAAATAATGTGTAATGTAACATGCATCCATTACACATTACTTTTTTTATTTGTAATGGAACATGCATCCATTACACATTACTTTTCTATTTGTAATGGGACATGCATCCATTGCACGTTACTTACAACCAGAGTTGTGAAAATATTAATGTAAAAGTAATGCATTACCCATTACTTTAAACAATGTGTATTGGACAAGTATTCCATTACAAATTAATATTTGAAATGGAAAATATGATAAATATTTTCCATTTCAAAAATAATTTAAGGCAAAAACTTTCATAAAAAACCGAAATTGTTTCTTGAGAAGAAAGTAGATATTTTGCTTATCCCTTCGATTAAATACTGGATTATACCTCATATTAACGAAATCTTTTTTATTTTTTTATTTCGGTCGATTGGTTTCAAGAATAATTATTTTTTTAAAAAGAAAAATTTCAAAAAAAAGTTAAAAGTAACAAAAATATGTATATAAATTTTTACGTTGATAAATTAGAATGTCTTTCCAGAAAAAATTCTTGAAAAATCTTTCATTGCACTCCGTGCGCAAAGTGCCACTTTACGCACGCTGCGCGTGCTCAAACTGGTACTTTGCGCACTCGTACAATAAAATTTCGTACGATACTATTTTACGACCTTCTGACTGCGTATGACCCTTTAAAAGAGAAAATTTCGACTTTTACGACCCTCGATAAATGCAATTCTCGCCATGTATTATCTTTTAATTTTCGCTCCTTTAACTTAATTAATTTTAATTTTTTTATTTAATTCTTAGTTTTTACGTATAATTTTTTTTTCAAATTTTTTTTTACTTTTAATTTTGCTTCCTCATAAAGAGAGCTTTGTTTTCGTGAAAAAATTTTTTTCGCGATTTTTATGCCAATATGTTCAAAATGTACTAAAACATCGAGAAATCATATTTAGAAAAAATGTCCGGGTGTGTGTGTGTGTGTGTGTGTGTGTGTCCTGAGTTTTGGATGTAAATAATTAATAACTCGAAAACGCTTCGAGATATCAACCTAAAATTTGACACACTTGCCGAGCACGAATTGCTCTTCATTATGAAAAAAATTTTGTTTTAATTATAACGGGTGTTCAGATTTTATCGACTTTTTTCGTTTTTGCAAGAATGGCGTAAACGCTCTAACCTCTGCAATTTTCAAGATATTGCACTCAAACTTTGTACAGAATTAGTATAGCCATTAAGGTTGTTTGATATTGAATTTGGCGAAAATCCATCGTGGGATTAAAATTTTATGAAATTTTGAATTTTTTGAAAAGTAGCCTAAACGCTCTAACTTGTTCAATTTTTGAGATATTGTACTGAAAATTTGCACAGAGCTAAAATAGCTATCAATGTTTTGCGCTATTAAATTTGTCAAAAATCCAACGAGGGATTATAAAATTTTATGAAATTTTTAATTTTTTGAAAAATAGCGTAAGCGCTCCGACTCGTGCAATTTTCAAGATGTTGCACTGAAACTTTACACAGTGCTAACGTAGCTATCGAGGATGTTCGTTATTAAATTTGGCGAAAATCGATCGAATGATAAAATTTTTATCAAATTTTCAATTTTTATGAAAGAAGCGTAAACGCTCTAACTTTTGAAATTTTTTAGATATTGCAATGAAACCTTGTGAAGAGCCAGTGTAGCTATCAATGTAGCTATCAAATTTGTCGAAGATCGATCGAATTTGCACATTGATTGCTTATATTTTTCAATTGTTTACAAAGCTAGAAAGCTTTGTTGTATGAGGAAGCCAAATTTGATCGCCATACTGTGTGCTAAAAAGGAAGCTACGTGAACTATGGATAAAGATGAGGAAGCAATGTGCAAATTTGCCGGGTTTCAATTTAATTTTTTAATTTAATTCTTAGTTTATACTTTTTAATTTATTTTCACTTTTTTTTTACTTTTCATTTTTTACTTGTTATTTATTATTTAGTATTTATTTTTCACCTTCATCAATACGACATCGGCGGCCTCGACGGCAACGTCCGTGCCCGAGGCTATCGCTATTCCAACGTCCGATTGCGCGAGTGCAGGACTATCATTGACGCCATCGCCGACCATCGCGACTCGCAGACCCTGTTCCTGGAGTCTCTGTATTTTGGCGACTTTGTGGGACGGCAAAACCTCCGCGAAGACTTTGCTTATGCCAACCTGAGGAAACGTCGAAAAGTTAATTAAAAAAAAAAAATAAATGATAAATTTTCAAGTTTACTATTTTTTTTCCCTCATAGAGTTGTTTTATTTTCGAGATTTTTTTTCTGTAATTTCCCTGCCAGTTTGTTGAAAATGACCCGAAAAATTCAAGTCAACTTATCCAGAGAATAATTTTACAAATATATTTGACGATTGTCGAAACAAAAAATATTTAAAAAATAGCTATAATTCTGGAACGATGGATATCACAAAAAAATCAACCAATTCATTTCATCCGAAGGATAATTGATGAAAAAAAAAACTAATTACTGATCAATAACTTTATAACAACCAATAAAAAAAAACGTGAAAATTTGAAACCTCGTCATTTTTACGAATTAGCAAAATCTCAAGAAAATCTTCTCAAAAAGCAAATTCTTCTCCAATGAGAAATAGAAAAAAAAACATAAAAAATCGAAAATCTCAATTCATCGGATTCTCTTTGATCCTGATCAGAGATAGGCAAATTTGTAATTATGCATTACCAAATTACAAGTGCTCCAAGTAATGGGTAATTAAATTTAATTTTATTACCAATTACTTTGAGCATTTTTATTGAATTTAATTTAATTACCCCTTACTTCGAGTATTTGTAATAAAATGAAATTTAATTATCCATTACTTTGAGCATTTGTAATTGACTGAAATTTAATTAAAATGCTTCAAGTAATTTAATTACAAATGCTGTAAGTATCGAGTCAACTTATCCAAAGTAATTAAATATATAATTACTCATTACTTACAGTATTTGTAATTAGATTTCTTCGAGCATTTTAATTAAATTTCATTTAATTACTCATTACTCTGAGCATTTTAATTAATATTTATGTAATTACTCATTACTTTGAGCATTTGTGATTAAATGAAATGTAATTAAAATGATCGAAGTTATTTAATTACAAATGCTTTGAGAAATGAGTAATTTAACATGTAATTACATGTAACAAGTAATTACGTGTTTAATTACTCATTACTTACAGCATTTGTTAGTAAATTTCTACATTTGTAATTGAATGAAATGTAATTGAAATGCTCGAAGTCATTTAATTATAAATGCTGTAAGTAACATGTAATTACTAATTACTTACAACATTTGTAATTATATGTTTTCGAGCATTTTAATTTTATTTCATTTAATTACTCATTACTTTGAACATTTGTAATTAAATGAAATTTAATTGAAAGGCTTGAAGTAATTTAATTACAAATGCTTTAAGTAATGAGTAATTTAACATGTAATTACATGTACAAACATGTACAAAAACGCGCAAACATGTACAAACATGTAGTAGTAACAAGTTACAAATTACATGTTTAATTTAATTTAATCACATGTTTAATAACTTATTACTTACAGAATTTGTTAACAAATTTCTACATTTGTAATTGAATGAAATTTAGTAAAAATTCTCGAAGTAGTTTAATTTCAAATTCTTTAACTAATGAGTAATTAAACATGTAATAACTCATTACTTACTGCATTTGTAATTCAATTTCTTCGAGCATTTGTCATTAAATGAAATTCAATTACCCGTTACTTCGAGCATTGTAATTAAATTTCATTTAATTACCTGTTACTTTGAGCATTTGTAATTAAATCAAATTAAATTAAAATGCTCGAAGTAATGGGTAATTAAATTAAATTCAATTAACATGTTCAAAGTAATGGATAATTAAAGTGAATTTAATTACCAATGCTGGAAGTGATCGGTAATTAAATGAAATTTAATTAAAATACTGGAAGTAATGGGTAATTCAATTTCATTTAAATACAAATGCTCGAAGTAATGAGTAATTAAATTAAATTCAATTAAAATGTTCAAAGTAATGGATAATTAAATTGAATTTAATTACCAATGCTGGAAGTAATCGGTAATTAAATGAAATTTAATTAAAATACTGGAAGTAATGGTTAATTCAATTTCATTTAATTACAAATGCTCGAAGTAATGGGTAATTAAATTAAATTCAATTAAAATGCTCAAAGTAATGGGTAATTGAATTATATTTAATTAAAATGCTGGAAGCAATGGATAAGTAAAATTAATTCAATTAAAATGTTCAAAGTAATGGATAATTAAATTGAATTTAATTACCAATGCTGGAAGTAATCGGTAATTCAATTTCATTTAATTACAAATGCTCTAAGTAATGGGTAATTAAATCAAATTCAATTAAAATGCTCAAAGTAATGGGTAATTAAATTAAATTCAATTAAAATGCTCGAAGCAATGGGTAATTAAATTAAATTCAATTAAAATGCTCGAAGCAATGGAAAAATTGTATCAAATTAAATTGCTCGAAGTAATGAGTAATTAAACGTGTAATTCAGTGACGAATGTATTTGCTGCTGGCAAACACCGATCCCGACGAACCTGTCGAGCGATCGAGGCGGCAGTTTTCCTATTATCACCGGTAAGCAAAATGACTTCGAGGTCCATTCTCTTCAAGGTATAAATAGCCAAATGCGCTTCCGGTTTGACGGTATCGGCGACGCTGATCATGGCGATAAGGTGACAATTGACAGCGACCAAAATTGCGGTGTTGCCAAGTTCCTCCTCGTCCATCATTCTCATATCAACGTCCTGCGTTATATCCAAACCGTTGCGTCTCATCCATTCGCGATTACCGATGCAGACATCATAATGATCCGTCCTATCATCGACATTACCGACATTATCGACATTATCGACATTACCATCGGGACTGAGGAGCATTTCCAAATTTTCGTTTTGCCGCTCGTGCGCCATCAGACTGACAAAGTCGATGGTCACGTTGTTGAGTTGCTTCTTCTCGTCGCGTTCGTTCTCGTAATTGACGACATTCTCGGATTTTCGAGCGTTCAAGGTCATCGTTTCAAGATGGCTGACGCGGCATTTCAAACCGCAACCGGCGACGGCCTGAAAATTCGAACACTTGCCATTGACCTCAGTGGCAAATGTTTCCCTGACGTAACGAACGATGGCCGATGCAATCGGATGCTCGCTGTTGACCTCCGCGGTACCGACAATTGCCAATAATTCGACGATCGAGCAAATTTTCGTGCTCGTGAAATAAACGATTCTGGTGACGATCGGAGTGCCGTTCGTCAATGTTCCGGTTTTGTCGAATACGACGCATTTGACCTTGTGCGCATTTTCCAGAGGTTCGGCGCCTTTGATGAGGATACCGTTGAGGGCGCCTACCCCAGTCCCTACCATGACAGCGGTCGGGGTCGCCAATCCAAGGGCACAGGGACAAGCTATCGCGAGAACTGAGAGTCCGCAGCGAAAGGCAAATTGAAAAATGATCTCCTCGCGGTTAATCGACGATTCTTCGTTCCAATGATCCAGAGATATCGGCAAATTCTTGACGTTTACGTAACCGACTATCGTCCATGTAACGAGAGTCAGCAGCGAAACGATGATAACGAAGGGAATGAAGTAACCGGCAATTTTGTCCGCCATTTGTTGAATCGGCGCTTTGCTCGTTTGAGCTTCCTCCACGAGACGAACGATCTGGGCCAGAGTCGTGTGCTCTCCGATGTGAGTCGCCGTTATCAACAATGGTCCGGTTTGGTTCATCGAACCTCCGATTACCATCGAACCTTTCGTTTTAGCCACTGGCATGCTCTCGCCCGTTATCAGACTCTCGTCGCAGGACGATTGGCCCGACAATACGCGACCGTCCACCGGCACTTTTGCACCTTGAACGACCTTCAGAGTGTCGCCTCGTTGCACAAGGTCGACGCTTATGAGACGCTCCGTCAGAATCTCGTGATTCGGACCCAGAGTCACGAGAACCGCGTCCGTCGCGTTCAAGGACAGAAGCTTCGACAGCGCCTCTGATGTTTTACCCTGAAACCATTACCATTATTATTTCCTTGTTGGACCGAATTCAGAGTTGTCAATAATGCATTACTTTGACAATGCATTACTGTATTTATTACCCATTACACTGCATAATGTAAAATGGATAAGTGTACCATTAAAAAATACAAATGTAATGTGTAACGAATGCGTGTGACATTACAAATAAAAAGTAATGTGTAATGGATGCATGTGTCATTACAAATTTAAAAAAGTAAGGTGTAATAGATGCATGCGCCATTGCAAATAAAAACGTAATGTGTAATGTATGCACGTTCCATTGCAAATTACAATTAAAAAAAAAAGTAATTTTCAGCGGATAATATTCCATTACAAATAGAAAAATGGCCGTGCTCGTATTAGAAAATTTCATCCACAAATATCACGAATGATCCATAAAGTTAAAAAATAGAAACAAAAAAACAGACAGTTCATCGTTAAATGTGAAGTAGAACTGGGCAGTACTTGAAAGTACTCGGTACTTGCAGGTACTTGAAGTACATTACTTGCAAGTACAAAGTACTTGAAAAGTACTTCAAGTATTGTACTTAAATTTTTCAAGTACTTCCTGTACTTAAAGTACTGTACTTAAAAATTTCAATTACTTGAAGTACTTTTTTCAAGTACAAGTATAAAGTACTTTTGAATGTCTCTTGCTGATGGTTGCATGTGTACTTGTACTTGAAGTACATTACTTGCAAGTACAAAGTACTTGAAAAGTACTTCAAGTATTGTACTTAAATTTTTCAAGTACTTCCTGTACTTGAAGTACAGTACTTGCAAGTACAAAGTACTTGAAAAGTACTTCAAGTATTGTACTTAAATTTTTCAAGTACTTCCTGTACTTGAAGTACTGTACTTAAAAATTTCAATTACTTGAAGTACTTTTTTCAAGTACAAGTATAAAGTACTTTTGAATGTCTCTTGCTGATGGTCGCATGTGTACTTGTACTTGAAGTACATTACTTGCAAGTACAAAGTACTTGAAAAGTACTTCAAGTATTGTACTTAAATTTGTCAAGTACTTCCTGTACTTGAATTACTGTACTTAAGAATTTCAATTACTTGAAGTACTTTTTTCAAGTACAAGTATAAAGTACTTTTGAATGTCTCTTGCTGATGGTTGCATGTGTACTTGTACTTGAAGTACATTACTTGCAAGTACAAAGTACTTGAAAAGTACTTCAAGTATTGTACTTAAATTTTTCAAGTACTTCCTGTACTTGAAGTACATTACTTGCAAGTACAAAGTATTTGAAAAGTACTTCAAGTATTGTACTTAAATTTTTCAAGTACTTCCTGTACTTGAAGTACTGTACTTAAAAATTTCAATTACTTGAAGTACTTTTTTCAAGTACAAGTATAAAGTACTTTTGAATGTCTCTTGCTGATGGTTGCATGTGTACTTGTACTTGAAGTACATTACTTGCAAGTACAAAGTACTTGAAAAGTACTTCAAGTATTGTACCTAAATTTGTCAAGTACTTCCTGTACTTGAAGTACTGTACTTAAAAATTTCAATTACTTGAAGTACTTTTTTCAAGTACAAGTATCAAGTACTTTTGAATGTGTCTTGCTGATGGTTGCATGTGCAAAGCCTTTAAATATGGGTCATTCCATGTGAAATCGACCAATATTTGGAAGCGACCCCTTTCAATGTCGATGAAATTTGGTCAAAGGTTTTCTTTTAGCATAAAACAAAGTTCTAACACAGGAAAAAAATTAAATTTTTTTTTCAAAATTTCTTAATTTAACCATTTTTTCAAGTTTATTTTTTTACTATTTCGAAAACTATTATAGTAACGAAAAAACTGGTTCTGGGTTCATCTTAAAGAGTATACTTGGAGCTGAGAAAAAAAAAAATATTCCGAAACAATTTTTTGAAAAATGATGAATTTGGAGAATTTTGAATTTTTCAGATCGTGAAAATCCACGATAAACATTAAATTTCTGGTTTTATTTTTTTTATATAACACCTGATATTAATATATAACACCTGATATTTTTTATAGAACACTGATATTAAAAGATCCTGAAATTTACAGAAATGTGTTTTTTTTTGTTTCAAAAATAAGAAGTTTTGAATTTTGGTAAAACTTTTTTTTTTACCTCTAAGTTAAGTGAAGTTGATTATTCATGTAATTTTGACTGCTCAAAATTACAAAATTACGTGATTGCTGAATTTTAAAAAATTCATATTTTTCAAACAAAAAAAAAACACCTTTCTGAAAACTATTATATTGACTGCAAACAAAAATTAGATATTTTTAAATTGGCAAGTTGGAGAGTTTAATTAAAAATTATTTCTTGATAAAATTGAAGTTTGTTTATGTAAGAAATTGAAGTTTATTAATTTATGAAATCAGTGTTTATTAATTCATAAAATTGCAATTTTATGAATTAATAAATGGATTATTTTATAAATTGATAATTTTAAAAAACTTAAGTGCAATATCTTAAATATTAATAAACTACGACGCCTATCAAATTTTTCAAAAAATTCGAAATTTCAGAAATTCAACTTTTTTCAAGTTTTCAATTTTAACAGCAAGAAACAATTATATTGACTGCAAACAAAAATTAGATATTTTTAAATTGGCAAGTTGGAGAGTTTGATTAAAAATTATTTCTTGATAAAATTGAAGTTTACTTATTTAAGAAATTAAAGTTCATTCATTTATGAAATCTCTGTTTATTAATTCATAACATTGCAATTTGATATTTTGATATTTCAACATTGGCCAAGTTAGAAAGTTTAATTAAATATTATGTGTTGATCAAATTGAAGTTTATTCATTTATGAATAAGTTTATCAATTCATGAAATTGCAATTTTATGAATCAATAAATTGATTATTTTATAAATTAATATTTAAAAAAAACTTAAGTGCAATATCTTAAATATTAATAAACTATGATGCCTATCAAATATTTCAAAAAATTCGAAATTTCAGAAACTCAACGTTTTTCAAGTTTTCAAATTTAACAGCAAGAAACAATTATATTGACTGTAAACAAAAATTAGATATTTTTAAATTGGCAAGTTGGAGAGTTTGATTAAAAATTATTTCTTGATAAAATTGAAGTTTACTTATTTAAGAAATTAAAGTTCATTCATTTATGAAATCTCTGTTTATTAATTCATAACATTGCAATTTGATATTTTGATATTTCAACATTGGCCAAGTTAGAAAGTTTAATTAAATATTATTTGTTGATAAAATTTAAGTTTATTCATTTATGAATAAGTTTATCGATTCATGAAATTGCAATTTTATGAATTAATAAATTGATTATTTTATAAATTAATATTTTAAAAAAACTTAAGTGCAATATCTTAAGTATTAATAAATTATGATGCCTATCAAATATTTCGAAAAATTCGAAATTTCAGAAACTCAACGTTTTTCAAGTTTTCAAATTCAACAGCAAGAAACAATTATATTGACTGTAAACAAAAATTAGATATTTTTAAATTGGCAAATTGAAGAGTTTGATTAAAAATTATTTCTTGATAAAATTGAAGTTTATTTATTTAAGAAATTAAAGTTCATTCATTTATGAAATCTCTGTTTATTAATTCATAACATTGCAATTTGATATTTTGATATTTCAACATTGGCCAAGTTAAAAAGTTTAATTAAATATTATTTGTTGATGAAATTTAAGTTTATTCATTTATGAATAAGTTTATCAATTCATGAAATTGCAATTTTATGAATTAATAAATTGATTATTTTATAAATTAATATTTAAAAAAAACTTAAGTGCAATATCTTAAGTATTAATAAATTATGATGCCTATCAAATATTTCAAAAAATTCGAAATTTCAGGAACTCAACGTTTTTCAAGTTTTCAATTTTAACAGCAAGAAACAATTATATTGACTGCAAACAAAAATTAGATATTTTTAAATTGGCAAGTTGGAGAGTTTGATTAAAAATTATTTCTTGATAAAATTGAAGTTTATTTATTTAAGAAATTAAAGTTCATTCATTTATGAATGAGTTTATCAATTCATGAAATTGCAATTTTATGAATAAATTGATTATTTTTTAAATTAATAATTTAAAAATTAATAATTTAAAAATTTATAAATTAAAAATTAAAATTTAAATGAATTAAAAAAAAAAAAAAATTAAACCTTGGCCACGTGCTCGAGCCATCGTCCAAGACTTATGAATACAAGCAACATCGGCGGAGTATCGAAAAATGTTTGTGGACTCGTAAGTTCTTTCATCGCTATTGCGGCGGATAATACGCCGATCGAATAAACGTAAGATATCGTCGTCGTCATCGATATGAGAACGTCCATGTTCGTCGTCCCATGTTTTATCGCTCTGTATGCTTGGACATAAAAATGCCAGCCGCCAAAACACTGAAAATATATTTGAAAAATTATTGTACAAATTACAAATTATGCAAATATTTCGTATAAATTATATAAATTAATAATACAAACAATTTGTTCAATTTAATAATTCAATCATAATTCAAAATAATATCATAATTCAAACATGGATTTTTGAAATTTTGTAAAACAAATTTTTTTGTTTTGTTAAATAATTTGTTCAATTTAATAATTCAATTAAAATTCAAAATAATTTAGTAATTCAAATATGAATTGTTGAAATTTGGTAAAACAAATTTGTTTGTTTTGTCAAATATTTTGTTCAATTTAATAATTCAATTAATTGTATGAAGAATATAATGATATAAGAATTATGTTATGCAAAATATAATGAATATGGGTCACTCCATGTCAAATCGGACCCTATCAATTGCGATGAAATTTGGTCAGAAGCTTTCTTTTTTCATAAAACGAAGTTCTACCAAAAGAAAAAAAATTAAAATTTTTTTTTTCGAAAGTTATGCAAAATTCAAAATTTCAGCAGTTTTTCAAGTTTATTCTTAAAATGTGTTGAAAAATATCATAGTCACTAAAATCGTTCTGGGTTCGTCTTAAACAGGGACTACTTGGGACTACGAAAAAAAAATATATTTCGAAAACAAATTTTGAAAAATGACAAATTCGGAGAATTTTGAATTTTTAAAAATCGTGAGAATCCACGATCAACATTAAATTTTTGGATCAATTCTTTTCATGAAATGACCTTGCAGTGATCTTAAAAGATACTGGAATTTTCAGAATTGCTTTTTTTTTCAAAAATATGAATTTGGGTAAAAAAAAATTTTGTTTACGTCTAAGTTAAGTGAAGTCTAGTAATCATGTAATTTTCGAATTTCGAGCAGTGAAAATTTCAATTAATGTCATAAGAATGTAAAAACAGAAAGATAATTGAATTTGCGTTTTTATTTCATTGATAAAGCATTTTAAGCGTAAACTTGACATACACTCAGTCAAAAAAATAAAAGGAACAGCAAAATTTTCGAGATTTTTCAGCGATTTTCCAAAGGCTGTAACTTTGTTAATTTAGGTCGTAAAAAATTTTCAAAAAAAGCATTTTGAAGCTTGAATCTTCTACTTTTGAAATCTTGAGTCAAAATTTTTTTATGGGTATCACCCTCGACGCGGTCGAAAGAAATATCACGGTAAAAATTTTCTCGAAATTTTTGCTTTTTTCAAAACAGTCGATGGGCTCCGAAAAAAAATTTCCGAACTTAAGAAATCTATGGATCGTTTAGCTGAATTCTTAGGCTTCAATTTGCTTTTTTTATTTTTGTTCTACGACCATTTTTCGCTGAGATATCGGCGATTGAAAAAAAATTCGTCTTTTTTTTTTAAATCTTCGATATCTCTGGAACCAATGATCGTACAGCGAGAAAACGGTGGGTTTCGTAAACTTGAATCTACCCTCTATAAGTGCCTGTTATTGTCACAAACGAAAAAAAATTGTTTCCATGCTAAATTTTGAAAAAATTAGCTTTTTTTCTTGTTTTGGAAAATCTACCAGAACTTTGTAGATATTGCGAAAAATACAAATGTTTCAAGGTCCTTTTTTAGCTCAATACATACCTAAAAACCTTGCCAATTTTCAAAACAATCGGTCGAACCGTTTTTCGTGACCGAGTCATCAAACTTTTAGAAAAATTGAAGGAACAGGTTTATTGATCCTTAATGACCAATTAATTAATGGTGTTGAATTGAAGCCAAAGATTTCAAAGATTCCAAAAGTAGAAGATTCAAGCTTCAAAATGCTTTTTTTGAAAATTTTTTACGACCAAAATTAACAAAGTTACAGCCTTTGGAAAATCGCTGAAGAATCTCGAAAATTTTGCTGTTCCTTTAATTTCTTGACTGAGTGTATTTTCTAAAAAAAACTTTTATAAAATATAAATAAAGATTTATATTTTATAAATATTAAAAAAAACTTTTATAAAATATAAAATATTATTTTGTTAATTTGATTAAATTTTTTTTTGTGGATTTACCTGCACAGGAGTGGAAAATATAAACAGTAATAAATTTTCCCACGAAAGTCCGGGAATTATACAGCACATTTCCTCGTGAGTTTTTTCGCCGATTGACATAACGAGCATAAAATAAGTCATTATAATCATGCAAGGTACACCGAATACCAGCGATATCAAAAAAGCGGATCTCCATTTTTGTATTTCCTCTCTGAAACGTAAAATATCGTTATTCGAAATTCAATCGTTCAAAATTAAAGAAAAATCGTTATTTATTTATTATTTTTCGAGACCTTAATCGCAGCTTCCAATTTTTGAAATCAGTTTCCACGGTGAATCATCATTTCAAATGACAGAAAAATCCAAAATTTGGTTTAAATTTTTTAGATTAACCTTTTTCAAACCGAATTCTCGAAATAAAAAAGTGTATAATTATTTATGAAGAAAATGGAAGAACTTTTCGAGTTTTTGAATTATTCAAAAAAATGATCGAATTGTTGGATTCATGGAAATTTTCAACTTTTCGGAAAAGTTAAATTTCAAAAATTGTAACTAAATTTACAATTCTTTTATCGTTTGAATTGATAATTCACCATTGAAAATGTTTAAAAAAATTGAAACTGTAAATAAAATATCAAACAATAATAAACAAATAATATTTTTCCAATTATTCTTAGTCTCAATTGTTGGGCAATATCAAATTATTTTTTTTTTTTTTCGTTTCCTTACTTCTGGTCGAGATAACCACGATTTTCTCTGTCCTTGTTGCTCAATAAAGTCGCCACAAAGCCCATTTTGTTAATTTTTTCGATTATGTCACGTACACCGGTTTCAGTTGCGTCGTATTTGAATTTACCACGTTGAGTCGAAAGTGCAACGACCGCCGAACGTACACCGGAAATTTTTTTCACCGTCGATTCGATTTTGTTGACGCAAGAGGCGCAAGTCATTCCAGAAATCTGCGTGTAAAATTCTGTTTTTTTCTTAAACATATCAATCTTTCTTTTTTCATTCTCAATTTTGAATTATTTCAACGTAAATTATTTTCAATTGAAATAATTCAAATATAAATTATCATAAATTGTCATTATTCCATTACAAATTATTTGAATATTTATCTTTCTTTTTTATTTTGAATTTTGAATTATTTCAGTGTAAATTATTTTTAATTGAAATAGTTCCAATATAAATTATTATAAATTGAAATAATTCAAATACAAATGATTTGAAAATTTATCTTTCTTTTTTTTATTCTCAATTTTGAATTATTTCAATGTAAATTATTTTTAATTGAAATAGTTCCAATATAAATTATTATAAATTGAAATAATTCAAATACAAATGATTTGAAAATTTATCTTTCTTTTTTATTCTCATTTTTGAGGTATTTCAACGTAAATTATTTTCAATTGAAATAATTCAAATATAAATTATCATAAATTGTAATTATTCCATTACAAATTATGTGAATATTTACCTTTTTTTAATTTTCAATTTTGAATTATTTCAATAGACATTATTTGAAAATTTATCTTTCTTTTTTATTCTCAATTTTGAATTATTTCAATGTAAATTATTTTTAATTGAAATAGTTCCAATATAAATTATTATAAATTGAAATAATTCAAATACAAATGATTTGAAAATTTATCTTTCTTTTTTTATTCTCAATTTTGAGTTATTTCATCGTAAATTATTTTCAATTGAAATAATTCAAATATAAATTATCATAAATTGTCATTATTCCATTACAAATTATTTGAATATTTATCTTTTTTTTAATTTTCAATTTTGAATTATTTCAATACACATTATTTGAAAATTTATCTTTCTTTTTTATTCTCAATTTTGAATCATTTCAATGTAAATTATTTTTAATTGAAATAGTTCCAATATAAATGATTATAAATTGAAATAATTCAAATACAAATGATTTGAAAATTTATCTTTCTTTTTTTATTCTCAATTTTGAGTTATTTCAACGTAAATTATTTTCAATTGAAATAATTCAAATATAAATTATCATAAATTGATATTATTCCAATACAAATTATTTGAAAATTTATCTTTCATTTTTAATTCTCAATTTTGAATTATTTCAACGTAAATTATTTTCAATTGAAATAATTCAAATATAAGTTATCATAAATTGAAATTATTCTAATACAAATTATTTGAAAATTTATCTTTCTTTTTTTATTCTGAATTTTTTGAATTATTTCAATGTAAACTATTTACAATTGAAATAATTCAAATATAAATTATTATCAATTGAAATGATACCAATACAAATTATTTGAAAATTTATCTTTCTTTTTCCATTCTCAATTTTGAATTATTGCAATGTAAATTATCCTTAATTGAATTAATTCAAATGTAAGTTATTATGAAGTGAAATTATTTCAATATAAATTATTTGAAAATTTATCTTTCTTTTTTTATTTTCAATTTTGAATTATTTCGATGTAAATTTTTTTTTATTGAAATAATTCAAATATAAATTATCATAAATTGAAATAATTCTAATACAAATTATTTGAAAATTTATCTTTTTCTTTTAATTCTCCATTTTGAATTATTTCAATGTAAATTTTTTTAAATTTAAATAGTTCAGGTATAAATTATTATAAATTGAAATGATTCAAATACAAATTCTTTGAAAATTTACTCACTCGAACGTGAACTATTTTTAATTGCAATTTTCTTTGCGAATATTGAGGAATCAAACGAATTGAAAAATAAAGAAGAAAATAATAATAGTAGAATTATTTGAATGATTTCAAATTTAAACTTTTTTTTTTGTTTTGCCTAATAATCGAAATATTTCGGCGCGGAATAATTTAAACTGAAAAAAATATATTCCGATCATTAAGGAGTTATACGCAGTCGGGATTTTCAAAAATCCATTTTTTGAAATTTAATTTTCATGATGTACTCGTATTTGAGTAAAAACCCAGAAAATTTCGTGTCAATCTGACAAATATTTTTTTATTTTATAAACAATTTGAAGCAGAAATTTTCATGAAAAATCGATTTTTTTTCTAGCAGCCGCCATTTTGTTAAAAATAGATATTTTGCTTATGAATTTCAAAACAAAGTTAAAAGTCCGGATCCGGACAAAACTTTAAAAAAGGTCTCGAAGGTTTTTTTATGCCATTTCGTCGGAAGTCAACGTAATCTAATTCAACAAGCGGCATTTTAAAGGAAACGAATTCGGCTTCTTTTCCTGTATTTTTAATTATTTTTACAATTTGTTTCTCGATTTTGACTCAATTTTGAAAACAATTTTTTTTCGTCTTTTTTCCCCTCTCTTCAAGTGCGCGCATTTTCTAGAGGAAATTTTTAAATATATTTTTAGGATCGGATTCATAAAGGGGAAAGTTTGAGCCTCAATTCGCTTTTTTAAAAAACTTTGAGCGATTTTTTTCATGAAAAACTTCATGAAAAACTTCAAGGGAGCAAAAAGTTGCGTTTTTTTTCATTGAGTCCAGATTAATTTTTGCAAATTTTTTTTTTCTCGTTTTCTGGGTCAGAGCTCAGATCATTGAATTACCATTGCTCGAGAACTATGGGATCATTGAAACAATTTCAAGAGGGGAAAATACTTTGTTTTACTATTTTCAACACATTGGAATTTTTTTTCAAATTTTTTTTCCCAAATTTTTTTTCCAGCCTCAACATGAGAAAAAAAATATTGGAAAAAAAAATCTGAAAAATTCCTCTGAACTCAAAAAAGACAGATGCAACTTTTTACTATCTTGAAGTTTTTCATGAATCCTCTTTGTTTTCGTGTTATACGGGATTTTTCAAATTTCCTCTTTTTTCACAATAAACGAAATAACTTTGGAAAAAAAAAATCGCTCAAAGTTTTTTAAAAACGCAAATTGAAGCTCAAACTTTTCCCTTTAGGAATCCGATCCTAAAAATATATTCAAAAAATTTCCTCTAGAAAATGCGCGCACCTGAAGAGAGGAGAAAAAAAGACGAAAAAAAAGTTGTTTTCAAAATTGAGTCCAAATCGAAAAACAAATTGTAAGAACAATTAAAAATACAGGAAATGAAGCCGAATTCGTCCCCTTTAAAATGCCGCTTGTTGAATTAGATTACGTTGAATTCCGACGAAATGGCATCAAAAACCGTTCGAGATTTAATTAAACATTAGTAAATTAAAATGTCTTTATGGCACTCCGTGCGTAAAGTGCCCATTTTACGCACACGAAGTGCAATAAAATTTTGTACTATTTCAGCATTTTTTTTTTTTTTGAAAAATCGCTTTTTTCGGCCTCCTGACTGCGTATAACGCGTTAATAATTCGCCAGATATACTTTAGTCTCTTAATTTTTGTTTGGTCTAAATTTTTTTATTCTAATTTTTTTTTTTTTTTTTTTTTTTTTTTTTTTTTTTTTTTTTTTTTTTTTAACCTGCAATTCGACTTCTCCCTCTCCGGTGCCGGGTTCCTCGATAAGGGTCGTTGGAAATCCCAGATCCGTGACGCTCATTGCAATGTCCAACGGTCGTATTTTATCGGGTTCGTACTTGACTTCCGCTTTAGCGGCCATTAACGCAACGAGAACGCTACGGACGCCGTAAATTTTTTTACAATGTTTTTCTATGGCCGTTACGCACGATGCACAAGTCATACCCTAAAAATGAAAAAAAAAAAATTTAATTTTTGAAATTGAAATAAAACTTTGTTGTAATTTTAAAAAAAACGTCATAAAAATCAAGTTTTTCAAGTTTTACCGTTAGTTTTTTGATTAAGATTTTTTTTAAAATTATATTCCATTTAATTTAGTTAAAATTTTTTTTATTTTTATGAGAAATATTTTATTTTGTACTTTTATTTGGAGGAAGCATTTTGAAAGATTCTCGTCCGTTTTCGAGTCACCACCGCCGCTAAACGCAACCACGACGTTGCCATTTTGTACGTTTTCAGGGGATTTTTCCGTTTTTCGAAAATTTTGACCGTTCACTTCTTTGACGAATGCATCGAAGCCCATTTCCTCGATGTAAGTCGCTATCTCGTCGGCGGTTACGTCACCGCTGCTGTAAGATACTTTGGCCTCTTTCGCTTCGAGATTCACGTTGATTTCCTTTATTCCCGGTTTTTCCGATATAACCCCTAAAATTGAAAAAAAAAAACATCAATTTCGGTTCGAATCAACCAGAGTTGTAAATAATGCATTATCAAAATAATGCATTATTGTATTTTTTACCCATTACACTGCATAATGTGTAATGGATGCATGCCCCATTACACATTACCAAAGTAATTTGTAATGGATGCATGCTCCATTACAAATGAAAAAAGTAATGTGTAATGGATGCATGTTCCATTACCATTGAAAAAAGTAATGTGTAATGGATGCATGCCCCATTACCATTGAAAAATGTAATGTGTAATGGATGCATGCCCCATTACCATTGAAAAAAGTAATGTGTAACGGATGCATGCCCCATTACCATTGAAAAAAGTAATGTGTAATGTGTAATGGACGCATATCCCATTACAAATGAAAAAACTAAAAAAGTTATGTGTAATGCAGGGTTGCAAATAATGCATTACTTTTTTTAGTGCATTCGCATTTTCATTAACCATTAACGTTTAATGGTTATTGGAAATAATTTCCATTAATCATTAAAATTTAATGGTCAATGGTAATTATTTTCATTAACCATTAAAATTCCATGGTTAATGGAAATTATTTTCATTAACCATTAATATTCAATGGTTAATGGAGATTATTTTCATTAACTATTAAAATTTAATGGTTAATAGAAATTATTTTCATTAACCATTAAAATGTAATGGTTAATGGAAATTATTTTCATTACCCATTAAAATTTAATAGTAAATGAAAATTGTTTTCATTAACCATTAAAATTTAATGGTTAATGGAATGTACTTTCATTAACCACTAAAACGTAATGGTTAATGGAAATTATTTTCATTAGCCATTAAAATTTAATGGTTATCGGAGATTATTTTCATTAACCATTAAAATTTAATGGTTAATGGAAATTATTTTCATTAACCATTAAAATTCAATGGTTAATGGAGATTATTTTCATTAACTATTAAAATTTAATGTTTAATGAAAATTATTTTCATTAACCATTACAATTTAATGGTTAATAGAAATTATTTTCATTAACCATTAAAATGTAATGGTTAATGGAAATTATTTTCATTACCCATTAAAATTTAATGGTTAATGGAAATTGTTTTCATTAACCATTAAAATTTAATGGTTAATGGAATCTATTTTCATTAACCACTAAAACGTAATGGTTAATGGAAATTATTTTCATTAGCCATTAACCATTAAAATTTAATGGTTAATGGAGATCATTTTCATTAACCATTAAAATTGAATGGTTAATAGAAATTATTGTCATTAACCATTAAATGTTAATGGTTAATGAAAATGCAATTGCTTCCAAAAATGTAACGCATTATTTGCAACCCTGCCAATTACAATGTAGTGTGTAATAGAAAAAATGTCCATTACCCACTGCAGTGTAATGTGTAATGGACAAAACTTTGATTGCAATTTTGAGAAGGAAAAATATAGATGAATAAATTATTGCAGTTTTGCATTACATTTTATTGACTTAGGACTTAGATTTTTAGAATTATAATATAGATGCTTTTTAGAATTTAAGGTGAAAATCTAAGTCCTAAGTCAATAAAATGTAATGCAAAATTGCAATAATTTATTCATTTATATTTTTCGATTCCCAAAATTGCAATCAAAGTTTTGTCCATTACACATTACATTGCAATGGGTAATGGAAATTTTTTCTATTACACACTACATTGTAATGGACAGGGTTGCAAATAATGCATTACTATTTTAATGCAATTGCATTTTCATTAACCATTAACATTTAATGGTTAATGGAAATAATTTTAATGGTTAATGAAAATAATTTGCATTAACCATTAAATTTTAATGGTCAATGAAAATAATCTCCATTAATCATTAAATTTTAATGGCTAATGAAAATAATTTCCATTAACCATCACATTTTAGTGGTTAATGAAAATAATTTCCATTAACCATTAAATTTTAATGGTTAATGAAAATAATTTCCATCAACCATTAAATGTTAATGGTTAATGAAAATAATTTCCATTAACCATTAAATTTTAATGGTCAATGAAAATAATCTCCATTAACCATTAAATTTTAATGGCTAATGAAAATAATTTCCATTAACCATCACATTTTAGTGGTTAATGAAAATAATTTCCATTAACCATTAAATTTTAATGGTTAATGAAAATAATTTCCATTAACCATTAAATTTTAATGGTTAATGAAAATAATTTCCATTATCCATCACATTTTAGTGGTTAATGAAAATAATTTCCATTAACCATTAAATTTTAATGGTCAATGAAAATAATCTCCATTAACCATTAAATTTAAATGGTTAATGGAAATTAATTTCATTAGCCATTAAAAAAGTAATGGTTAATGCATTACTTTTTCATTAAAAATTTCGCAACCCTGGTGTAATGGATGCATGTGCCATTACAAATAAAAAAAATAACGTGTAATGGATACATTTTCTATTGCAAGTAAAAAAAAACGTGTAATGAATGAGTGCTCCATTAGAAACTCGCAAATAGCTGTTTTATTATTTTATTTCACTCAACACAAATTGAGATGGAAGAAAAGCAAGTTACTAATACAAAATTTGTCGCTTTATTGAATTCCTACATAATGTGCTTGTTCTTTTTTTTAAACTTTATTTATCGTTTGTGATCATGAAGGATGAACTTTTAGCAAGCTTAATAAAATAATGAGACAGCAGTGTGCAAGTTTCCAATACGAGCATGGCAATTTTTCTATGTGTAATGGACTATTCTCCACTGCAAATTACTTTTTTCAAAACTTGTAATTTGTAATGGAACGTGCATCCATTACACATTACTTTTTTTAATTGTAATGGAACATGCATCCATTACACATTACTTTTTTCAATGGTAATGGGGCATGCATCCATTACACATTACTTTTTTCAATGGTAATGAGGCATGCATCCATTACGCATTACTTTTTTCAATGGTAATGGGGCATGCATCCATTACACATTACTTTTTTCAATGGTAATGGGGCATGCATCCATTACACATTACTTTTTTCAATGGTAATGGGGCATGCATCCATTACACATTACTTTTTTCAATGGTAATGGGGCATGCATCCATTACACATTACTTTTTTCATTGGTAATGGAGCATGCATCCATTACACATTACTTTTTTAATGTGTAATTGGGCATGCATCCATTACACATTTTTTAAAGTAATGGGTAATGCATTACTTTTACATTACGATTTTCACAACTCTGGAATCAACACTGAATGGAGAATTCTTCATTAACAAATTTATAATGCAATTAAATTTCAAAGTTTATGGGGATATTCGATACCTTACTTACCGACTCTGACGTCGGTAAGTTACCGGCCGACCTCGCCTCCGTATATCGTTCCACGGCAAATCGGACGCCATTTGACTTTTGAATCTTCGATTTTGTTGAAAATTTTTTTATGTTTCAGCGTTGATTGAAAGAGGCGTTCATGATTATCAACTCGGCCGGTAACTTACCGACGTCAGAGTCGGTAAGTAAGGTATCGCAGAATTTGAGACCCAAAAAATCGCAAAAAAATTGCTTTGATGGAAATACGGTTGTTTTTTCACCTGTAATATTATTCACGCAGGACGAACAGGTCATGCCGTCAATGTGAATGCTACAGGTGCTCGTTATCGAGTCGATTTTTTTGCCATTGTTCGATGAATCGTCATTATTTTGAATTTCCAGCGACGCATCGAAACCCATGTCATTTATCGCCTCCGCCAATTCACTCGGCGACGTTTCCTCGATTTTATAATCAACGTAACCGATTTTTTCGTCAAGCTCGACCCGCACTTTTTCGACGCCCTTTCGACTGCCGATAGTTGATTCGATATTTTTCACGCAACTCTGACAACTCATTCCATCGATCCTTATCCTCGCTGTGGCCGTTTCCTTTTTCTCCTCTGACCTCGAACTTGACCTTGGGACTCTGACAAGGTGTGTCCCGTCGAAATCAGGATCTTCCTCGCCATCCCTGAAAAAATGAAAATTTTCTTTAATAAAAAAAACATAATTTTTTTTTCAATTGACTGAAATATTGAATTTTCTCAAAAAATCGATTACAAATCGACATAACCAATATAAAAATTCAATTTTTTAATTTTCAAATCAAATCGGGTTTTACGTTATTTTTTGAAAGGTTTTTTTTTCAATTGAAAAAAAAAAACATTTTGTTAACCAGGAAAAATTGTTATTGGGCATTATTAAAAATTTTCGTTCAGCATTGTAAATTTTATAAATTTAAAAATAAATATTTAAACAAATTTCGTGAAGATCAATCAGGCTCGAGATTTTTATCTTTTTTTTTTAATTTATTGAAAACGAAAAATGTAATTAGCCCAAAAAGAATTACTGTAAAGGAATGTTTCTTCTTAAAATTTTATAATATTTTATAATATATTAATAATGCACGATATAAAATGTACATTTTTTACTTTTTTATTATTTTTTTTTTAAACTATGAAATAGACGCTTTAATAGTGTTAAAAAAAAATATTTTGAGTTATTTTTCTGTCGACTAAAAATATTAAAAAAAAATTAAATATATATCAAATATATTACAAATACAATGATTTTTTTTCTTCCGCAGCGCTTAACTAAAATTTCAAAAGTTTTTTTCAAGTTGGACAAGCTTTTTAAGTTGGATAATAAAAAATAAATTATTAAAATAAAATTAATTCAACATAAATGTTTTTTCGCCTAAAAAGTTCAATCTCTATCGTCGATTTTTTTTTCCATTTTTCGACTTCCTGAAAAAAAAATTTTGAGCCAAAAATGCTTGCGAGGAAACTATGTACATTTTTTTTCGATTTTATAATTTTCATAAGCTCAATTCTATCCTGTCAAAAAAATTATAATATTTTCGAGTTTATGTAACTTAAATTTTTTTTATTTTGTTTTCAAAGCATTGACAAAACAATAAAACATTTATTTATTTATAGAAATAAAATAAATGATTGTCTATGTTCTTTTTTTATCGTATCAATGTCAAAATCTAATTTATATGAAGAAAGTCATTTTATCTTTGTTATCGAATTTAATCGAAATTTTTTTTTCTCACCAAGAAGCACCGATCGATCCATTATTCGTTTCAATAAGTGGTTCCTTATCATCTGCCTTCGTCATTTCTCGAACGAGCAATTAACTCCAATTTTACGAATTTATTTATAAATATAATTTTATGATTTTTATTTTTTTTTATTCACACAAAATTCACAGGATAATTCTCGTGCCCTCGTCTCGTCCAAAATGTCAAGAATATTTCATCGAAGTCGAGTTCAAAGCACTATATCTATACATATGCCTCTCGCAATAGGATACCAACTCTACCTGCGTGTCTGTTATATCGAGAGTCCAGTGAATCTTCGATAGCGATGAAAGGTATGAGCATTTTCAATTTCTGAATACAAATTTTCTCAAAATTCATCATTTTTGGTTGTAAGATATTTTGTATTTTCGAAATTATTTTTGGATCCAAAATTTTATCAAAATTCACTATTTTGGATCCAAAGTAAATATTTTTATTTTTTGGTCAAGTAAATATTTTTATTTTTATTAATCACAAATTTCCGTGGATTTGAGAACGATAATTAAGGTTTTTGATTTTTTTTTATCACATCAATGAAATACTTTGAGACGACATGGCCCAAAAAAAAATCATTCAACTTCGTTTATCGCGTCGTCGAACCAACGTCCGGTTGATTCTACTCGGACCGTGGTCTACTTATCACTGATGCTCGTGGCATTGTCGGAATATTTATTTCCTCGTGGATTAGTAATAGTCGATGGAAGTTCATAGACGCGGTTATCGCCATCCTATCACTGATCGATAGAAAAAAAAAAATTTTTTTTTAAAAAGAGAAAAATGAGAAATGAACGATGACTATCTTTTTCGATTAGAAAAAAAAAAAATTCGGTGACAATCTGTTGATCTGTTGCATAAAAAATTGGAGGAGCCCCTATTCTACACATCATTATTCTACACAAGACATTTTCTACACGAAAGTTTCTACACACATAATTCTACCCAAGAGAAGGTGATAAGAAATAGTATTCTACACATAATTATTCTACACAACTGAAATTTTCTACAGCAGAAAATTATCCTACACTGAGTTATTCTACACAGATGAATGGTGCTGAAAAATATGTTCTTACATATATTATTCTACACATTATTATCGTACACAATTTTATTCTACAAACGAAATATTCTACACAAAAGTTTCTACTCACATAATTCTACACGAGAAAAGGTGGCAACAAATGGTATTCTACACATCTGGAACTTTCGACAGCAGAAAATTATTCTACACTGGGTTTTCCTACACAGATGAATGCTGCTGAAAAATATGTTCTTACATATATATTATTCTACACATTATTATCCTACACATTTTTATTCTACAAACGAAATTTTCTACACAAATTTCTACTCACATAATTCTACACAAGAAGAGGTGACGAGAAATGGTATTCTACACATCTGAAATGGTATTCTACACAAGAATAAGTGGCAATAAAAATTATTCTACACATCTGATATTTTCGACAGCAGAAAATTATTCTACACGTTATTCTCCTACACATTATTTTCCTATACATTGTTATTCTACACACGAGAAAATGGCAGAGAAAATTATTCTACACATGACAATTATTTTTCTACACATTATTTTTCTATATATTGTTATTCTACACAAGAAAAAGTAGCAATGTAATTTATTCTACACATCTGAAACTTTCGACAGCAGAAAATTATTCTACACTGGGTTCTTCTACGCAGATGAATGGTGCTGAAAAACATTTTCTTACATGTATTATTCTACACATTATTATCCTACACATTTTTATTCTACAAACGAAATTTTCTACACAAATTTCTACTCACATAATTCTACACAAGAAGAGGTGACGAGAAATGGTATTCTACACATCTGAAATGGTATTCTACACAAGAGTAAGTGGCAATAAAAATTATTCTACACATCTGATATTTTCGACAACAGAAAATTATTCTACACGTTATTCTCCTACACATTATTTCCCTATACATTGTTATTCTACACACATTATTCTACACAAGAGAAAGTGGCGAAGAAAATTATTCTACACACGAAATTTTCTACACAAAAGTTTTGACCCACATAATTCTACACAAGAGAAGGTGGCAAGAAATATTATTCTACACATATAAAAATTTCGACAGCAGAAAATTCTACACTGAGTTCTCCTACACAAAAGGTGGCGAGAAATATTATTCTACACAAGAGAGACGAGAAATATCAATTCGAGGAGGCCTCTGTTCTACACATTATTATTCTACACATGACAATTATTATTCTACACATGACAATTATTTTTCTACACATTATTGTCCTGTACATTGTTATTCTACACCCGAGAAAATGGCAGAGAAAATTATTCTACACATGACAATTATTTTTCTACACATTTTTTTCCTACATATTGTTATTCTACACAAGAGAAAGTAGCAAAGAAAATTATTCTACACATTATTATTCTACACGTGAAAATTATTTTTCTACACATTACAGCAAGCAGCAAAACTCCGTTTGCGCTATTTTCTATCCAACCCAAAAAATCGACAAAAACTCTGAAACGTGATTATCTATTCTAGTAGCTAAATTCCTTTGTTACGATGAGAATTGTCGTTTGGCATTCTATCGCATTTCCTTTCTATCTCGATGAGTCAAATGTCAGTTTCGTATTTCAAAAACGACGAACAGGTGTAACCTCGAGTATTTATCAACAGAAGAATTGTTCGTGATTCGATTAATCGATACATTACATATGTATATATGGGGCATTCCGTGTGAAAAAAAAAATTCGTTTGAGTTTTTTTCTGCAATTTTACGACAACCAAAAAGTATCGCAATTTTTTTTTCGCCAAATTTTGATTAAAATATATCAAAAAATCGATAATTACTCCGAATAGTAGAAAAAAAATTCAAACATAAACTGAGGAAGTTAGCGACAAGATCGAGTTGACACGGAATCCCCCGTATGTCTATCCATATACAGGGTGTCCCATTTAACTCGAGGCACCGAAATAAATCGAAATTCACGCGAATCAGAAAAAATATTATTTTTCAAGTGCCGGGGAAGGGGGGGGGGCAAAATGGACACTGGAGGTAAAATGGACCCCAGTCAAAAAAACGGTGAAAAAACTGTTTTTAAAAATTTTAAAAACTGCTAAATTGGAATAAGGTTATGTGAGAAGTGGGGGAATTCGTTTTTTCAACGTTTACTTGAATTTTTGAAAAAAAGAGCATTTTTTGGTGGTCCATTTTGCCTCCCTTCACTATACATTTTTTGTCGAACGCCTTTTTTTCCACATTTATAAATCATGAGATCGTCGTTGGGGGGGAGGGGGGGGGGGGAGAATTCGTCCACACATTCTTGGCATTATTTCGACGCCTCCCTCTTCATTATCCCTTCGTGGGAGCTTGAATAATCCCACGTTCGTCGAATAATCCATTTATTCACCCTCGCAATTCGCACATTCTTCTTTACAAAAATGTAGGAAAAATTCAACCACGCCTTGAAAAAATTTTCGCACATTTTTTCATTTTTTTCGAATTTTTGCATTCATTTATTTATTTGTAAAATGGAATTTGTTCGTTGGATCGAACAATGAATTTTCTTTCCAAAAATCTGATATATTTTTTCAAAAATAAAATGGTAAAAAACATATTAAAGAACGTTCAAAAATATTTTGAGCTTCAAAAATTGATTTTCTTGGTTTTTGTCATGACCCTCATTACCCCATTACCCATCATTAATATACAGGGTGTCACATAAGTAACGGCTGAATATTTCCTCAGCCAAGATATTTTTCCAAAAGGTCAAGGTCATTCTTGTAACTTTTGACGGGGAATTCTGACCTTGACGATAACCTTCAAGGTTGTTTCAAGGTCAACTTTGTTTTCTTTAAATGGAAACCCTCTTTTTTGACACGGCCATCGATAGAGCGGAAAATTTCATTCTTCTTAACAAAAATTTAGGAAAAATACAGCCATGCCTTGAAAAAATTTTCGCAACTTTTTTCATTTTTTTCGAATTTTTGCATTCATTTATTTATTTGTAAAATGGAATTTGTTCGTTGGATCGAACAATGAATTTTCTTTCCAAAAATCTGATATATTTTTTCAAAAATAAAATGGTAAAAAACATATTAAAGAACGTTCAAAAATATTTTGAGCTTAAAAATTGATTTTCTTGGATTTTGCCATGACCCTCATTACCCCATTACCCATCATTAATATACAGGGTGTCACATAAGTAACGGCTGAATATTTCCTCAGCCAAGATATTTTTCCAAAAGGTCAAGGTCATTCTTGTAACTTTTGACGAGGAATTCTGACCTTGACGATAACCTTCAAGGTTGTTTCAAGGTCAACTTTGTTTTCTTTAAATGGAAACCCTCTTTTTTGACACGGCCATCGATAGAGCGGAAAATTTCATTCTTCTTAACAAAAATTTAGGAAAAATACAGCCATGCCTTGAAAAAATTTTCGCAACTTTTTTCATTTTTTTCGAATTTTTGCATTCATTTATTTATTTGTAAAATGGAATTTGTTCGTTGGATCGAACAATGAATTTTCTTTCCAAAAATCTGATATATTTTTTCAAAAATAAAATGGTAAAAAACATATTAAAGAACGTTCAAAAATATTTTGAGCTTAAAAATTGATTTTCTTGGATTTTGCCATGACCCTCATTACCCCATTACCCATCATTAATATACAGGGTGTCACATAAGTAACGGCTGAATATTTCCTCAGCCAAGATATTTTTCCAAAAGGTCAAGGTCATTCTTGTAACTTTTGACGAGGAATTCTGACCTTGACGATAACCTTCAAGGTTGTTTCAAGGTCAACTTTGTTTTCTTTAAATGGAAACCCTCTTTTTTGACACGGCCATCGATAGAGCGGAAAATTTCATTCTTCTTAACAAAAATTTAGGAAAAATACAGCCATGCCTTGAAAAAATTTTCGCAACTTTTTTCATTTTTTTCGAATTTTTGCATTCATTTATTTATTTGTAAAATGGAATTTGTTCGTTGGATCGAACAATGAATTTTCTTTCCAAAAATCTGATATATTTTTTCAAAAATAAAATGGTAAAAAACATATTAAAGAACGTTCAAAAATATTTTGAGCTTAAAAATTGATTTTCTTGGATTTTGCCATGACCCTCATTACCCCATTACCCATCATTAATATACAGGGTGTCACATAAGTAACGGCTGAATATTTCCTCAGCCAAGATATTTTTCCAAAAGGTCAAGGTCATTCTTGTAACTTTTGACGGGGAATTCTGACCTTGACGATAACCTTCAAGGTTGTTTCAAGGTCAACTTTGTTTTCTTTAAATGGAAACCCTCTTTTTTGACACGGCCATCGATAGAGCGGAAAATTTTATTCTTCTTAACAAAAATTTAGGAAAAATACAGCCATGCCTTGAACATTTTTTCGCAAATTATTTTATTTTTTTCGAATTTTTGCATTTGTTTATTTATTTTTAAAATAGAGTTTGTTCGTCGGATCGAACAATGAATTTTCTTTCCAAAAATCTGATATTTTTTTCAAAAATAAAATGGTAAAAAACATATTAAAGAACGTTCAAAAATATTTTGAGCTTAAAAATTGATTTTCTTGGTTTTTGTCATGACCCTCATTACCCCATTACCCATCATTAATAGACAGGGTGTCACATAAGTAACGGCTGAATATTTCCTCAGTCAAGATATTTTTTCAAAAGGTCAAGGTCATTCTTGTAACTTTTCATTCTTCTTCACAAAAATGTAGGAAAAATTCAGCCATGCCTTGAACAATTTTTCGCAAATTTTTTCATTTTTTTCAAATGTTTGCATTTATTCATTTATTGGTAAAATAGAGTTTGTTCTTTGCATCAAACAATGAATTTTCTTTTTAAAAAATGATACATTTTTTCAAAAATAAAATGGTAAAAACATATGAAAGAACGTTCAAAAATATTTTGAGCTTCAAAAATTGATTTTCTTGGTTTTTGTCGTGACCCTCATTACCCCATTACCCTTAATTAAAATACAGGGTGTCACATAAGTAACGGCTGAATATTTCTTCAGCCAAGATATTTTTCCAAAAGGTCAAGGTCATTCTTGTAACTTTTGACGAGGAATTCTGACCTTGACGATAACCTTCAAGGTTGTTTCAAGGTCAACTTTCTTTTCAAATGGAAACCCCCGATTTTTGCCATCGGTAATCGATAGAGCGGAAAATTTCACGTTCAAATATGTTCTTAGGTGATAGGTGAAATTTGACCTTGGACGTCCTCTAAAGTCAAATAAACTCGAACAAGTTGTGGATATCGCTGGGAATAGAAGCTTTTAAAATTTTTTCATAACGCCCAAAGTTATTCATTTTAACAATGCGCATTTAGTAGTCACCTTGACGATGATCTTCAAGGTCATTTCAAGGTCAACTTTTTTTCTATGAAAACCTGTATTTTTGAGTTTCGAAATAAAACTTATTCCGAAAAGGTTGATTGATCTTTTCCGAATCTTCAAGGTCAAAGGTCCGAATCGTCAAGGTTAAAATTAAGGTCACCGTTGAATTCCTCGTAAAAAGTTACTACAAAAATGAACTTGATCTTTTTGAAAAATATCTTAGCTGAGGAAATATTTAGCTGTCCCGTAACTTTTGTGACACTCTGTATAATATTAGACTGTATTTGACCCCTATTACCCCATTGTCCTTTATCAACGAATTAAACACTAAGCTGAATTTAATCTGAAATTGCCATAAACTGAAAACGTTTTATCTAAAGAAAGCTTCATTTGTGAGGAAGCAAAATTGTAAAAAAAATATTAAAAAAATTATTGAAAAAATACTAATTATAAAAGAATGTTTAGAATTTGAGATATGACAAGCTGCAGAAATTGATTTTTTCCTTTTTGTTGCTGACCCTTAAAAATCTTTAAAAAATGTAATACGTTGAGATTCGATTCAATTGATTTTCCCTGTTTTTGTCATTGACCCTAATTACCCCATTCTTCTTCATCGAGAGATAAAACCCAAGACTGTATTTTTATCTAAAATTACCATAAAATGAAAATGTTTTTTTTTAACTTTAAGTTATGAGCAAAATTGCAAAATGTATATATATGTAGAATGTTATTAAAAAACATAAATAATCAAAAAATATTATGAAGCATGAAAAATTGATTTTTTTGGTTTTGCTCCATGAAAATTGTCACAAAGTAAAAATGTTTTATTTTTAAAAAAGCTTCATTTATGAGGAAACAACGAACTTGTCAAAAAATGAAAACTTATAAAAGAATGTTTTGAAATTCGAATATGACGAGCTTTAAAAATTGGTTTTTTTATTTTTGTTGTTGACCCTTATTACCCTTCATCAATATATGGGGCGTTCCATCGCACATCGGACAGTTTGAAAACATTTTTTTTTTCTTCAATTTTTTCATATTTTTTACCTAAAATCCCTTGAAAAAAAAAATTACATAATGCGTTATAATTGAAATATGATGCTGAATTTTTTTTTCAAATCTTTCTATAAAATCTGGTTAACCTAAAATTATTATAATTACGTGGAAAAAAACATGTACCATAAAAAAATAACAAAAATTAATTTTTGAAAATAAAAATACCATTGAAAAATAAAAAATAATAAAATAATGTTTTTAAATGAATTTTTTTTTAATTGCATTTTCAATGCAAAGTATAAAATGGCATTCTCAACGGGTCACAAGACTGTAAAATCGTCAGACTTTCCTGCAGTCGAGAAGCAACTTTCTTTTTGTTTTTAATTTACTGGCATTATCAAACGAGCGGTAATTAATTTAGCGCCTTCACCTCAAATGTCAAAGATAAATTTAACGACAATCATTCATAATTTCTTATCTATATCACGTACGCATGTATGGGGCATTCGAGAATTTCTGGTACAGTCACTGCTAATCACGTTTTTTAATAACAATTTATAATAAATCAGATAAATTTTTTTTACACAATTAACAACTTTAAAAATGCAAAAAAAAATATTTTTCAATAGTAATAATGATGCTAAAAAATTATTTAAAAATTGGATGACAAAAAAATGGCATAAATAATTTTTTTTGCCAAAATAATTTTTTTTATTTTTTCAGGATTTTTCGAGGATAATTCATCATCGATTTTTAGCTTTCGAGAATATTTAGAAAAAAACGAAATAAAATTTTTGCAGCATTTCAACAATGCAATATAAATAAATAAATAATTGTAAAAAAATTCACGTGCTTCGACAAAAATCTACAAATACATTTAATACGACTGTCAAAATTTTATAAAAATTTTTTGAAAAATTATATTTTTTTAATACTAATACATTTTTTGATCTAGTCAAACTTTTGGTTGGGAATGTACTGAAAATGATATCCTAAAAAAATCATTTTCTCGACTGGAAAATGATTTTTAACATTATTTTTCCTTGGACAAAAGATAAGTGTTATTTGTTGTAATAATAGAGACAAAAAGTTATAAATAAATTTGTTGAAAATTCGCTTAAGAAATAAACAATGTCATCGAACAAAAAATTCCGCGACACATTTCAATAATCAAATAAAGAGAAGAAAATTGTTAAGAAATTAAATTTTTCATCAATAAATGTATACTTATCATTATCATTGTTCAGAATTGATTCAATTGGCATTTTCAGATCTTGCTATTTTTTAAAAATATTACTTTATATTTCAATTATATTTTTACCTAATATTCGATAAAATTTATTTTATTATTTATTATTAATATTAATAATATTTAATAAAAATTACTAAGAAAACAAACTTTTTGTTTAGACTGTACGGAAATTTGTATCCTCAAAATAAAAGGAAACTCCGTTTTCTTGGGTATAAATCGATTTTCTATTTTTTTTTGTGGCACCTTAAATATTATTTATGCCGTTTCAGTAAATTATGACAAAAAAAAACCCTCACGAAAAAAAAAAACATCTGGCGAATAATTTGTGCAAACATTTGCACTGCATGAGGAAAAAAATCGGCAAACAGCTGAATTTGAACCTGAATGTATGTTATTACGATTTTTTCCATCAATAAAAAAAGTAGGTTTAAAAAAGAAATTAAAAAATAATAAAACATTAAAGAAATTAAAAAAAGTATTTTGCTTTTTTTCCCCCTAGAGTAAAATGTCCCAGTGATAAATAAATGATTTTATATCACTCAGTGCAATAATGGACACTTTTACGTCTGCAAGCGGACGTGAAAACGTCCATATTGCACCTCGTGATATAAAATATCGTACATCACTCGGCGTAAAAACATTTTACGTCCTCGTGATGCAATGTACTATTTTTTTTTTAGTATCTATACGGGGATATTTCAATGTACAGCCTGAAGAGCAATTTTCCTCATCTAATACGTTCTAATAATTATTAAAATTTTCTGCATGAAATAAATAATTTTTTTTAAACAAAAACAAACAAAGGCAAACAATTAAAAAAAATGTTGGTGCATGCACGTTTATTAATATTTTTAAAAAATTATTTTGAATTTTCAAGCTTAATTGTTTAATACCTAATTTCAACTTGATTAACAAATTCTTAAAAAAAATTTGTTAGCGTCTATCGTTGACATTTTTACATGAAATATTAAATATTAAATATTAAAATTTTGTACATGTTTTTTAACAAAAACAGACAACAGCAAATAATTTTTTAAATAGTTTTTTTAGTGGCTACACGATTTTTTATATTTTTTTAAATAAAATTTAAAAAATTAAATGTTTTAACATGACTAATTAATAATTAATTTCAACAAGTTGGGGAGGACTCTATTCTACACATTTTTATTCTACACAAAAGTTTCTACACAAATTATTCTGCACAAGAAAAATTGCAAGCAATATTATTCTACACAAAATTATTCTACATCGTTTCCTACGCACATTATTCTACACAAAATTTTCTTTGCGTAGAAAATTTCATGTGTAGAATAAAAATGTGTAATGTAGAGTCCTCCCCGTGTAGAATAATTTTGTGTAGAATAATATCGGCCCTTGCCACTTCCTTCGTGTAGAATAATGTGTGTAGAAACCGGTGTAGAATAATTTCGTGTAGAATAATATTCCTTGCCATTTTTCTTGTGTAGAATAATTTAAGTCAAAACTTTTGTGTAAAAAATTTCATGTGCAGAACTCAATTGTATAGAATAGAGTCCTCCCCTAACTTAATTAGCATTTTTTTTAGTGTCTACTTAAAAAAAAAAAAAATTTTAGTGTTGCAATTTCAATGTAGATCACGAGAGAGCAATTTTCTCTTCACCGAACACGTTCCAATAATTATTAGAAAGTACTGACCCAAGCAAACGCATGTCTTCCGGCGATGACGAGCATTTATTTCCACGTCCTGGAATATCGCTCGATTTTTGTAATCCTTTTGTAAAATTGTCATAAATTTGACGCACTTTCTGCACCGGCGGATTTGCAAACTTGTTCATTTTTGTTTTTCAATTATTCACGTCAACACAAAATAAATGTTTAAAAAATTAGATAAATATAAAAATAAATATTAAAAAATGTTTAAATGAAAATAAAATTCACCACATTTGTTTTTTGCAAGTATAATAATTTCTTGTAACGTTTCATTTTTTTAAATTTTTGTTTATTTTTAATCGGGGCTGAAAATTCACACTTATGATATTTATAACTCTGCCAATGTAATATTATTCCATTGAGGAAAACGCGATTCAACACCTTGAAAATTGAGGTATTGAAAAAACAGAAAAAAATATCACCACATTATCTACTTAATTTTTTAAAAATTAATTATTTAATATTGTTCTTAACGTTTTCAAATATTTTTGTTTTTTGAGTTTAATCAGGTGTCGTATAATTCCGAGTTTCGTTTGCGTGGAAGTACGTTCGAATTTGAAGGCTGTCGGAGATCGACTGCGGCTTCGTCACTATTGAGATAAATTTCAAGTTGAAAACGGGAGACAAGAGAAAGGAACGAGACTCGCTCTGATTTTCACAACGTGACTCGCTCTCACGTTTTCGCAGCAGTCAATTTACGTACAGTGTGTTACATTTGTTATTTTTTTACGTGATTTAAGGGGCACGGAGAATAACATAGTTGAATTAAGGGAATTTTCCTTCGAAAGTGCATATCGGATAGTGAAACTTAAATTTACTCCAATTCATCTTAAACTTTGTGTAGAATTTGAATCATGTCCTAAATATTATTGTTTTTATAAAGGAATAAATTGTTGAATTACGGGAATGTCGAAATTGAAAACTATTGAAATAATTTAAAAACATAATAAAATATTATTAATAAAACTGCTCTTTAGGTTGTGGCATTTAAATTTACCTGAATTTTCACGTGATTTAAGGGAGGGAGGGCACGACCGAGGATAACATAGTTGAATTAAGGGAATATTCCTTCAAAAGTGCAGATCAGATGGTGAAACTTAGATTTACTCCAATTTATCTTAAACTTTGTGTAGAATTCAAATTATTTTCTAAATATTATTGTTTTTTTTAAGCAATAAATTGTTGAATTACGGGAATGTCGAAATTTAAAACTATTGAAATATTTAAAAACATAATAAAATATTATTAATAAAACTGCTCTTTAGGTTGTGGCATTTAAATTTACCTGAATTTTCACGTGATTTAAGGGAGGGAGGGCACGACCGAGGATAACATAGTTGAATTAAGGGAATATTCCTTCAAAAGTGCAGATCAGATGGTGAAACTTAGATTTACTCCAATTTATCTTAAACTTTGTGTAGAATTCAAATTAATTTCTAAATATTATTGTTTTTTTTAAGCAATAAATTGTTGAATTACGGAAATGTCGAAATTTAAAACTATTGAAATATTTAAAAACATAATAAAATATTATTAATAAAACTGCTCTTTAGGTTGTGGCATTTAAATTTACTTGAATTTTCACGTGATTTAAGGGAGGGAGGACTCAACTGAGAATAACATAATTGAATAAAGGGAGTTTTCCTTCAAAAGTGCATATCAGATGGTGAAACTTAAATTTACTCCAATTTAGCTTAGACTTTGTGTAAAATTTGAATTATTTTCTAAATATGATTGTTTTTATAAAACAATAAATTGTTGAATTACGGGAATATCGAAATTTGAAACTATTGAAATAATTAAAAAACATAAAATGTTATTCATAAAATTGTTTTTTAGGTTGTGGCATTTAAATTTACTTGAATTTTCCCGTGATTTAAGGGAGGGTGGGCATGACCGAGAATAACATAGTTAAATTAAGGGAATATTCCTTCGAAAGTGTATATCAGATGGTGAAAATCAAATTTACTCCAATTTAGCTTAGACTTTGTGTAAAATTTGAATTATTTTATAAATATTGTTTTCATAAAACAATAAATTGTTGAATTACGGGAATGTCGAAATTTAAAACTATTGAAATAATTAAAAAACATAATAAAATGTTATTCATAAAATTGTTTTTTAGGTTGTGGCATTTAAATTTACTTGAATTTTCCCGTGATTTAAGGGAGGGAGGGCATGACCGAGAATAACATAGTTAAATTAAGGGAATATTCCTTCGAAAGTGTGCATTAGATGGTGAAATTCAAATTTCCTCCAATTTAGCTTAGACTTTGTGTAAAATTTGAATTATGTTATAAATATGATTGTTTTCATAAAACAATAAATGGTTGAATTACGGGAATGTCGAAATTTAAGACTATTGAAATAATTAAAAAACATAATAAAATGTTATTCATAAAATTGTTTTTTAGGTTGTGGCATTTAAATTTACTTGAATTTTCACGTGATTTAAGGGAAGGAGGGCACGACCGAGAATAACATAGTTGAATTAAGGGAATTTTTCTTCGAAAGTGCATTTCAGATGGTGAAATTCAAATTTACTCCAATTTAGCTTAGACTTTGTGTAAAATTTGAATTATTTTATAAATATTGTTTTCATAAAACAATAAATTGTTGAATTATGGGAATGTCGATATATAGAACTATTGAAATAATTGAAAAACATAATAATATGTTATTAATAAAATTTTATTTATTTCAGCGACAAAAAAGTCATATTTTTCATCCTTATTAATTTATTGATCAATCAATCGATCAATTTGCCAATTAATCGATTATTAAAAAAAAAAAAAATTTGTTAATTCATGGCAACGATTTTTTTTCATATTCGACAATTTTTTAATTAATTTTATAATAAATATTAAAATTTAAAAAAACTGCATGTTGTCAATAAATAAATTCTACAATTTTGTGCTCGAGATACGACGAGAATGAGTTGAATAGTTTAGAAATTTATTCTTGCGATTACGAATCGCAAATGTTTTTCCGCATCACATATTTTTACTTCCTCGGTTATTCCTGAGCGATAAGAATTTTCCCACCAACGTCACGTTTTAATGAGAAAAAGAATCACCTTACAATGTAATTTTAGAGTATATGGGACATTCCTTGTAAAAACAATTCTCTTAAATTCAGTTCGAATTTTTTTGTAACGTCAATAGCATTTAGATTTAATTTATAATTTTATATTTACTTTATAATTGTTTTATAAAATTATCCACAAAAATTCTTAATTGCATTTAAGGTGAGGGTAAATCACCCTCCCCCACTTTTCCACGATTTTTAGTGAAAGAGACACTGATATTTCGAACACATTTTTAGGTTATGTCCACACCTCAAAACTTTCAACGCATTTTTCTCGAAAACGACTCAATGGAATAAAAAAATAATTGTGGGACCGTCTCCGTGCTATTATTCTACAAATAGAGGCTTAGTTTGGTGATATTGTGTTTCGCCGTTGCCAAGAAAAACGCGTTTGAAGTCTTCAGGTGGGGATTTTCGTGTCAAGAGTCAAGATAACCTCAAAACACTTGTAAGACATTTTCCTCGACGATGTCTCGATGGAATAAAAAATGAATAGTGGGGCCCTTTGCGTAATTAACTAGTGCAGATTGTACCACTATTATTAAATGTTGATTTAATGTTAAAATAGTTAATGGCTAAAATGTTAATTTAATCGAAAATGAGAAAAAAATGCTATCAACGAGGGATAAGGTAGGAATAAAATTACTTTCACATTAATTGTCGATGATCTAAAAAACGATAATTCAAATCCAAAGAACTTTGTTGACTTGACTGAAAATATTTAAAAACAATAAACCCGTTTAGCTAATATCGTGACACTTTTCAAAGTATTAGTGAGGGACGTTTAAATCGATCATTTGAGCTTTTTCATTCAATGGCCGACGAATACGTTTATCAGTGTCTTTCTTTACCACCGGAAGTGCGATTATTCAAAGCAAAACGCGAACTGAGCTGAAGCGTCGTCGAGACTCGTCGACGAAGTCACACGCATACAAACGCAAACCGTGCGATGAATGAAAATAGTTCAAAAGTTCCGGAGAATCGAGAGCATAACAATCATTTATAATCCCAAGTCGACGTTTGCCCATTTATGGCAAATGAGAAGAAGGTTAAAAATGAAAAATCGAATTCCAAAAGGATTTTGGACAACTCTACCGGACACACACACAACTCTACCAAACACAACTTAACAACTTAACAACTTAACAAGTTTTTCAAAATAGAAGACTTTTAAAATAGATTTGTAACCGGTAGAACTGTAACTCGGATAATTTTATCTTGTAGAGTTGTGTCTGGTAGAGTTGTGAGTATTATAATGCTCACAACTTTACAACTTTACTGATAAAGCAGTAATTAATAGAGCTGTAACCGGTAGAATTGTAACTCGGATAATTCGATCTTGTAAAGTTGTGTCCGGTAGAGTTGTGAGTATTATAATACTCTACAACTCTACCGGACATAACTTTGTTGTAACCGGTAGAATTGTAACTCGGATAATTTGATCTCGTAAAGTTGTGTCTGGTAGAGTTGTGAGTATTATGACACTCTACAACTCTACCGGACACAACTTTACAAGATAAAATTATCCGAGTTACAATTCTACCGGTTACAACTCTATTAATTAAGACTTGATCGGTAAAGTTGTAAAGTTGTGAGTATTACACTCATCACAACTCTACCGGACACAACTTTACAAGATGAAATTATACAAATTACAACTCTACCGGTTACAACTCTATCAATTACAGCTTTATCAGTAACAAATGTAGTAGACTGCAACTGTACCAGATGAAACATTACTACTTACGTCTCTACCAGTTGCGACTGTACCCGATAAAACTTTACCACGGATGAAACTGTGCAGATACAACTGTACAAGATAAAACTTGACTGCATTTACAACTGTACCAGATACAACTTTACCACAGATAAAACTGTACCGGATAAAACTTTGCCACAAATGAAACTGCACCAGATACTACTGCCATTCACAATTTCAACACAACTTCACAAGATGAAATTATAAAAATTACAACTGTACCGGTTACAACTCTATCAATTACAGCTTTATCAGTAACAAATGTAGTAGACTGCAACTGTACCAGATGAAACATTACTACTTACGTCTCTACCAGTTGCGACTGTACCCGATAAAACTTTACCACAGATGAAACTGTACCAGACACAACTTCACCACAGATACAACTGTACCAGATAAAACTTAACTGCAACTACAACTGTACCAGATAAAACTTGACTGCAGATACAACTGTACCAGATAAAACTTTACCACAGAGAAAACTGTACCGGACAAAACTTTACCACAAATAAGACTGTACCAGATACTACTGACCATTCACAATTTTAACGCACATGAAATACTACAAAAACTGCAAAAAGTTGTGTATTTTGGATGTTCTTATTTTTTTTGCGGGACCACAAAAGTTGATGCATTTGTCTTTAATTAAAAATAATGATTTTTGCAAATGTAGGAATTTTGACTCACCCGAACAGCAAATTTTCGAGAGGTTTGTAACGCCAGGACCATCCGGAATTTTTCATTTTTCAAATTTTCGTCTTCACGAAGCTAAATTTAAACACTTCACATCGACGAGACGAAATTTTCAATTTCGATTTTTTCAAGTCAAAACTAACGACAATGGAACAAAGAACTGACGAATATCTGAGTCAAGGTTAATAATTGTTTTTTTTTTCCTTGACCTCGAATTTTTTTGAGCTGTTTGTAGATTTCAATTGATTGAAGATTGTGCGCTAAAAAACGTTTTTCGCAACGGTCAATTAACCAGATAGATCAAAGTGAGTCACTCGATCGTTCATTAACGTACAAAAAAAAACATTTCACGCTCGATTCATTTTTCGCTCTTTCTTCACATTAACGACGATGGAACACTATCATGATCTTTCAATTGTCTCCGCTAATTATTTTCGCTCATGATTTTAAAATTTTTTTGGAAAATTACATTATTTGCAAAAATTGGCTCTTGCCGAAACAAAGATGCGCACCGTGAAAGGTCAATCGTTAAAATGAATGAAATTTTCGGCTGATATGTCGCACAAAAAGCAGTTGCAACTTTTTAGTCAGTGACAAATTATCTGTCGAATGATCAAGTGCTCGAAGATAAGCGGCTGTGACGAAGACAAATGCAAATAAGACAATCGCTGTGAACGATAATAAGATTCCCGTCTTTAAACATTCACTTCTGTATTTGTTAATTTTTACAGACCCACGTGAAACTTTTTTTTTTCAAGTGAATTTAAGCACGAGAGTTGTGTTAGTTGTGTTTCCACAGATAAAACTGTACCAGATACAACTTTACTACAGATAAAACTGTACCAGATACAACTTTACCACAGATAAAACTGTACCAGATACAACTTTTCCACAGATAAAACTGTACCAGATACAATTTTACCACAGATAAAACTGTACCAGATACAACTTTTCCACAGATAAAACTGTACCGGATACAACTTTTCCACAGATAAAACTGTACCAGATACAACTTTACCACAGATAAAACTGTACCAGATACAACTTTACTACAGATAAAACTGTACAATTAATGAGAGCAGTTTGAAAATCGCCGAAAAAAATCTATTGTTGAACTTTAAAAATCTGCCAAAAATCGAAAAATGAACGTAATGGGATGAACCAAACGGGATTTTGAAGCGTGAACGATTACAAAGAGAATGAGCTCATGCTCAAGCCGCAATTCTATCTAGAAAATAAATTGCAGCCATTTTAGTGAACCGATTGAATTTTTGCCAAAATGCAAAAAAAAAAATATTTTTGTTTTTCGGGCCTCATATCGATGTATTTTTGCCCCCTAAACACGAATCTATCAATAGTTTTTCCAAAAAATCAAAATTTTCATGGATTTCGATAAAAAAACTGTTTTGCTCAATTTTGGGCCTATTTTCAAAAACCTGAAAATAGCGAAATTTCAAGTGCTCATAACTTCACTCTGGTTCAACCGATTTCAAAATTTGTTTTTCGCACGCAAAGTTTGTGACCAAACTTAGAGAATGCCGTTAAGTTCATCCCGATAACTAATTTTTTGTAGAAATGAGAGCAGTTTGAAAATCGCCAAAAAAAATGGAAAGGGGTATACCTTAAAAAATTTACAAAAATCTATTGTTGAACTTTAAAAATCTGCCAAAAATCGAAAAATGATCGTAATGGGATGAACCAAACGGGATTTTGAAGCGTGAACGATTACGAAGAGAATGAGCTCATGCTCAAGCCGCAATTCTATCTAGAAAATAAATTGCAGCCATTTTAGTGAACCGATTGAATTTTGGCCAAAATGCAAAAAAAAAAAAAAAAATTATTTTTGTTTTTCGGGCCTCATATCGATGTATTTTTGCCCCCTGAACACGAATCTATCAATAGTTTTTTCAAAAAATCAAAATTTTCATGAATTTCGATGAAAAACTGTTTTGCTCAATTTTGGGCCTATTTCCAAAAACCTGAAAATAGCGAAATTTCAAGTGCTCATAACTTCACTCTGGTTCAACCGATTTCAAAATTTGTTTTTCGCACGCAAAGTTTGTGACCAAACTTAGAGAATGCCGTTAAGTTCATCCCGATAACTAATTTTTTGTAGAAACCCACACAGCAAAATTGATCCCGGGACCACCCTGAGACAGTCCCATTCGTGTCCTGCCAAGATAGTACGTCTTATGAATGTCTATGGGAGGTACCAGTAAGATATTGTTCTACCCGGGATTAATATAGGATGTCTTGAGGATATCCTGTCGCAACCGTGATTAGACGATCCCAAAGCACTCTCTTATAGACGTCTGTGGGAGATCCTAGTAAGACATTGGTCTGCGCGATATTAATATAGGACGTCTTGAGGATATCCTGTCGCGACCATGATGAGACGATCCCAAAGCACTCTCTTATGAACGTCTCTGGGAGATCCTAGTAAGATATTGGTCTGCTCGATATCAATATAGGACGTCTTGAGAATATCCTGTCGCGACTTTGATTGGACGATCCTAACGCACTCTCTTATAGACGTCTGTGGGAGGTACTAGTAAGACATTGGTCTGCTCGAGATTAATATAGGATGTCTTGAGGATATCCCGTGGTAACCATGTTTGGACGATCCCAGCCAACTCTCTTAGGGATGTCTGTAGGAGGTCAGCCATCGCGCAGCATTAGTTCCAACCTTGCCGCGAGATGGCGAACGCTACTCACATGCGGATATTGTGAAGAGCATGCTTATATAGGCGAGCGCGAACACGGATATCAATTCGACACCGACAGAAGTCAGACCTCGGAAGAGGCTATATTACAAATACAAGGAGTCCTTGCTGACTCCCTCTGTACCGTACACATTTTGTTAACATTTAATTAATTAATTGAAATTAATTAAAATTAAATCGAAACAAGAATTGTTATCGACTACTGCATTGGCAGTCCAGGAGACGTCCCGAAGATATCCTGAAGACATCCCGGGATGGCCGTGGGACCGTTCCATTCCGGTAAACACAGTGGACACTTTAGCGCCCATGGGTATCCCATGGGATCATCCAAAATACGTACTTGGGACGTATTATTTTGTGACTAATAATTCTGGAATATCTCGGTGACGTCTTATAGGAGTCTCGACAATATCTTACCGATATCTCCAGGCTGCTGTGTTTGCAGTCTCAGAGACGTCCCGAGGATATCCCGGGATGCCAATGGGACCATCCCATTCCGGTAAACACAGCGGACACTTGAGAGCCCATGGGTATCCCATGGGACCATCCCATTACCGTCACGGGACAATTGGTGTGATGTCCAAAAGACGTACTTGGGACGTATTATTGTTGTGTGGGAAGATACAACTTTACTACAGATAAAACTGTATCAGATACAACTTTACCACCGATAAAACTGTACCAGATACAACTCTTCCACAGATAAAACTGTACCAGATACAACTTTACCACAGATAAAACTGTACCAGATATAACTTTTCCACAGATAAAACTGTACCAGATAGAACTTTACCACAGATAAAACTGTACCGGATACAACTTGACTACAGATAAAACTGTACCAGAAACAACTTTACCACAGATAAAACTGTACCAGATACAACTTTACTACAGATAAAACTGTACCAGATACAACTTTACCACAGATAAAACTGTACCAAATATAACTTTTCCACAGATAAAACTGTACCAGATAGAACTTTTCCACAGATAAAACTGTACCAGATACAACTTTATCACAGATAAGACTGTATCAGATACAACTTTTCCACAGATAAAACTGTACCAGATACAACTTTACTACAGATAAAACAGTACCAGATACAACTTTACCACAGATAAAACTGTACCAGATACAACTTTACCACAGATAAAACTGTGCCAGATACAACTTTACCACAGATAAAACTGTACCAGATATAACTTTTCCACAGATAAAACTGTACCAGATACAACTTTACCACAGATAAAACTGTACCAGATACAACTTTACTACAGATAAAACAGTACCAGATTCAACTTTACCACAGATAAAACTGTACCAGATACAACTTTACCACAGATAAAACTGTGCCAGATATAACTTTACTGCAGATAAAACTGTACAAGATACAACTTTACTACAGATAAAACTGTACCAGATACAACTTTACCACAGATAAAACTTAGAGAACAGCGTTTGGTTCATTCCGATAACTTAATTTTTGTAGAAATGAGAACACTTTGAAAATCACCGAAAAAAATGGAAAGGCATTTAAAATTTTTTTAAAATGCCGTACAAAATTTGCAAAAATCGATGGTCAAACATTAAAAATCTGCCAAAAATTAAAAAATTATCCGAATTTGATGAACCAAGCGGCATTTCGAAGCTTCAACGATCCCGAAAAGAATGAGTTCAAGTCGAAACCGGAATTCCATTTGGAATAAAAGCTACAGCTATTTTAGTGAACAGATCTAGTTATGGTCAAAATGCGAAAAAAAAAATTTCACTGTTTTTCTTTTTAAACCTTATATCGATGTATTTTTTTCCCCCGAACCCGAATTTACCAATAGTTTTCCCAAAAATCAATATTTCTAAGAAATTTCATCAAAAGCCTTTTTCGTTCAATTTTTACCCCATTTTCATTTTAAATTCTAGTCTGTAAGGCCTCAATGCATAACCGACTTTATTCGATATCCTCGAAACACATTTGTACTTTCCCGCGTAATCCCCCATCTTTATCGGTACGATCGCCGCACCAATCACGCTCGAGTTCAACGCAACAAGGCGATTGGTCCGGAATACCCCCACTCCGCGGCCGTGGACCAATCGCAGCCTCCCCGGACGGAGCTCCCGACGCTATATAACCTCATTTTCTGAGCGAAGACCTTCAGTTCAGAATCGATTAATCACGGTCACAAATTTCTCAAAACGACGCTTCTGAGATAAAGTTCGAAATTAATTATGGCAGTGAAAAGAATAACGTCAATAAAGTGGACTTCTGTTTTATCATTAGCGATCGCGATCGTTCAAGTCCAAGGATATTGTTATACTCAATGGGGAAGTCGAGGTCGATGCCTTAACCTCAAAAAGTGCGAAAGCATGAGAGAATTACTTCTCAGACAGAGACCCCCTCCTCAAATAGTGCTCAATGTTTTGAAGAGATCGAATTGTGGCTACGAGGGCTTGGAGCCAAAAGTTTGTTGTGAAATTATCGAAACATATTCGCCGAATAGCGGGAATCCAGGGTCGAAGATGGAAGCGAAAAAAATGGGAATGGAAGATAAAATGGCGGCCACAACAGAAACGACAGAGACAGCAACGCCATCTGTTGTCATTCCCGTTAACCATCATAAAAATCGCCGCCTTCTCAACGATACCGTCTGTGGCTCTGGCGCTGAAAGTCGAATTTACAATGGCAATGTCACGTCGATAAACGAATTTCCCTGGATGGGACTTCTTGGATACAATTTTGGTGACGATAAAACGATAGATTTTCGGTGCGGGGCTTCCTTGATCAGCAAACGTTACGTATTGACCGCTGCTCACTGCACTACCGACCTTCCCGAAGGTAATGAAAATAAAAATGGCGGCCAAAGTCGCCATTTTCTAACTGCCAGCTGCAGAAAAATTGTACATGATTGAAATTTCCGTACTTCGTGATAGAATAAAAATCTGAAAAAATTCAGCAACATTTTGCATGTCATTAACGACAGTTATCAATAATAATATCGTCCAAAAGTTATTGATAAATTGTTTAAACAAATTCAACAATTTTTCGGTGAGCTATTTTTTTTCCCAAACAAATCGAATGCGTTAATATTTCTAAACGCATAAGAATTTTTTTAGAATTTTCTCGCTATTTTACAGCCATTCTAAAAATTTCAAAATGGAAATTTCAAAATAGCGAGAAAATTCTGAAAAAATTTATATTGGTGCAGAAAAATTGACGCATTCGATTTGTTTTAGAGAAAAATTAAGGAAGGAAATGTTTTTTTTTTTTTTTTTCGAAAGTTATGCCAAATTTTAACAATTTTTCAAGTTAATTTTTTTAATATCTCGAAAACTATTATAGTTACGAAAAAATCGTTTTGGGTTCATCTCAATGATTATACTTCGGGCTACAAAAAAAAAGATTCCAAATTTTTTTTTTTGAAAAATGATTAATTTAAAGAATTTTGAATTCTTTAAAATCGTGAAAATCCACAATCAACATTACATTTTTGGTTCAATGATTTTTCATACATATCAATTTTTGAATTTTTCGAAATTTTTACCTCTAACTTGAGTTACATTTCAGCAATCATGTAATTTTGTAATTCTAAGCAGTAAAAACTTCAATTTTCAAGTTCAATTTTCAATTTTCATTTTTTTTACATTTTTATGTCATCAATTGAAATGTTCATTGCTCAAAATTACAAAATGACACGATTGCTCAACTTTACTTAACTTAGAGGCGAAATATTTTTTTTTTTTACCAAAATTCATATTTTTGAAGAAAAAAACACCATTCTGAAAATTTCAGGATCTTTCAAGCTGAGTACAAGGTATTATATAAAAAAAAATTGAACCAAAAATTTAATGTTGATCATGAATTTTCACGATTGTTACGAATTATAAATTCACTATTAATAAAAAAAAAAATTCGGAATATTTTTTTATATTTTTGATTTATTATATTTTTATATATTTAAAAAATAAACTTGAAAAATTAAAGAAATCGTGAAATTTTGAATGTTGCATAATTTTCGAAAAAATTTTTTTTTAATTTTTTTCCTTGGGTCGTCGTTTTACGATAAAACAAAACTTCTGACCAAATAACCTCAAAATTGAAAGAGATCGATTCCAACTATTGGTCGATTTGGCATGAAATGATCCGTGTACGCTTCAAAAATGAAAAAAAAAAAATTTGAAAATCCTGACTGCGCGTGCAACCCCTTAAACTGTAAAATTTGATTTTTTCAGGGCTTAATTTGGTGAGCGTGAGACTTGGCGATCATGACATAAGTCAGGAGCGTGACTGTGACTTTTATGACAACGGCATCGATTATTACTGCGCCGATGAGTATCAAGATTTTGGCATCGAAAGTTTGCACGTCCATCCAAATTTTTCAGGTCTCGAAGTGCACAATGACATTGCACTTTTGAGACTGGACGCAGAGGTCAATTTTGGCTCTCCCAATATAAGACCTGTGTGTCTGCCATTGGGAAAAGCCGCTGTCATGACAGCGCAGGAAGGCGTCGTAACAGGTTGGGGCCTCACAGAATCCGGACGTAGAAGTAACATCTTGCTGAAAGTCAATTTACGAATCGTCGATGAGATGGAATGTCGTCAAATCTACAAACCTCTCCGAGTAATGATTTGGCACAAGCAAATTTGCGCCGGTGGAGTCAAAAAATTGGACTCTTGCTCCGGTGACAGCGGCGGTCCTCTTCAGGCCGTTGGAAATTATATGGATCAACGTCGAACTGTCATCTACGGAATCGTCAGTTTTGGACCAAAGAATTGTGGCGTCGACGGATATCCTGGGGTTTATACCAAAGTTCCCTATTACGTCGATTGGATATTGGACACAATGACGGACTGATCCTAGAGCCAAATCGTGGCGGACATTCCAAGGGATTATGCATTGGTGAAATCACTTGAAATCGCTTGAAATTAATGAGAAGTCAATGTGAAAATCACTTAAAATCACTTGAAATTACTTGAACTCACTTGAAATCACTTGAAATTACTTGAACTCACTTGAAATCACTTGAAATCAATGAGAAATCAATGTTAAATCACTTGAAATTACCTTAAATCACGCGAAGTCACTTGAAATTACTTGAAATTACTTGAAATCGATGAGAAGTCAATGTGAAATCACTTGAAATCAATAAGAAGTCAATGTGAAATCAGTTGAAATCATTTGAATCCGCTTGAAATCGATTGAAATCACTTGAAATCACATGACTTTTGAAATTACACAAAGACTTCATGAAGTCAATGAAATCATGTGAAATCGACTTCACGAAATCAGTGAAATCGTGTATTCGACTTCATGAAATTCGTGAAATCATGTGAAATCGACTTCATGAAATCATGTGAAATCGACTTCATGAAATCGGTGAAATCATGTGAAATCGACTTCATGAAATCAGAGAAATCCTGTGAAATCGACTTCATGAAATCAGTGAAATCATGTGAAATCGACTTCATGAAATCAGAGAAATCCTGTGAAATCGACTTCATGAAATCAGTGAAATCATGTGAAATCGACTTCATGAAATCAGTGAAATCATGTGAAATCAATTTGATGAAATCAGTGAAATCATGTGAAATTGACTTCATGGAATCAGAGAAATTATGTGAAATCGACTTCATGAAATCAGTGAAAGCATGTGAAATCGACTTCATGAAATCAGAGAAATCATGTGAAATCGACTTCATGAAATCAGTGAAATCATGTGAAATCGACTTCATGAAATCAGTGAAATCATGTGAAATCGACTTCATGAAATCAGTGAAATCATGAGAAATCGACTTCATGAAATCTGTGAAATCATGTGAAATCGACTTCATGAAATCAGTGAAATCGATTTCATGAAATCAGTGAAATCATGGGAAATCGACTTCATGAAATCTGTGAAATCATGTGAAATCGACTTCATGAAATCAGTGAAATCATGTGAAATCGATTTCATGAAATCAGTGAAATCATGGGAAATCGACTTCATGAAATCTGTGAAATCATGTGAAATCGACTTCATGAAATCTGTGAAATCATATGAAATCGACTTTATTCTGAAATCACTTCATATTAAATTTCCTAATTCCCTTATTTAATGTGACAATTCTCATAAATTAGCCAATTTGCCAATTCTGATAGTTGGGATTTCATTTTCTAGAATTTAAGTGACGGAATACTCATATTCTTAATTATTGTACAATTATTGACACGGCAATTAACCTTTTCGAATTCAGAATCCGTATTAAAAGTTTATTTTTGTATAAAATTCGAAAATTAGTGAATATTAGATATTATTATTAGATAAAACAAAGTGGATTTATGTGGAGGTAAAAATAAACTATCTTCCCCTTACAAGTTTTTTGGTTCGTCCAGTTTTTTTATTTTGACTTTCTTAGAGGAAATTTTGGGCAGCGCAAAATTTCGAAAATCGAAACGGCTAGTTTGGATTTATTTTTAGATTTTAGATGTTAACAAATTTTTAATTTATAGATTTTAGATATCTCCAGTATTGTAAAAGTTACAACGTACCTCGTATTTTTCAAAAAATTAATAATTTCCCAAAATTTTAATCGTGAGTGCCTTTTTCAAATAACAAATAATCTTGGTCTTTGTATGATTTTTGTGAAAAAAAAATCAGTGTAATAACTTCAATATTAACAAAGTTACAACTATTGTAGTCATAAAAGAAAAAAAGATCCAAATCACGAAAAAAAAATCGATTTTTTTTTTTTAATGAGAGATTATTTGAATCCCGTCTTCGGTATTTTCTCAAAACTTTTATTTTTACGTAGAATTTTATAATGTTTTTTGAAAAAAATCGAAGGGGTCCTATTGAAAGGCAATCAAATTTTTTTAGCCTAAAACGGCTAAAAACACATTAAAAAAAAATTTGTCTCAACTTTCGATATTTTTTTTCAAAAAGTACATTGAAAAACAAAAAAAAATGACTTTTTAAAAAGTTAGAATATCTTGGTAATTGTAGAAGTTATGATAATTTTAAGAATATTTTAAGATTATTTTAGGAATAAGAACTTCCGTATGGATCAAGATAGAGAGCTGAAAATTTAAATGGATACTTCTTTTTGCATGTATAATAACATATTAAAAAATCAAAAAAATCGAAGGAGGTCACCGACAAAACGACATTGAATTGGCATGGAATGACCCATATATATCTTTTTATCGCAATTTCCAAACACCGCGATAAAAATCGTGTTTCTTGGATATTTGGTTTGGAAATAGATGCGGATGTCGCAAAAGTCTTGTCGGTTAAACGATAAGTCGCAAAAAAAAAAAAAAACGGTATAATTTCTCGCTATTAAGTCGGTTTGCGATAAGGACGAATAATATCGCTGTCCGAGAGGTTTTTACGCCTCAGAGCGTAAAAATTAATCATGAATTTTATAATCCACGGTCCCAAAAAAAATTTCAATCTTTCCAGTGTGAAAAAATTCAAAAATGCAAAAATTCTACTCACCGTTTCGACGAAGGATGACTTGTGGATTTTTCGAATTTGACGTCTTCTCTTTGTCCTGCAAAAACATTATTTATTTTTTTTTCATTTATTTCCACTTTCAAATTGATTTAATAAACCTACGATTCTATTGAAATGTATTTAAAGTGAATAGGAAAATTTTTTTTTTGCTCAACCTCGGACAATAGTTTGAAATTTCAAAAAAATGCAACGCGATTAAACAGAAATTTATGACAAAATTCGAGCGTCGTGCAATTTTTTAAATCAAAATTCGCTCGGAAGAAATGGATGGAAATAAATTAAATGGAAATAGATTAGCAAAAAAACTTTGGAGGAAGCAAAAAATAAAAAATAGTTTTTTTCGTTTTATTTTTGAAGAACAATTTAAGAGGATCATTTTCTGAAGGAAAACTTAATTGAAAAATTAGTGAAACAAAAGCTGCGGAGCCATTAATAATTATACAAAGTTCATGGAATGAAAAGAATGAATCATCTCGTTTGCGTTTGAATAAGATAAGAAACGAAGGATTTCTTCCTACGATAGAAATATTAAACCCGCGTTGGAGAATTAAATTACATACCCTGATACGGAGCCGAGTCTCCATTATTTATCGTGTCAGCCTCAATATTTTGGCCCTTCCATACTTCCATCGTCACCTGTAATGAAATTAATTAATTAAAGATTTATCCGTTTCATTGATTTGATCAATTTAATCAATTTTATAAGCAGAATAAATTCAATTTATTATATTTATTTTCATAATTCGATTTAATCAATTCATTTCCATTTAATTAATTATAATCAATTTTTTCTTTCGATCGCTCTGATAAATTTAATTATTTTAATCATTTAATCATTTAATTTGATCAATATGATTAACGTAATTAATTTTATCAATTTGATCGATTGAATTTTTTCTGCCCTTTGCAATTTTTTCTGCTCGTGGAATTTTAAGTAAACTCTCAAAATATCACAAAGAAAGTTTACCAAATATATATTGCAACGTTTTCTTAGCCTTTCAATTATTAGAAAATTTGCGTATCGATGAATATCGTTCTTTTTTTGTTATTCAAAAAATATCAGTTTTCACGGTGAAACAAAGTCAAACATTCCCAAAATATATGGAATACATTTTTTTTTAAATTGCTTGTTGAATAATAAAGTTTAAGAGACGAGGTTGAGTTTCTTTTTCGTAGCAGAAAAATGTTTTTGGAACTCAACTAAAAAATCTGAAAAAATGCGTAAACGAATTTGCCATTTGCGAGTAAAATGAATTTTACTATCAGAAGAAAATCGTTATCAAGTATATTACCACAGAGAATAACAGACTGAACGAAAAAAAGCAAATATAATGGAAAATAATGAGAACATAACCTAAAAACAAAAGTCTTTTTTTGTTCGTGTTTTCCAGCGTAAAATCATTTTTCCGAAGCTGTCGCAGTTTTTATACGTTCAATTGCGCTAATAATAGTGACGGATACGTAAAAAAGAACAAAAAATTACGTCAAAATCGTTTTTTCGAACCTTCTTATCCAAATAATATCGGTGTTTATAATGAAAGATAATGAAAGCATAACCTAAAAACGAATTTTTTTTTTGCGTGTTTTCCAGCGTGAAATCATTTTACCGAAGCTATCGTGATTTTTATACGTTCACTATCGCTAATATTAATAACGGATATGCAAAAAAAAAACAAAAAACTACCTCACAATCGTTTTTTCAAACCATCTGATCCAAATAATATCCGTGTTTACAATGAGAAACGTTTCATGAGACATCAGAAGCCGTTTTTTTCATATGAAAAGATCGTTATTTTTTAAATAAATGCTGATACTTTTGGAAATTAATGACTGCTATTTTCAACTAAAAACGAAAGTTAAAATCATTCGATCGACCTTTTTAAATCAGAAACCGTGTTTGTATATAAAAAAACCGCTATTCTTTAAAAGAGGTGTTTTTTTTTAAATTAATAACCGTTATTTTCAACTAAAATTCGTTAAAATTGTTCAATCCACTTTTTCAAATCAGAAACAGTTTTTTCGTATTAAAAAAACCGTTGTTTTTTCGAGAAAAGATGTTTTTTTTTTAAAGATGGTCCCCGATGACCTAAATTACCAAATTATCGAGTCTACGAACGGAAATATAAAGCACATATGCAATTTTTTCATTTGTTTACAAGCGATTCTCGCGAAACGAGAATGATCCATGCAGAGAACAATGAAAAACGTGCGAGCGCGTTAATCTCGTTCTTTGTTTTTTTTTTAGGCACAAATTCCGAGTTACTCACTTTTTTCTTCTATCCGACGATCAATAACGCATCTCACAATGCTTCACGATATTCCGTTATCACTAATTACATTGGTAATGAATAATTTTTTTGGCAAAATCAAGCGTGTTCTCCGATTCACGGCCTATTATATTTGACGACGATGGTGGACGCCCTATATATATATAGCTATATATAATATAAGAAGCAAACAACAAACAGCTGAGAAAAAAAAAGAAATCGATTGTCAGTCGATTATCGCAATAGCCTCGATTATCGTTCGATTATTTGCGATAGTTAGTTAGTTCCGCCGCCCGCCGCAACAGCAGATCGATCGCGAGATCGTCATAATAATAAAGATGGCGGCCCTTGTGCAACAGCTGTTCGCAACTGGCAATCCCACGTCGCACTTACTCGATGTAAACGAACACGGAAATTGTTGAATTTCGAACATGAAATTAGGGAAATTATTTTTGTGCAACAGCCTTTTTTTTCTATGAATAACAATTCGATTACTGTGTTATTGAAATTTTCAAACTTTTGACAATGACTGTACCGGAATTTTCGCGATTTTTGTTTGATCAGAAAAAATGTCCACGTTGGCGTTTTTTGCGTCTGCTTAGCTGTGAAAATTGGTGAAAATGCGATTGTTGTGAAATAATATGATTAAAAATCGAAACCAATAATTAAAAACGAAAATGTGGAATATTTGCTGCTTGAGGTGGGTATTTTTTTGTCTTACAAAATCTTTTACGAGAATTCAAAAATTTGAAATGAGGTTATGTTTACATTTGAATTTTACGATTGTCACGAATAATCCCGAAAAAGAGAGCTTTTCCTTTTATCACTCGTAGTTTTTTCATTCGTAACTGAATTTTTCGGGCATTGAAAAAATTATTTCACAGTTTTTCTTTATTTCCAGTGGCACGATCGCAGCTATCGTCAAGATTCTTTTGTTTCTGGCTACCTGCAAGATTCTCTGTATATCGATTATTTTGCCGGCCTTGATAATATATTGGCGACGAGTATTCGCCAAGAAACGAGCTCAGAGAACGGGAAGCGAAACTATCGTCGGACTCTTTCATCCTTACTGCAATGCCGGCGGCGGAGGCGAGAGAGTTCTATGGGAATCTATCGTAGCGTTGCAAAAAGAGTGAGAATTTTATTAACAAATCCAAAAAAAAGCATAGTTTCAGCATTTTTATTACTTCCGTAAAATTATAATTATGGAAACTTGGTATTTTTAAATGTAATCTTCGAATAACATTTTGTAATTTTTTGTGCAAAAAACATATTGCAATGGAATTATGAGGAAGTTTATGAAAAAAGTTTTTAAAAAATCATGCAGATTAAAAATTTACTCATCGCATTTTTGTTATATTTAGGACAATTTTTGTCTTCCCACTTTTTGTTGAGTCGTGAGAAAAGCATTTTTTTTAAACGTTTATGCTCGACTCATTTTTCTCAGATTTGTGCAATATTTCCAGCCATTTTTACTGAATCATTTTTTTTATGTTTTCTCATTTTGCGGTTTATTCATTTTTCGATTTGGGCTGAAAATAAAAAATTGCTATTTTCTATGTTGTTTCTAGAAATTTGTGACAGAAAAATGTTGTTAATAATGATTTTTTTAGCCCATGAAATAGAACAAAATTGCTGTTTGTAATATTTTTCAATCATTTTGTTGAGATTAATTATACATTGTATTTTGAAAACAGCAGTTTTTAGGTTTTTTCCCCCTCTCTTCAGATGCATCCGTCTTCCAGAGGAAATTTTTTAAATATATTTTTACGATCGGATTCATAAAGAGGGAAGTTTGAGCATCCATTTCTTTTTTTTTAACTTTGACCGTTTTTTTCCCCCAAAGTTATTCTGTTTTTTTGTGAAAAAAGAGGAAATTTAAAAAATCCCGTATAACACGAAAACAAAGAGGATTCATGAAAAACTTCAAAACAGTAAAAGGTTGCGTCTGTCTTTGTTGAGTCAAGAGGAATTTTTTCAGATTTTTTTTCCAAAAATTTGGTTTTCTCATGTTGAGGCTGGAAAAAAAATTAGGGACAAAAAATTGAAAATAGATTCCAATATATTGAAAATGGTAAATTCAAGTATTTTTCCCTCTTGAAATTTTATTAATAATCCCATAATTCTCGAGTTATGGTAATTGCATGATCTGGGAAAAAAAATCTGAAAAAATTCCTCTGCTCTCAAAAACCAGACGCAACTTTGTTTTCGTGTTATACGAGATTTTTCAAATTTCCTCTTTTTTCACAAAAAACAGAATAACTCTAGAAAAAAAAATCGCTCAAAGTTTTTTAAAAAAGAAAATTGAAGTCCAAACTTTCCTCTTGATGAATCTAATAGTAAAAATGTATAATCTCGCACTTGTATCGTACGACATTTTATTGTACGAGTGCGCAAAGAGCCAGTTTGAGCACGCGCGAGGTGCGAAAAGTGGTACTTTGCGCACGGAGTGCAATAAAATTACATTATCTTCGGTATTTCGTCAAGATACAATCACAATTATATCCACAACGAAAAGGTAGAGGAAATTTTTTAAAAACATTTTCGTAACTTTTCAAGCCTCTCAAAATGGTTTTTGGCACAAATTGGTCAGGGAAAAATTATGCTTTGGCTCTGGAAAACCGGGAAAAGTCGGGGAATTTTTTTTCATAAGTCTGCTGGACACCCTGTAATGTTAAAAATTGTACTTTAACTAAAACTAATTTTTTTACACTGTCGTTAGGAAAATTTAAGAAAATTGCAATTTTTAATATTTTTGAATAATGAAAATTTCGGTCGACAGGTATCCGCATGTTCGTATCGCCGTTTATACGGGTGACCTTGAGGTCGATCCGGAGGAAATAATCAGAAAAGTCGACAGAGTTTTCAACGTTAAGATTCAACCCGGGGTTGAATTTGTATATTTGCACAGACGAAAATGGGTGGAAGCGAGTATGTATCCCCATTTTACGCTTTTGGGCCAGAGTCTCGGATCCATATGGCTCGGAATCGAAGCTCTGAATGCTCTTCAACCAGGTAAAAATTGCGAAAAAAAGCTTCCTTCTTCCATTTATCGATTTTTGCCAATTAATAATTTTTTTGTTACTTCTTACGAATTAAAAAAAAAATTATTGGTCGATTTGACATGGAATTACCTATTTGTATTCCAATTGCATTTTTACTTTGACAGTTTTGTTTATCCAATGGATAAAAATTACATTAGAATTTTGACATTTTTATTCAATTTTTGCTTTTTTATGAGAGAAAGATCATAGAATCCACGAATCATTAGAAAATTATGCAAAATTCAAAATTTTTATTTATGTTTCTGTTTTTACATTCTTATGTAATTAATTAAAATTTTTATTACACGATTGCTCAACTTCACTTCACTTAACTTGGAGGCAAAAAAAAAATATTTTTTTTACCAAAATTCAATAATTTATATGATAAAAGAAAACTTCTGAGCAAATTTCATCGAAATTGAAATTATTTGATTCCAACTATTGGACGATTTGACATGACATGACCGAATACAATTTAGAAGAAAAATCCTTTATGTTATTTATTATGAAAATTTATAAAACGTTTTTACGAAATAATTTTTACTTCATCGCACTCAAAAGGTCATCGATGAAATCGACAATTGTACAGTGGACGCTCCCACAACTTAACGCTTCGGGATCGGAAACGCTCCGATAACTTAACGTTCCCCTCATTCTCCCACTTTCGTGTTTCAACGCATGCGTACTGCCTTTTTTTTTATTGAAGCATGCGTAGAACAAGCGCGCGAAATTCAACCTGAAATTCGTACCTACGCGTTATAGACATACATTTCAAAATCTGACAGCGATATATTTTGCAAATTTTTTGAAGATTGATAAGAATTTAATGTCAATAACTCTAGATGAAAAGAATTGAACAAAAAATTAGGGGTGTGCGAATAGTGTTCGAATCGAATCGAATCGAATAGTGATATTCGATTCGAAATTCGAACCGAATATTCGAATAGTTCGAATAGTTCGAATAGTTCGAATAGTTCGAATAGTTCGAAATATTCGAGAATTTTTTATTTATTTTCTTTTATTCTTAAAAGTGCCGAAAAATAAATAAATAAATAGATAAATAAATAAATAAATGAATAAATGAATAAATGAATAAATGAATAAATGAATAAATGAATAAATGAATAAATGAATAAATGAATAAATGAATAAATGAATAAATGAATAAATGAATAAATGAATAAATGAATAAATGAATAACTGAATAAATAAATAAATAAATAAATAAAAAATCTCGACTACATCGAATATTCAAATATTCGAACTATTCGAACACTATTCGCACACCCCTAATTTATTGATTTATTGATTTACTGATTTATTGATTTATTTTTTTATTTTTGTACTCATTTACTTATTTATTTATTTATTTATTTATTTATTTATTTATTTATTTATTTATTCATTTATTTATTTATTTGGCACTTTCAAGAATAAAAGAAAATAAATAAATAAATAAAAAATTCTCGAATATTTCGAATGGTTCGAATAATTCGAACTATTCGAACTCTATTCGAACTATTCGAATAATTCGAATATTTGATTCGAATTTCGAATCGAATTATTCGATTCGATTCGTCTCGAATAATTCGTAAATTCGAATATTCGCACACCCCTACAAAAAATACATTTGTCCGATTGTTGGATCGCGCGAGATACATTTTCTAGAAAATGTTATACAAAGTTGCATATATATACATCATACATGCATATATATACGAATATTCTACAGAAATTTCGTTCTTTCTGGCAAATAAAAATTCCTGTTTTTTCGAGAGAACGACTATTCTCGAACACGTAGTCCTATGAATAGGCGAGTCTTGCCCCATCAATCCGTCATTTTTACCAAAAGCGTTATCTTGTATTATTTATCTACTTCACGCAAATTAATTACATTTAAACTAATTGTAACGCTTAATAAATCGTATGCAATTGAAGAAAAAAATGTGACAGTTGAGGTTATGTTGCCCTGTGTCAAATTTCCACAGCTCGGCAGCTAAGTGCGGAGTGGGGAGAAAGCGCGATAGGGGTCGTTAAGTTATGGGAGCGTGTTGCCATGGTAACGCGTTAAGTTATGGGAGCCGTTAAGTTATGGGGGGTTAAGTTGTGGGAGCGTCCACTGTAGGTTTTTCTCGGTAAAAAAATGTGATAATAAAAAATTATTATTTTTCAGACATTTATATCGACACGATGGGCTATTCGTTCACGTATCCTTTGTTCAGATACGTCGGTGGTTGTCGAGTCGGTTGTTACACACATTATCCGACGATATCGACGGATATGCTGAGACACGTTTACAAAAGAGTCGCATCGCACAATAATAATCGGATAATAGCGAGAAATCCATTTTTCTCAGCTGCAAAAATATTCTACTACAAAATATTCGCTCTGGTAATTCGCATAGTTTTTTTCTTATAAAAAAAGGCGTTAAAAGGATTTAAAGCGTCGAGAAATCGGGATTTGAAAAATCATGCGGAAGGATGTAAACGCTATTTAATTGGGCCAAAATTGTTCAAAAAGTTCCGGGGTTGCGAAATTTGTAATGTAAAAGTAATGCATTATTCATTACTTTTAGAATGTGTAATGGAAAAAAATTACATTACCCATTACAATGTAGTGTGTAATCGAAAACATTTTCATTATCCATTAAAATGTAGTGTGTAATGAAAAAAAAAATCCATTACCCATTACAATGTAGTGTATAATGGAAAACATTTTTATTATCCATTAAAATGTAGTGTGTAATGGAAAAAAATTTCATTACTTATTATAATGTAATGTGTAATGGAAGAAAATTTCGTGACCCATTACAATGTAGTGTGTAATAGAAAAATTTCCATTACCCATTGCAATGTAATGTGTAATGGACAAAACTTTGATTGCAATTTTGAGAATGGAAAAATATAGATGAATAAATTATTGCAATTTTGCATTACACTTTAATGACTTAGGTACCTTAAATTCTAAAAAGCATTTACATATGCATACAAAAAGTTGATTATAAAAGAATAGGAAAGAATAAAAATAAAAGTGTGGGCACTAAGCATGAAGTTTTTCTTGCCATTCTAAATGATCACGCGACCACTTAATTACTAGTTTTGGCTCATTTTAATCCAGGCCAAAAAACTACTACGATGTAATAAAAAATGTCTAAAATTTCCATTACACATTAAGTTGTAATGAACAAGCAAAATTTTGTCGATTACACACTACATGGTAATGGGTAACGAATTTTTTTTTTCCATTACATACTACCTTGTAATGGGTGATGAATTTTTTTTTTCATTACACACTACATTGTAATAGGTAATGGATTTTTTTCCATTACACACTACATTGTAACGGGTAATGAATTTTTTTTCCATTACACACTACGTTGTAATGGGTAATTAAATTTTTGTCCATTACACACTACCTTGTAATGGTTTTTTTTTCATTACACAGTACATTGTAGTGGGTAATGGATTTTTTCCATTACACGCTACATTGTAACGGGTAATGAATTTTTTTCCATTACACACTACATTGTAATGGTTTTTTTTCATTACACACTACATTGTAACGGGTAATGAATTTTTTTTCCATTACACACTACCTTGTAATGGTTTTTTTTTCATTACACAGTACATTGTAGTGGGTAATGGATTTTTTCCATTACACACTACATTGTAACAGGTAATGAATTTTTTTTTTATTACACACTACGTTGTAATGGGTAATGGAAATTTTTTCCATTATACACTACATTGTAACGGGTAATGAAATTTTTTTCCATTACACACTACATTATAATGGGTAATGAAATTTTTGTCCATTACACACTACCTTGTAATGGTTTTTTTTTCATTACACAGTACATTGTAGTGGGTAATGGATTTTTTCCATTACACACTACATTGTAACGGGTAATGAATTTTTTTTCCATTACACACTACGTTGTAATGGGTAATGGAAATTTTTTCCATTATACATTACATTGTAACGGGTAATGAAATTTTTTTCCATTACACACTACATTGTAATGGGTAATGAATTTTTTTTCCATTACACACTACCTTGTAATGGTTTTTTTTTCATTACACAGTACATTGTAGTGGGTAATGGATTTTTTCCATTACACACTACATTGTAACGGGTAATGAATTTTTTTTCCATTACACACTACGTTGTAATGGGTAATGGAAATTTTTTCCATTATACACTACATTATAACGGGTAATTAAATTTTTTTCCATTACACACTACATTGTAATGGGTAATGAAATTTTTGTCCATTACACACTACGTTGTAATGGTAATGGAAATTTTTTCCATTATACACTACACTGTAACGGGTAATGAAATTTTTGTCCATTACACACTACGTTGTAATGGGTAATGGAAATTTTTTCCATTATACACTACATTGTAACGGGTAATGAAATTTTTTTCCATTACACACTACATTGTAATGGGTAATGAAATTTTTGTCCATTACACGCTACATTGTAACGGGTAATGAATTTTTTTCCATTACAGACTACATTGTAATGGTTTTTTTTTCATTACACACTACATTGTAATGGGTAATGGATTTTTTCCATTACACGCTGCATTGTAACGGGTAATGAAATTTTTTTCCATTACACACTACATTGTAATGGGTAATTAATTTTTTTTCCATAACACACCACATTGTAATGGAAAGTTTTTTTTCTACTAATTTTTAAAAAATTCAAAATTTCATAAAAATTGAATCTTTCGACCGATTTTTGCCAAATTCAATGCCAAATAACCTTGATAGCTATACTAATTCTGTACAAAGTTTGAGTGCAATATCTTGAAAATTGCAGAAGTCAGAGCGTTTACGCAATTTTTGCAAAAACGAAAAAGGTCGATAAAATCTGAACAGCCATTAGAATTCGAACAAAAAAATTTCATAATGAAGGTTGATTCGAGCTCAACAACTGAGCCAAATTTCAGCTCGATATCTCGAAGCGTTCTCGAGTTATTAATTATTTACATTTGAAATTGAGAATTTTTTCTAAATGTGATAATAAATTTAGCACAAAAATTTCGAAATTTTTTTTTAAATATTAAAATTGCTATTACGATTTTTTTAAGATCTACGGATGGACCGGAAGACGCGCCGAGACTGTTATGGTCAATTCCTCGTGGACGGAGGATCACATAAATAGAATTTGGAAATGTCCGATGAGAACTCATCGAGTTTTTCCACCTTGTGACGTTGAGCATCTGACGAAATTGCCCCTTCTCGAGGACGATCAAAAAGGCGACGTCATAAAAATCGTCTCGATCGCACAATTTCGTCCTGAAAAAGGACATCCTCTGATGCTTCGCGCCATGTACGAACTCCGCGATATACTTCCAGAAGAAATTTGGGAAAATGTATATTGCATTTAATTTCAATAATCCAGCATTTGCTTCCTCACATAAGTTTTTTTCAAAAATTCTCTCACAATTTTTGTTTTCCTACTCCGAAATTGAAAGAGATTTAAATATCAGAGAATTTTATCAATATTAAAAGTCTACGAATGAATTTTTTTTCCATGTTTAATAACAAAATACGGATTTCTCATTGATTCTTCCATTTTGAAAATAAAACGATTTTCAATTTCAAAAATTATCCGTGAAATTGTAACCAAATGAAATTCTAAAAGCTCATTTTTATTAACTACTTTTTTCAATATTTCATTTTGCAAACTTTTGCTAAAAATTTCGGTTCTGTTGATAAACGACTTTTTTTAATTTTATATTGAAAACGACGAAAAGGAAACTTGCATGTCTTTTTTTAATTTTTTTATTCGAAAGTAGGATGAAAAATAATGAATTTCTCAAGACAGTTTTTTTTTTTAGAGCAATATTAATGCTGCAAAAATTGTTTCTTCAACACAAATTTTTCTCAGTAAATTTCAATTGGCAACCATATTGTTGTACCCAACTATCAGCGCCGCCAGTGTCGCTTCCGGGAACTACGTCGCGTTATAAACACTGGCTGCATTCGTTTTGGACGCTTACGAGCCTTCAGCACGTATGTATAGATATACATCGACATATAAAATGTTACAGAATGTGGCGCTCACAGGCGCGTAAGCGTCCAAGCGAATGCCGCCATAACCTGCAATAAAAATATAAATCAGCAAAAATATTCGTTTACATATTAGCAATATAATAATATAGAATTATGAATAAACTAAAATAAGACATGAACCAATCTAATAAGTTTGGTTGCGGAGTGAATGAATCTATTGTCCATTTGTCATCCATCCGTCAAGTTGTATCACTTTCACAACTTCTTTGACATAATAATATTGAAGACGTGATTCATATGATTCCTGTGATATTGTGACGTCACCGATACTTTCACAATTTCGTTAACATAATAATATTGAAGAATATTATACTGCAGCTTATATGTATATTATAGGTTAGAATTTCCGCGAGCAAGATGTCCGCGGGAGCAAAAACTGTCTACAATGGGACTTAGTTCCCAGACGCGACACTCGCGGCGCTGATAGTTGGGTACAACAATATGGTTGCCAATTCAATTTTACCGAAAAAAATTAGTGTAAAAGAAAACACTTTTGCATCGTTAATATTCCTTTAAAAAAAACTGTCTTGGGAAATTCATTATTTTTTATCCTACTTTCGAATCCAATAGAGTAAAATAGAGATTTCAGATGCATGCAAGTTCCCTAATCTCGAAAATTCATCTAGCTAAATAAAAAATGTTAACTCCTGCAAATTCGACTTAATTTTTTTTTTTCTAATTCAAGGTCCGCCTTATCCTGATTGGCTCTTGTCGCAACGCCGACGACGAATCCCGGGTGAAGGATATGCAAGATTTTGCAAAACATTTGGCGGTTGACGAGAAGGTCGAATTTAAATTGAATATCTCGAATACGGAACTCGTCGATGAACTACAAATGGCCACAATTGGTTTGCACGCAATGTGGAACGAACATTTTGGCATAAGCGTCGTCGAGTGTATGGCAGCTGGATTGATTATGGTCGCTCATGGATCTGGTGGACCAAGGTTTACATTTTTTTTAAAATACATGGGTCATTTTCAATTTCATTTCATTTCATTTTCAATTCCAATAAAATATTTTATTATTCAATCAATTAGGGAACTTGCATGCATCTGAAATCTCTATTTTACTCTACTGGATTCGAAAGTAGGGTAAAAAATAATGAATTTCCCAAGACAGTTTTTTTTTTTAAAGGAATATTAACGATGCAAAAGTGTTTTCTTTTACACTAATTTTTCTCGGTAAAATTGAATTGGCAACCATATTGTTGTACCCAACCATCAGCGCCGCGAGTGTCGCGTCTGGGAACTAAGTCCCACTGTAGACAGTTTTTGCTCCCGCGGACATCTTGCTCGCGCAAATTCTAACCTATAATATACACATAACCTGCAGTATAATATTCTTCAATATTATTATGTTAACGAAATTGTGAAAGTATGGGTGACGTCACAATATCACAGGAATCATATGAATCACATCTTCAATATTACAATGTCAAGGAAGTTGTGAAAGTGATATAAATTGACGGATGGATGACAAAAGGACAATAGATTCATTCACTCCGCAACCAAACTTATTAGATTGGTTCATGTCTTATTTTAGTTTATTCATAATTTTGTATTATCATATCGCTAATATGTAAACGAATATTTTTGCTGATTTATATTTTTATTGCAGGTTATGGCGGCATTCGCTTGGACGCTTACGCGCCTGTGAGCGCCATATCCTGCAACATTTTATATGCCGATGTATATCTATACATACGTGCTGAAAGCGCGTAAGCGTCCAAAACGAATGCAGCCAGTGTTTATAACGCGACGTAGTTCCCGGAAGCGACACTGGCGGCGCTGATAGTTGGGTACAACAATATGGTTGCCAATTCAAATCTACTGAGAAAAATTTGTGTTGAAGAAACAATTTTTGCAGCATTAAGAGGAGGCTAAAGGCGACATTCGGACCTCTCTAGGAGGAGGCTAAATACCGACACTAACACCTCGAAATTGCCATCCAAACTTGCTCTTATACAAATGGATGGAATTGAATAAAATTTTAACAACATCATCGGAACAATGGCAGGAATGGAGCCTCACTAAATTTTTTTCGAAAACAAAAAAAAAATTTACAGATTCATTTACCACCAAAAAACTGTAATTGAAAAACTTAAATTATTAAACTTTTACTGCATTTCGGGTAAAACCAATAGTGAGGCTCCATGAAGAACGCCACGATGCAAATATCGAGACGTTTGCGACATTATTTTATCAAAATGACACACCGTAAGTTTGGATGGCGCATCAAGAGATAAATATCGATAAATTGTAGTTTCATTGAAAAACGAAATGGCGAAATGTAGTTCACAGACGTGCGAGTGAGGGCAGCACCATGGATTCTGACGAGTAACCTATAATATTTAGGGGGCTCGAATGAGTTCGTTGGCATTAGCTGTAACGCATTTTAGCCTCTCAATTGACAATTAATTGTTAATTAATTTATCCCCCTCTTAATTGTCAAAATATAATTAATTTTCATCCACGGTTGTCGGAGAAAGACTGAACGACGATGATTCGTCGATAATGTAGGGATTGAATAAAAATGGTATTCAGCCTCTTACTATTGCTCTAAAAAAAATGTCTTGGGACATTCATTATTTTTCATCCTACTTTCGAATAAAAAAATGAAAAAAAGACATGCAAGTTCCCTATTGTAATTAAAATTGCAATTATTTGAATGAGTCATTTTTGGAATTCAATATGAAATGTTAATTTTTTTTTTTCATCCAGAGCCGATATAATTGAAACGCAATCTGGAAGCCAGACTGGATTTCTCGCTGTGGAAGCCGAGGAATACGGTCGAGTTTTGGCTCACGTGATAAGAATGCATCCGGAAAATCGTAAAGTGATCAGAAATGCTGCCAGGTAATCGTCAATCGAATGAAATTGGAGTAAAAAAATTGAAATTGAAATTAAAATTGAAAAATTGAAATAACGTTTTTTTTCCCAGAGCTTCAGTCAGTAGATTCTCGTGCGAGCAATTTCACAAGGAATTCTTGCGTTCGATGGCACCATTTTTTCGACCTAAGCAAGAATAATTTTACAAAAATTGTCAACTGAATACAAAAAAAAATTTTTAAACGTGAAATAATCGATATTAAATTTATTCGTAATACCGGAAAAAGCATTACATACTTATATCATTACAACACGTTTTCGTAATAACGAAAATTGGAATATCAGCGGAATAGAAATTGGAATTGCAGAGCCAATGGATTATCGCTCTCTTTTTGGAAAAAATTCGACGCCTTAAAAAAAAAATCAGGACCAACGAAATTCACTTCAAGGCTGACAAATTCTCATTTTCCTTTCTCGTTAGTTTTTTCCTTATTGCGAATTAGATTTTCAGCGAATCTGAGAAAGCGAATTCACGTTTATTACTTTTAATAATTTTTCGCAGGAAAATTTAATTTCCTTGCATTCAGAAATTTAAAAAACGTAATTTTCGCAAATTTCCCGCCAATTATTTGAAATCCTTGTTTCTTCTCAATTTTCTCGTTAATTTTTTTTCTTTTAACGTTTCTTAATTTTTTAGATTATCGAAATCTTCAGGATTGTCACATTTCCAACAAAAAAGACGTTTCCGTGATCAATTTCCATGATTTGAGTCGCTACGAAATTTGAAGATATGAAATTTTTTTTCTTTGAAAAAAGGAAACTTTGCTAATTTTCAATTTGCATCATTCAATGCGATTCTTTATAAAAATCAATGGCAACAATTTCCGTCGCTGTGCGAGAAGAATTGAGCTCGATAGTTGCAAAATCACAAAAATCGGAGCGCTCAAAAGCGATTTTCGACGCAATCGCTTCCAATTTTTCATTTTTAAACGGCTAATCAAAAAGTTATGAAAAACGAAACTATGCTAAAAAAAGCACTGTTTGAACGTACTGTAAAAATTTGAGAATTATTCAGTGACTAGATTTTTGTCAAAATTCAAGATAAAAAGGAAAAGCCTTGATTTTTCCTGATTTCTCAACTCGATGGAATATCCAACGAGAATTTATCGACCGAGGAGGATCTCGAGCGTCGTCCTACAAAAAAAAGTACTCACACGTTCATTAATGGACTAGAATTTTTTTTTTTTTTTAACTATGAGATTGATGGAATAGCCTCATTGACGAGGCCACAACCGTCGCACTCGAGGATAAACGGTGAAGCATCGTCAACGCCATTATTTTTATCACGAGGTGTGAAACGCAGACCTCGACTGGAGAGCATTATTTCGGCTACTTGTATGGCAGTTTCGGTGTGGGTCGTTAATTTTTGACCACCCAGAAGAATCCTTGTACGTCCTTTAGCCAAAGCTGCCAGGAGGATTATCTGAAAATAAAAATTTGAATATTATTTTAATTTAAGCATTTTCAGTTACTTGTTAAAATTAATATATTATCAAAATGAATTGATTCATTCATTGAAATGTATTCATTTATAAAAAATAATTGATTCCTTGATCAAAATGAATTTATGTAAGAAAACTAATTTATGGATTAAAGTTGATTTATTTGTTTGTTAAGATGATTGATTTATTTGTTAAGATGATGAGCTCATTCGCCGATTTATAATTGATTATTACAATTAATTGATCATCTTAATTCATTGAGATTGATTTATTCAACAAAAAAAAGCCAAATCACAATTTGGCTAAAAGAGGATTATCTTGAAAAAAAAATATTTAAAAATTATCTTATTTTAAGCATTTTCAGCTACTTGTTAAAATTAATATATTGTCAAAATGAATTGATTCATTCATTGAAATGTATTCATTTATAAAAAATAATTGATTCCTTGATCAAAATGAATTTATGTAAGCAAACTAATTTATGGATTAAAGTTGATTTATTTGTTTGTTAAGATGATTGATTTATTTGTTAAGATGATGAGCTCATTCGCCGATTTATAATTGATTATTACAATTAATTGATCATCTCAATTCATTGAGATTGATTTATTCAACAAAAAAAAGCGAAATCACAATTTAGCTAAAAGAGGATTATCTTGAAAAAAAAATATTTAAAAATTATCTTATTTTAAGCATTTTCAGCTACTTGTTAAAATTAATATATTGTCAAAATGAATTGATTCATTCATTGAAATGTATTCATTTATAAAAAATAATTGATTCCTTGATCAAAATGAATTTATGTAAGTAAACTAATTTATGGATTAAAGTTGACTTATTTGTTTGTTAAGATGATTGATTTATTTGTTAAGATGATGAGCTCATTCGCCGATTTATAATTGATTATTACAATTAATTGATCATCTCAATTCATTGAGATTGATTTATTCAACAAAAAAAAGCCAAATCACAATTTAGCTAAAAGAGGATTATCTTGAAAAAAAAAAATATTTAAAAATTATCTTATTTTAAGCATTTTCAGCTACTTGTTAAAATTAATATATTGTCAAAATGAATTGATTCATTCATTGAAATGTATTCATTTATAAAAAATAATTGATTCCTTGATCAAAATGAATTTATGTAAGTAAACTAATTTATGGATTAAAGTTGATTTATTTGTTTGTTAAGATGATTGATTTATTTGTTAAGATGATGAGCTCATTCGCCGATTTATAATTGATTATTAAAATTAATTGATCATCTTAATTCATTGAGATTGATTTATTCAACAAAAAAAAAGCCAAATCACAATCTAGCTAAAAGAGGATTATCTTGAAAAAAAAATTCAAATATTATCTTATTTTAAGCATTTTCAGTTACTTGTTAAAATTAATATATTGTCAAAATGAATTGATTCATTCATTGAAATGTATTCATTTATAAAAAATAATTGATTCCTTGATCAAAATGAATTTATGTAAGTAAACTAATTTATGGATTAAAGTTGATTTATTTGTTTGTTAAGATGATTGATTTATTTGTTAAGATGATGAGCTCATTCGCCGATTTATAATTGATTATTAAAATTAATTGATCATCTTAATTCATTGAGATTGATTTATTCAACAAAAAAAAAGCGAAATCACAATTTAGCTAAAAGAGGATTATCTTGAAAAAAAAATATTTAAAAATTATCTTATTTTAAGCATTTTCAGCTACTTGTTAAAATTAATATATTGTCAAAATGAATTGATTCATTCATTGAAATGTATTCATTTATAAAAAATAATTGATTCCTTGATCAAAATGAATTTATGTAAGTAAACTAATTTATGGATTAAAGTTGATTTATTTGTTTGTTAAGATGATTGATTTATTTGTTAAGATGATGAGCTCATTCGCCGATTTATAATTGATTATTAAAATTAATTGATCATCTCAATTCATTGAGATTGATTTATTCAACAAAAAAAAAGCCAAATCACAATTGAGCTAAAAGAGGATTATCTTGAAAAAAAAAATTCAAATATTATCTTATTTTAAGCATTTTCAGCTACTTGTTAAAATTAATATATTGTCAAAATGAATTGATTCATTCATTGAAATGTATTCATTTATAAAAAATAATTGATTCCTTGATCAAAATGAATTTATTTATGTAAATAAACTAATTTATGGATTAAAATTGATTTGTTAAGATGAGCTCATTCGCCGATTTATGATTGATTATTAAAATTAATTGATCATCTTAATTCATTGAGGTTGATTTATTCAACAAAAAAAAAGCCAAATCACAATTTAGCTAACAGAGGATTATCTTGAAAAAAAGAAATGTTTAAATATTATCTTATTTTAAGCATTTTCAGTTACTTGTTAAAATTAATATATTATCAAAGTGAATTTATTCATTCATTAAAATGTATCTATTTATAAAAAATAATTGATTCCTTGATCAAAATGAATTTATTTATGCAAATAGACTAATTCATGGATTAAAATTGATTTATTCATCAAAAAATAGCCAAATCACAATTTAGCTAAAAGAGGATTATCTTGAAAAAAATAAATATTTAAATCGTATTTTATTTTAAGCATTTTCAGTTATTTGTTAAAATTAATACATTATCGAAATGAATTGATTTATTTGTAAAAAATAATTGATTCGCCTTGATCGAAATGGATTTATTTATGAAAATTAATTTATGGATTAAAATTGAACTATTTGTTTCAAAATTCATTGAAATTGATTTAATAAAAAAAAAAAAGCCAAATCAGAATTTAGCTAAAAGAGGATTATCTTGAAAAAAAGAAATATTTAAATATGATCTCATTTTAAGCATTGTCAGTTACTTGTTAAAATTAATATATTATCAAAATGAATTGATTCATTCATTGAAATGTATTCATTTATAAAAAATAATTGATTCCTTGATCAAAATGAATTTATTTATGTAAATAAACTCATTCATTTGTTAAAATGCATTTAATTATACAAAATAATTGACTCCTTAATGAAAATGGATTTATTTATGAAAATGAATGAATTCATGCATTGAAATTGATTGATTGTCAAGAATGATTGATTCCTTGATCGTAATGAATGTATTTATGAAAATTGACTAATTTATGGATTAAAAATGATTGATTTGTTAAGATGAGCTCATTCGCCGATTGATAATTGATTATTAAAATAAATTGATTATGAAATTTCATTGAGATTGTTTTTTTCATGAAAAATTAGCCAAAGCTGTCGGAATGATTATCTAAAAACAAAGAAATATTTAAATGTTATTTTATTTTAGGCATTTTCAGTTAATTGTTAAAATTAACATATTAAAATAAATTAATTCATTTATTAAAATTGATTTATTTGTTAAGATGAGCTCATTCGCCGATTTATACTTGACTATTGAATGGAATTGATTATCAAAATTCATTGTGATTGATTTATTCATAAAAAATTAATTGATGCATAAATTTAATTTGATTTATTCGTAAAAATTGATTCTTTGGTTGAAATATTTGTTTCAAAAAATTGCGTTTGAAAATATCAAAACCTGGTCTTGCGTGTGCTCATCGATGCAACTTCCGTCAATCAGCGGTCGGAGAATGGAATCGGCGGCTTCGACTCCCGGTGGAGGTCCTTCGTGACGATTCGTACCCAGACCGGAACCTCCGAATATTGAACCTCCGCTCGTCTGGCAGACGATGCTAAAAAAAAAAAAAAAAAAATTATAAAAAAATTAAATAATGGAAACGAAAAATGGCATTTTTCACCATCTCAAATTGATCCAAAATACAGAAACAGAGATCTTAGTTTACATTTTCAATAAAAAAAAGATAGTAAAAACTAGTTTCTAGAACAGTTAGAATATTAAAGATAGTAAAAAAGTACAAATACGATATTTACTTTTTTTTATCGCACTCCGTGCGCAAAGTGCCACTTTGCGCACGCCGCGCGTGCTCAAACTGGCACTTTGCAACATTCGCCTTCGGCTCATGCTGCAAACTCACACTCGTCAGAAAAAGTTTCATCGCACTCGTATCGTAATATACTATTTTAACATTTTTTATAAGTTTTACTATTTATAACATTTTTTACTATTTTTCTTTTCTATTTTTACTATTTGTACCATTTTTTACTATTTTTCTTTTCGATTTTTACTATTTGTACCATTTTTTACTATTTTCCTTTTCTATTTTTACTATCTCTACTTTCTTAACAAAAAGTAAAAATAGTTGAAACGGCAAAAATACTGGGAAAAAGTGGAAATAAGTGAAAATCATAATAGAACTTTTCAAAAATTTCGAAATGAAAGAATTTTTTTTTTTTTTTTTTACTTGATTCCAGATCCATTTCCCACTGCCATTCCTCTGTCCTCTCTGTAAGCTTCGATATTTATCGTTGGCACGGGAATACTCGTCGTTGCGAGTCTCTCCGATATTGTTCTCTTCGCATCGTTGGCCATTCTGTGAGCTTCCTTCGTAGAGGAAAAAAAAAATGTTGTTTGCATAAATCATAAATAATTGGTTCCTCAATTTTGAATGAAAATTAGATAATTTCTATTGCTTTCAACAGAAATGAGTTTTTTACGATTTAATTAGACAAATGAGGCGAATTTATTACTTTAATGGGAATGAAAATTTTTTCAATGCCTCTCCAACGACTGCGAGCCAAAAAAAGTTTTCATTTTTTTCATCGGAATAAAAAGATTGTAGCGAAGAATCACAAATTTTGATTGTGCATGACAATCCCATCGTGTGAAAAATTCAGGGATGAGAATATTGGAAACAGTTTAATATTTCGACTACTTTGGTTCTATTCGTAGATTTTTGTAAATTTTCAATTGACAAAAAATTTGTAAATAACAATTTTTTTTTAATACTTACATTAATATTGACCGATCCAGCGACGTAAGACCAGCCAGATATTCCAATTGGATCACCGGGGACCATCATCTCGATGGCTGTTAAATTTCTCACAGGTTTTATTCTCAAATGTACCTCACCGCCTCCTTTTGGAAAATATCCCCTGCGAATATTTTTTTTCAGAATTAATGAATTTTCGTTTCCGTAAGATTCATTCTAAAATCAAGAAATAAATAAATTAATTAATCTTTATTTCTTGACGATCATGAAATCATATATTCTCAAATATAGACTAAAGACTTCTGTGAAATATTCCTAATCTAAACCCTGAGTTTTAGGCTTAAGTTTTGATTATGAAAATAGTGAAAAGGATAAAAACATTTTAAAAAAAGTCAATTTGCAAATATGAAATAAAATAAAATGACAACAGTAAAAAATATTTTAAAAAATTGATAATGGCTGAAGATGATTGTATAATTAGTAGAGAACATCAATTTATAAATAGGAAAACCAAATAGTGGCTGGAATTTTAATTAACAATTATTTTTATCCCGTGACTCCTCTAGATTTTGTCTGATGTAGTTTGACTTTTCATTTATGAAAAAAATAGTAAAACCTGAAAATAGTAAAATTAGAAGAATATCAATTTATAAATAGAAAGACCAAATAGTGGCTGGAATTTTAATTAACAATTATTTTTATCCCTTGATCTCTCTAGATTTTCTCTGATGTAGTTTGATTTTTCATTTATAAAAATAATAGTAAAACGTGAAAATAGTTAAATTAGAAGAATATCAATTTATAAATAGGAAGACCAAATAGTGGGTGGAATTTTAATTAACAATTATTTTTATCCCTTGATCTCTCTAGATTTTCTCTGATGTAGTTTGATTTTTCATTTATAAAAATAATAGTAAAACGTGAAAATAGTAAAAATAGAAGAACATCAATTTATAAATAGGAAAAGTAAATAGTGGCTGAAATTTTAATTAACAATTATTTTTATCCCTTGACTCCTCTAGATTTTCTCTGATGTAGTTTGATGTTTCACTTATAAAAATAATAGTTAAACGTGAAAATAGTAAAAAAAGAACATCAATTTACAAATAGGAAAAGCAAATAGTGGCTGAAATTTTAATTAACAATTATTTTTGTCCCTTGACTCCTCTAGATTTTCTCTGATGTAGTTTGACTTTTCATTTATAAAAATAATAGTAAAACGTGATAATAGCAAAAATAGAAGAACATCAATTTATAAATAGGAAAACCAAATAGTGACTGGAATTTTAATTAACAATTATTTTTATCCCTTGACTCCTCTTGATTTTCTCTGACGTAATTTGACTTTTCATTTATAAAAATAATAGTAAAACGTGAAAATAGTAAAAATAGAAGAACATCAATTTATAAATAGGAAAACCAAATAGTGGCTGGAATTTTAATTAACAATTATTTTTATCCCTTGACTTCTCTTGATTTTCTCTGATGTAATTTGACTTTTCATTTATAAAAATGATAGTAAAACGTGAAAATAGTCAAAATAGAAGAACATCAATTTATAAATAGGAAAACCAAATAGCGGCTGGAATTTTAATTAACAATTATTTTTATCCCTTGACTTCTCTTGATTTTCTCTGATGTAATTTGACTTTTCATTTATAAAAATGATAGTAAAATGTGAAAATAGTCAAAATAGAAGAACATCAATTTATAAATAGGAAAACCAAATAGTGGCTGGAATTTTAATTAACAATTATTTTTATCCCTTGACTCCTCTTGATTTTCTCTGATGTAGTTTGACTTTTCATTTATAAAAATAATAGTAAAACGTGAAAATAGTAAAAATAGAAGAACATCAATTTATAAATAGGAAAACCAAACAGTGGCTGGGATTTTAATTAACACTTATTTTTATCCCTTGACCTCTCTAGATTTTCTCTGATGTAGTTTGACTTTTAATTTATAAAAATAATAGTAATACGTGAAAATAGTAAAAATAGAAAACAAATTGTAAAATGATTCAAAGTCAAGTGGTAAAAAAGTCAATTTATAGGTAGGAAAAAAAACCAGGAAATATCAATTAGTAGTACTTTTTTTTTACCTCTTGAGGACCGTAAAATCAAAGTCACCTCCAAATTTTCTCAAATGCGGTCTGAAAACTTCGGTAAGATATTCAATGTGCGGGCCCATCGGTACGTTAGTGCCGCCCTTGAGAACGAGAGTGATGGTTTCTCGGGAGGGCAAAAATAGGGCAACGGGAAGGGCAACCTGAGCCAGCAAACCAATGCATCCTGCGGTTTGAACGTCCGCCTTGAATTCTCTATTTTGTTCTTTGAGAACACCAGGATTGAAGACGATTCTCGTAGAGCCGACCCAGCCACCCTTGACCTCTGCGCCGCAGAGGTCGCGCACCAATTCCAAGCCTAGAAAACAAGGCAGCGAGTAAAATTCAAGAAAATTTTTATTTTTTGGGAAATGCAAGATGTAAATTTTCTTAAAGATGAGAATATGAATTTTCTAAGAAAATAGAAAAAAAATAGATAAATATGGAAAATCAACCTTTCAGATGCTGAGCGGCGAGACCGGGTTTGGGACGTCCGGCTCGAATGTTTTCGATCTCTATTGGTATTCCGTAAAGAGCACTCAGACTCAGCGCTATGCGCAAAACTTGACCACCCTGTCTATCGAAATTTTGATGAGAAAAATCGAAATTTTTTTTTTTTTTATATATAGGAAAAATATGTAAAAATTTTTTTTATTAAATGAGCAAATTAAAAAATTTTTTTTACTCACGCCTTCTCCCAGACTACCGTCAATTTTCAATGATTTCGACATAACGAAAATTCTTGAAGTTCATGAAAAATTGAAATTGTAGATTTCTTTTTTTTTTACGGATTTATTGCTCGTTTTAAAGGGACACAAATTTCCGGTTCAGTTGAGACGTGTCCGCGATCAGTTGCCGGCGAGTGCAAAGTGACCGCAATTTGCGGGAAATAGCCCAAAAAAGAAAAGTCGTAGATGAGGAAATTGCAATTTCGCAGTTCAAAAAAGGATTTCTCGTGAGTGGAAAAGACGTATTTTACTCAGACGATTATTCGTGAATCATTTTGTACGGAAAAAAACGCAAATAACCGACATAACCTCAAATTATTGAACATTTTTGTACTTAAAAGATTGAGAGATATTCACAGCTCAAATTGACAACAAAAATCGAAGTTAGTGGTGAAAATAATTATTAAAATATTGCAAAACAGCTGATATGAGTTATTTGCGAAAAAAACTTTATTGAGGTTATGTGAAACCGACTCAGATGGTAATGTAGATCAATTTTAATTCCGGAAACGCGGATCATCGGACATTTAAGCGCGCGAAGATTTAAACAATGTTGAGAAAGACCAACTCATTTTAGGAATTCAAATTTACATTGTTTTTTCGTTTACGAGTTTCGCGAAGCAGATTTTTTATAGAAACTCTCATCAATGGGAAAAAGAATGTTTCGTCTGAAAACGACAGCATGTTTATTATAACACACTGGAAATAATTAGATGTTTACATTTGATTTGCAACTGAACAAAGTAGGAACAATGTCAAAACTAAAAAAAAACTAATTTTTACGACGTTTTTCGATTTTCTTTCAATAAGTGTTGACCTTAGAGAGAAATATTCTGTACAAAAGTTGTAATCTATTAAAAAATGCCTCTTTTTTGTTTCATACGTTTTTCATGTAAAATAAGTATTCTGTTCCGCGAAAAATAAGATAATGCACCAATACATCCCCAAAAGGGAGTGGGAGGGTTTTGCAACCCATTTCGCCTGCAACCGTTTTGGCTGCAGGGCGCATACACTCTGCAATTCCATGCACCACAGCCGATGCCAAAACTCACCCCATGATTCCACGCGATCTACACGCGGAAAAAATGGTTGGTTGGAACAACCAACTAATTATTAGTTAGGTACATGTTGATTACCGTAACCATCCGTTTCATTACGATAACCACTTAGCGTTAGTTCTATCTACTATTCATAGTTAGTTGTCGCTACTATAATCACCACAACTGACTTGATGAGTCAGTCTAACTAATAAAATAGTATTCAAAAGGATAAAGGACGAACAACGAATTTTATAGGCGCTGTAGTCAACTTTACGATCATATCTGCAGAATTGACAGTACCCCAAACTCAAAAATCCGCCAGGTGGTTTCCTCTTGCACAAACGAACTCTCCTCTCGACGCTTATAACCTTTCCAGGTTCGTTTATATTTGATATCCTTATTTTTAAGTATGGAGGTTTAACACTTTACGGCAAAACGCAAGCTGTTCGAATTTGAAATAGATTCCCATAAAAAGGGTCTTTTTTCTGTTACCTTTTGTAAAGAAAAGACGATGGTTTACGAAATTGAAAACTTGATATGTGTAGCGACATTCAAAGATTGAAATGTTTAAAAATATTGTGTAGATATAAAAAAAAATAATAATAAACCACGAGCAAAATAGTCGAAACAACCATTTAACCCGTGGTTGGCCGAACTAACAAGTTACCTGGTCTAGCATTTATGAACCAACCACATAAGAATCGTGGATCCAACCAACTTATTGTCTGGCCCTTACAATAGAGCCATAAGATACTTGGTTGGGTCAATTATTTTTTTGTTACCACAGCTAAGTCGTTTTTTCCGTGCAAATCTACGTATCACATGAACGTATACACTTCATGATCGGTGCACTTGTTTGCTGTTGATCGGCTTGGCAAATTCTTGCATGCGGATTTTGTGCTGTCGATCGACATCGACTTCTCCGCTTTGCCGTTCTGTCGTTTTTCAAGGTTTATGCTTACCAGTTACATGAGGTTAGCGCACAAAACATAGATTAAATACTATGAAGAATGACTTTAAATATACAAATTATTGTAATCGCTTGTCGATATCAATGTCGATCGACGCACAAAATCCGCCTGAGCAGGGGGTGCAAACTACCGCCTTTTTTTGAAGCTCTTATCTCAGTTACAGCGCCCATGTTAGGCAGCGCTGACGCCACGAGAGAGATAGATGATCGCCCCTTCCTACCTTGAGTTCAGTACCCTTCCTACTTTGAGTTCAGTACCTCTTCCCACTGAACTAGTTCAGTGCCCCTTCCCACAGTCTTACATACAGCTAGTTCTGGAAACTCCCATTGTTTTTTGGTAGTGGGGGCAGACCCTGATGCCACCATAGACCAGAACAGCCAGATTGCGTGTAAAATTGACCCCCACTTTGTGACCCGCACGCATAGAATCTCATGGGGGTGGGTCACAGAGTGGGGGTCGATTTTACACGCGATCTGGTTGCGCTGCCATAGACCCTAAAGAGATAGACTGAACATTTCCATAAGGCGCACTGAAGCAACATATAAAGGACATGGATATATCTGAAGTAGTCCTCTCTCTCTTCAATCGGCGTTGCGGTGGGAGACATCGAAGCAGTGGAAGGGGAAGCGCCTGCGTGATTTCTCCTTATTCTCCTCAACCGCCTCATTCCCCACCACCAATCTTGCGAGACAAAGAGAGGACGACTTCACATATACCTCTGTCTGCCTCTGTCCTTTAAATGTTACTTCAAGCGGCCCATAAGAGCGCTCAGTCCAGCTCTGTCTGGCACCACGTCTCGTGGTCTCGCGCACAGCTACTATAAAACAGCGGCCACTAGAGTTCAGAATTTTCATCACTAAGCGACGCCCTCGATCTGGCGGAGTGCCAGAGTTTCCAGACCTGGTGCGTAAGACCGTGCCTCTTCCTCTAGTAGCACATGCGTACAACACCCACACAGCTGAGAAGTACGCGAGGGGAAACCACTGATACCGCGCGCTTAACATGGGAGTGTTCACCCACTGGTCAGTGGTCAGTCGTTATTCAACATTCAATCGAACAACAATAAATACAAACTTCGAGCTTATAATTCAGTTTCTTAAGATCAAATGTTGCCATTTCATAAGTGTATCTTTTTGGAGATTAATTCTTTTATCTTTGAACATTATAAATATAATGATATCAACATATTCACGAACGCGAATAATACTATTTCAATTTATTTAATTCAATAAATGTGTGTAATTTAATTCAATAAATACGACTAAAAATTATTCAAACACCTGCCCGCGCGCTCCCAGATCCCCGTTCTCCGAGAAAAGCTCCTTTTCAACGGAAGTCTTCTAATTTCCCTACCAACTACGATTTCTGTGGGGCTAGGACGTCACGATTTTATTAGTGACAGCGGATTTAAGTATTGGTAAAGAATTTTGTGGATCTCAGTACGTTGTGCTTTTGTGCGCGAAAATAAGTGTAGTTTAAATTAAGAAAGCTTCAGATAATGCATAATTACAGTATTCATTAGAATATTAACATGAATTTTTGAGAAATGTGAATTCGAATTTAACTGTAGATTGATCGAAATCGAATTTCCCCATACTTATGTCACGTATGATGTATTTTCAATTTTTTTGTTTTGTTCAAATTCCGACCCTCCGCTACCGTCTTAATATAGTTGGGGAAAAACCAGTTCATGATGGCGCATTTCGTAAAAGCAAAATAGTTAACAATTCTAGTCGCTTTCCCACACGTAGTGCGATTAACTCGGAATATCCAAAATATCTCACGGAAACACGTGCATATCAGACCCCAAGCTGCTCAAATATCTCAGCATGGAGAAAAGCCGTAAAATCATCAATCCGGATGAAATCTCGGATCCCATTATCCGGATTTTTCTAGAATTTCCAGAATAAATTCGAAAAAAAAATCTAGTTACTCCAGTGTGAACCCACGCAACTTTTTACCCTCTTGACATTTCTTTTAAAACCTCACATAGTTATTGAATTACGCCTTTTTTTCTACAACGTGTATTGTTTAGCTAAAAATGCAATACTGGAGTGAAAAAAAAAATCGTTCGACAGTTTCTACAAAACCAAAATGTAAGTTTTTATATCTGGTTTTAGTTTATCATGGTAAAACCTGAGGAAATTTTTTTATCTATGCTATGAAAATGATTTTCGGTGGTTAAAAAATAGCCGAAAAATAGTAATATTCATCAGTCCCTACCGGGGCCAAAAAATTGTACAAAATTTTCGAAAAAAGCAAAATGGAGTTAAATTTGTCCTCTTTAAAACGCTTCTTTAAATTATTCTTTCCAAGATTCTTCCAATTAATCTTTCTAAGATTCTTTGAATGAATTTTTTCGAGATTTAACACCGTGTTAAAACGGACTTTGGCCATGAGGGTCATCTTTATTTTTGATTTTTTATCTTTTTCCTAAATAAAGTTTTTCGATTTTCTCAAATTTCTTCTTTTTCTAAAATTGACTCGAATTGGTCAGTTTTTAGTTTTTCGTGAGATTTTGAAAAAATCTCATTCTTTCAAAGAATCTTTTAACGATTCTTCCAAAGAATCCTTTAAAGATTCTTTCAAAGGATCTTTTAAAGATTCTTTTAAAGAAACCTTCAAAGATTCTTTCAAAGATTCTTCGGCAGATTCTCATCTGATGCGACAAAAGAATCTTTGAAAGAATCTTAAAAAGATTCTCAGAATCTTGAAAAGTATCTTTGAAAGAATCTATAAAAGATTTTTAGAATTTGAAAAGATTCTTTCAAAGATTCTTTTTTTTTACGCGGGCAGCGTGTCAGTAGTAGATCACTAGGTAGGATCGATACGTAGGTAGGTTTCAAATCCGCGACTAGGCTCGTAAATATTCTTCGGTCCGTGTATATACAAGGAAAATTAACCAGTTAAAAAAATTGATTTATTTTCAAACGATATTATTTTTTTATATTTAATTCATGTTCAATTCAAAGATACGCGCAAAACGAAGAGACGCGGGTTCAAACCCCGGTGGTGATGTCTTTAAAATTTGAAAAAAATTCAAATTTTTAATTAATTTAAGAATAAACAAATTTGATGATCCGTCTGAATTTATCAGAATATCGACATGAATTTTTGGGAAATGTGAATTCAAATTTAACTGTAGGTTGTTTGAAATCGATTTTTTCATAAAACGATTTGAGCATCAACTCTTCTTGATAGCTCATTATTTTGTTGTTGCTCGAAATATTTTCGACACTAATTGATCAGAACATTCACATCGTCGATCGCATAAGACTGAAGTAAGAAAAAGAAGTCTTGAGAATCTTGAAAAAATTGAAAAAGAAAAAAACCTGTTTCACTTGAATAAATTTCGAATGGACGTATCGCATTAATATCAAGGAGTTAATATGACTCTTACCACAGTGAAGTTCTCCAATGACATCACTATAAAATTACCTGCCGTTAATTGACAAGGTACGCGAGCCCTCATTATTACAAGACAGACAAGTTTTTGTGTAGCCAACGATGTTTTGTACCAGTCAGCTTGACCTCTGTGAACCACTTTACAAAGTTAATCTTCCTTTTTTTCTTTCGTTACTTATCAATAACTGATACTTTTTCACGTACAAGTATTCACCGATTTGTTGACTATGATTGATCAGCTTCTGACAGTAAAAACTTTGGAAGAACAAAGCAAATATGTCAGCTATTGCAAGCATTGCCAAACCAACTACCTCGTTTGGATTTGTGTCAATTGCAAATGCAGCCTAAGTAGAAAAAAGAAATTTCTCAACATCTTGAAATATTTTCAATCCGAACAACCGGGGACGTCGGTGAGAATGGATAAGCAAAATTTCACGACTGCAAAAAATAACCATGGACGCGCACCTGAAATCCAACGATACTGACCCCCATCATAAGTGATCCGGCGATGATTAGCGAAGCCCAGGTATAAGATGCCTCGAGAAGATTACTGAATCTGTGTGAAACTTGAATCATGCGGTAGATCAAAGCAGTTCAAAGTAAATCAATAAAACTTACTTAATTACATTCTTGTGTTTCTCAATGCAAAGGACCAATCTTTGAAATGCCGGATCCATCTGAGATCCAGAATTATAGTTCACGTATTCTTCGCTCATATCATTGGCAATGCGTTGCAACTGATAACTGCAAATGTCCAGGTTACACTCACATTGCCACCTCAAGTATCAAATATTGATAGAAGTTGTTCTCCTGCTAACCCAAGAATTGTGAACATTCCGCAAGCATGTTGGACTTGTACGACAAACATCGTATCCACCGCGATGATTATGAGAACACAAATCACGACGACGGAACACATAAAGGTGGCGAGGTAAAAGAAATATGTATCGATATCCAAACCGTAATAGTCGACCGGATAGGGAAACGTTTTCGGTGGCGTTTCGTTGGATGTCTTTATGGATTCCTGAATTATGAGTATGCATGATTGACCTGCGTATATCACCATCGTAAGGTATATTCCAACTAACAGAAAAAAATGTATCATCAGTCTATTCGTAACAAGAAAAGTCTGTCCGGTGACCCCCGGAAATTTTAATGAAATGGAACTATGTTATTCTAAATAAAAATCAGCGAGACACGTATTTTTTTTATTTATGAAAGAATGTTTCTAGCGGGAGAAACTACCCCCAAAATTCGGGACTTCCGAGAGGTACTTTTCAAGGTTCACTTATTTTTACTTGAAAAAACAACGCTCCCAAATAAATAATTATCTCGATGGTAAATGATAAAAAAAAAATCAATTGGTTTCATATCACTCATAGGTATAGTCATACCAAGAGAGGACGTCGCGTAGGAGAAGAAACATTCGGGTTGAAATTCACAAAACCATTGTAATAAAAAAAATGCACCCATCCCGAGAGATTTTTAATAAGACTTTAATAAGGCGCACCCAAAGCGACGATTTCTAATAAGAATTTATAATTTTTGTAGAATGCCTACAAACATGATGAATCGTCCACCATTGGAGGTACCAAGTGAAAATTTTGTTGGGACTAGGTAGAACCTTCAAGGTACACTGGTTTCCTGAAAAACCTAATTTTGAGTTTTGACACTCTGTGCGTGATTCAGAATAAACCGCTCGGCGGATTTTGTTCTACAACGTCTCATTTTCTTCGTAAATTACCGCTTAGCGGTAGTTATATTTTTCATTATTTATCATAAAAATAATTATCCATCCAGGTGCATTCATTTATGTCAAGTGAAAATGGGCGAATACTGAAAAGTACTTCACGGAGGGCCTGAATTTAGGGCGTCATTGCACCCTCAACAAACGTTTTGTCGCAGAAAAACAAATCTGTATCTCAGATCTGATGCAGTGGAAGGACTGGCACTGGAAGGACTTTCTTTGTAAATAATTTTACTTAAATCGACAGAATCATCTTTACGAACAATGGATTATTTTTCAGAAAAGTTTGCGTGACGATTGAGAATTCATTTTTATTTTGCTACACGCGATAAAGCATTATTTATCAGGTACTAGTAATGAGAGTAGTAGGGGAACCCATAATTTTTTGTATGAGTATTTGTGAATGATACACAATTTCAGTGGATTATAATATTTGCCATATCTTGCCGTGATCAATGTATTGCATCTAGAGAAGAAGGGTGCTCGTGAAATTCGCGTTCTTTGGAGCATCTAAAATGTGCATTACAGTCGAAGTCTCCATTTCTTAACCCCCCATGTCTTGACCGCTCCCATATCTTGACCGGGTTACCATGGCAACCATTTCCACATCTTGACTTCCCCTATTTATGGTTTCCCCACTCTAACGGTCGTACGTACATAGGCGCATGCGCAAGTGTAAAGAGATCAGAACAGCGCATGCGCGCTCACACGAGCATGCGCGCCTACGGCGCACAATATGGCGCTGGATCGAAAGTGGGCACTGTAGGGGAAGTCAAGATTTGGGAATGACCTACTTTCGGAAAGTCAAGAAATGGGGACTTTGTCCGTATACTAATATTCAGAATATTTTTTCAATATGAAAATAGTACAAATCAGTAGTATTGTCTCGTTTTACCTGCATAAGCAATCGTGAATCTTCTTCCCTCTTCCGCATAGTTACGAAGGATATGTATCTCTGGTTGTTGAGCCATCGATATCCAATCGATTTCAATATGTTGAAGTATCTTTAACATCTATATGTGTACTATACTGAATCTCAATAGTATCGTAAAAATTGATCGTCATTGCCTAGTTTTTTATTTATCCCAACCATATGACATACCTTTTCCGAATTGACAGTAATGTTTGCGAATTTAGTACCAAAAATGATAATGAATAGGAATGGAGGTATACTCGCAACGATAACATCTGGATCGTCCCGAAATTTCAATACGGCGATTATCTGAACATTTAACAAACCAAACCACAATATTTGACATTATTTCAGATGACAAAATTGCCCATCATCAAACTGTGGACCCCTTTACACCAACATACGCTTTTAAACTCTCTACCTGAGGTATTCCATTCAACGTTAAGAGAAATATAACAAGTGTGCGAAGAAATAATCTTCCTCTTCGACTCTGATAGGGCCACTGGCCTAGCAAGCTAAGGAACAGCTTATTATTTCTATAGTAACGTTGCTGGAAAATATCCGTCATTATCGCTCAAACGTCCGTCGATGCTGAATGACGTTTTCATGTTTCCGTGCTTGCCTTGCCATCGTAGCCATGAAGGGTAGAGGTTCCGCAGCGAAGGGTTGCAATTACGTAAAAAACCTGCGGGTGGTGCTGACAGGTGAATTGACGTCCAAATTGCTCGTCAAAACGCCGCTTGCGGGTGGAAAATAACTACTATCCGTAGCCACGAATCAAGCTTGTTCTCGGTATACCTCGAAACTAATTTTTTCACACTTCATGATGTAAAAAATTGGTCGATAATACCACAGTATTCTCGCTTTTCTCAACCGTAGTAGTTGCGATCCCTTTTCGTTTTATGGACACCGCTGGACAGTCATGTTCTTCAAGTTCACCATTGAAAAGTTAATATTACGGCATCGTGAGAATGACGTGTCACAGTGCTCGAATTTATTTAAACTGGGAACCACCAAGTTTATTATTTCTTCCGTAGATCAAGTTTACTAACATTGAGTTTTCCAACGAGCAAACCGTGATGTTATCTATATTTTATATCAATTTCTGCCTCATCTGCAGACTCTAAAATGAAAGATCCGAAATACATAGTTGATTTTTGTACAAAAAATTTAAAATTCTATCGATTGTTATACAGAACGATTGTTTGGGAATGGGAAATTTTTTTAAACATTTATGTGGAATTTTTTCAGTGATATTCCAGTGATAACTTGAATTATTTTTTTTTGTACGTAAATATGATTTTAGAAACTACTACATTCGCGAAGGCTTGACGAATTTCGGCTAAACTGGCCGGACCGGTTTTAGCTTAGCGTATATAGAATGTTTCTGAGTCAATAATTTCAAAATTTATTAATTGATGAGTTGTATTTGTGCATATGACCCAAACTTTTGGAAATATTAGAGCGGCAAACACAACAATCAATAATACTTATAATCTTCTTCGGCCATTATTGAATAACATGTAAACAGATTATATGCTGGCATCGCAATCGAATATCTTCGATAGCGCGAGCCAACATGTAAATTGACAGAACACAAAATAAAAGAAATTTATAATACGAACGAAATATTATAATCGACAGATACGGATAGATACTCGAAATAAAATTTATTTGTTTAAAAAGTGGTGTGGAATAATAGCGAAAACAATGATAAAAACGAAATTTTTTTTTTACTTTTTCGTATTTATGATGTTAAATAACTAGTTTAGTAATTTATATCTAGTTTCCCATAATTTTTTGCAAACAAAATGTTTCGCAAAATTTGTTATACAAAATTGTTTCACACAATTAATTTGCAACATTTTTCTGCAAAATTTATGCAAAAAAATTGTTTCACCAAATTCTTTAGAAAGAGACTGTTGTGCAAAATTTTCGTAGAGAACTGTTGCAAATCAATTGCTTAAAACCATTTTGTGAACGAAATTTTGCAAAACAGTTTTTTTGCAAAAAATTTCGCGAAACATTTTTTTTTGCAAAAAATTATGCGAAACATTTTTTGTTTCAAAACAATTTTCAAGCAATTTTTTATAAAACATTTTGCGAAACAATTTTTTTGCAAAAAATTTGCAAATTTTTTGTGATAATATTGCATTGTCATCCAATTTACATATGCATGAGAAATTGCAACTCAACCGGGAAGTGGGTCAAATTTAACTTGCAAGATTTAATTACAGACAGACAGACACCGGGACAGGTGAAGCTAAATAAAAGCTCTGTAAAAACTTAAACATTCCACAATTCTTTTGGTATTTTTGAAGAAAAGTCATCGTTTTCTCTTTTAAATGACGATATTTTGGCTACGGAGAATATTATTTCAGTTTTCAAAAAACAAGTTTGAGTTTTTCGAAAATTCCAGAAAGGAATCCGAGAATTTTCCCACCTTTCCTAAAATAAACTCTAATTATAACAAGATTTGTATAAAAAAATTTTGTTCCGCCTCTGTTCTAACATACTTCTTCGTTACTGTATTGTCATCTTTTTCACAATCTCCGTCGTTTTCACTAGTACTATCTGAGAAATATTGATCTGATTATAACTCTTTAATTCTCGGTGCACTTGTTCGCTGTTGATCGTCGTGATGAATTCTTGCATCCGAGCCTTCTTCATCATCGTCCAAATCTTGAACTAGCATTCGAAGTTCAGTCGTCGCACGCAGTATATATTTCTGTACTTCTGATTACTTACACAGTTCTATATTACAATTAAAATTAACGTTTGGGGTGTAGGGTTATGAGCTGTGGTAGCAATCGACGAAGGGTCAACGTTGAGCATTCGTTGCAGCCCGACGTTTGGGTGAAACGTCGGGCCAATGCTATTATCCCGACGATTTTTAAATGCTGAATCACCAGAGCCCACGACCAAAATTTTGTCTCATTGTGATTTGGCCAAAACTTATAAAATCCATGGTTTTGATGGAAAAACCCTAAAAAATGCTAATATTAGAAGTGTAGTCTGCTGCGTCTGACCTGAGTGCACTTTTGAAAAATTAAAAAATCTCATCAAAATGTACCATCGTAATACTACTGATTTCCGGTATGTAATTCAATTATAGTCCTTAGATATCAAACACACGTCAAAAGTGCTGCGAGTGTCCAGTAGACGACATTGAAAAAAAAATTACGCAAAAAAACTGACTAATTCATTAGTGGCTTCCATTTGATAGCTTCTCGTCGATCGGAGTCAATACATAAGAGGGTCAGTCAACAAAGGGCGTCTCTTTCCTCCTCTTCAGGCAGCTCAGTTACAATCGTTTGACGTTTTTTAAATTGTTACGTTTGTGTAATACAAAAGCTCGCCGCCGATGAGAAAATCATGTCCGGTGTTTTCATCGGGTACTACGTCGAAAACGAAAGTAAACGAATCATAAATCATAAACCGTTCGATGCGATCGATTCTGATCGATTGTTACCCTTCCCAGTCGTTGTGGAACGTCCAAGCGTCTTCATATTTTTCTAGCCAACACAAAAACATTAGACGACAGCGACGACACATGACTGCCGTGAGCCCAGCCCCATTCGTCGCTGTCTCATTAGCAAGCTGCGGCACTCTTACGGAGAAATTACTACCTACTGGGTGCTGTCCATTTACTGACACAAGTCGACACAAAGCGTGAGTGCGAGAGAGGTCCGCTCGGATGTCTCTCTCGTACCCACGCCTTGTGTCAGTAAATGAACTTATCAGATATTATAGTAAAATTTATCATTTCGAAAATTCACTATATTGCATGGTATGAATTCCCAGATTTTCTGGTAGTTTCTCTCAGAATGTTGTGTAAGACCCCGACTATCCCACACGGACATTGTAAGTTTTATAATAGTCTCTGGTAATTTTTACCGGATCCTTCTCTCCGTGCAATTGTTTATTTTATACCATTACTACAATTTATTTAACCTGATATCAGTGGAAACCCAAAAATGCAGAGCGAGAAAGCATTGATCTGAACATTCACATCGTCGATCGCATAAGACTGAAGTAAGAAAAAGAAGTCTTGACAATCTTGAAAGAATTAAAAAAAAAAAAAACATTTTTTTTTCATTTGAATCAATTTCGAACCGAGGTATCGCTTTCATTTCATGCCGTTAACATGACTCTTACCACAGCAAAGTTCTCCAATGACATCACCATGAATTTACCTGCCGTCAACTGACAAGGTACGCGAGCCCTCATTATTACGAGACTGACAAGTTTTTGAGTAGACAACGATGTTTTGTACCAGTCAGCTTGACATCTGTGAATCACTTCACATAGACTTAATCTTTCTTTTTTATTTTGTTAGTTATCAATAACTAATACTTTTTCACGTACAAGTATTCACCTATTTGTTGACTATGATTGATCAGCTTCTGACAGTAAAAACTTTGGAAGAACAAAGCAACCATGTCAGCTATTGCAAGCGTTGCCAAACCAACTGCCTCTTTTGGATTTGTGTCAATTGCAAATGCAGCCTAAGTAGAAAAAAATATTTCTCAATATCTTGAAGAATTTTCAATCCGAACAACCGGGGACATAGGTGAGAACGGACAAGCAAAATACAATAAGCACCTGAAATTCGACGGTACTCAGCCCCATCATAAGCGATCCGGCGATGATTAACGAAGCCCAGGTATAAGATGCCTCGAGAAGATTACTAAATCTGTGTGAAACTTAAATCATGCGGTGGATCAAAGCAGCGGAAAGTAAACCAGTAAAACTTACTCAATTACATTGTTGTGTTGCTTAATGCAAAGGATGAAGCGTTGAAATGCCGGATCCATCTGAGATTCAGAATAGTTTATGTATTCTTCGCCCATATCATTGGCAATGCGTTGCAACTGATAACTGCAAATGTCCAGGTCAACGATATATTGTAACACTCACATTGCCACCTCAAGTATCGAATATCGATAGAAGATGTTCTACTAACCCAAGAACTGTGAACATTCCGCAAGCATGTTGAACTTGTACGACAAACATTGTATCCGCCGCGATGATTATGAGAACACAAATCACGATGCAGGAAAATGAAAAGGTGGCGAGGTAAAAGAAATATGTATCGAGATTCAAACCGTAATAGTCGACCGGATAGGGAAATGTTTTCAGTAGCGTTTCGTTGGATGGCTTTATGCATTCCTGAATTAGGAGTATGCATGATTGACCTGCGTATATCACCATCGTAAGGTATAATCCGACTAACAGAAAAAAATGTATGATCAGTCTATTCATAACAAAAAAAGTCTTTCTGGTGTCCCCCTGACATTTTAATGAAATTCAACTATGTTATTCTACATAAAAATCAACGAGACACGTTTTTTTATTTATTTATGAAAAAATGTTTCTAGCGGGAGAAACCACCCCCTAAATTCGATACTTCCGAGAGGTACTTCTTAAGGTTCACTTATTTTCACTTAAGAAAACCGAACGCACCCATATAAATAATTATCTCAATGATAAATTATAAAAAATCCAATTGGTTTCATTTCACTCATAGGTATAGTCATATACGAAGAGAAGAGGTCGTGTAAAAAAAAGAACACAGGGGTTGAAATTCACAAAACCATTGTAATAATAAAAATGCACCCATCCCGAGAGATTAACTTGCACTTCGAAGACAGCCAAAAAATCGTAGATACGGGTTTGAGCGTTTCTCTTGCAACTTAAGGGGGTCTAGTCAGCGTAAAAACGGCGATTTTGAAGAAGGATTTTTAATTTTTGTAGGATGTCTACAAATATGATGAATCGTCCGCCATTTGAGGTACCAAATGGACAATTTTTTAAGACTAGTTACAACCCTTAAGGTGCACCGGTTTCCTGAAAAACCTAATTTTGAGTCTTTACACCCTGTGCGTGATTTAGAATAAACCGATCGACGGATTTTGTTCTGCAACGTCTCATTTCCTTCGTAAATTACCACTTTTAACGCGGTGATTACTGCTAGTAACGCTTTTTTCCCACGCGATGAACGCGGCACATTTCGATTAAAGTCAAAATTGTGACCAGGACAATGCCTGGAATATTCAAAATAGGCTAACAAATTAAAAACACGCCTGCAACTTTGAAATAAAGGGCTAAATAAAAATGTGCCTCGTTCATCTTATGGGGAAAAGTGTCACGAAGAAAATGAGACGTAGAATGAAATCCATCGAGCGGTTTATTTTGAACCACGCGCAGAGTGTAAAAACTCAAAACTAAGTTTTCCAGGAAACCGGTGCACCTTAAGGGTTCTAACTAGTCCGAAAGAATTGTTCATTTGGTACCTCAAATGGTGGACGATACATCATATTTATAGGCATTCTGCAAAAATTATAAATTATAATTAAAAATCGCCGTTTTGATGCTGACTCGACCCTCTTAACCCCAAAGCTGAACTACCCGTTGTTAAACAAGTCGTTTGCGTTCCTCCGCTGAATAACAAAGAGCGACGAGATCCACGCTGAGAGCTGAATTCGTATACTTTGTGCTTACTTTATGTTCGAACAAAGTTGGTCTCAAACTGAATTCGGACGCCGGCCGTGAGAAGGAAGCTTTCACGACAAAATTAATATTTCTCCGTTTGAGATTTGGAGAATGGGTAGAGTGGCGAGATTAGGATCCGTTGGAACTAAAAAATTCGTTTACACGCTTTTTCGGAGATCGAACAACAATCTTTTTATTTTACTCAAATTACTGACGGATAAAAAATATAATCGTTAAGATTGGACGTACAGTGTTTGTAGTATAACTTTTGCTACTTGGAAAAATGTAGTTTCATGAACAATCTATCAAAAGTTGAAAATGTAGATGTTAAAAGTTTAAAGAAAAAAGCAGAAAAGAGAAAGAAATAAAAAGCCAACAAATTGATTGAATAAAAATATAAATAAGGATAAATATAAATAAAAATGAATTACGGCAGTTTTATTAAGAGTTAATGTAACCATATCAGCGGTAATTTACTTCCTAAACGTGATTTGCGAAAAAAAATGCAAAAACCCGTATCTACTTCTTTGCCTTTTTCAAGGGCAATCGAATCCGGAGGCATACGCACAATAGTTTTTTCATTATAATGATTATGAGGATTTTAACCCACATTATTTTTTTTTAATGGAACTTCCTGGTACGAAACTAGATATATATTTCATTATTTATCATGAACATATTCATATGAGTGCATTCATTTATGTCAAGTGAAAATGTGTGAATACTGAAAATAACTTCTTGGAGGACCTGCATTTAGGGCGTCATTCCACTCTCTACAAAAGTTTTGTCGCAGAAAAAAAAATCTGTCTCAGATTTTTATGTAGAATAACATATTTAAATGTCATAACAATTGAAGGGATGCACTGGGAGGACTTTCTTTGTATTTACAATATTATTATTATTATTAATTATTTAATTTTACTTAAATCGACAGAATCATCTTTACGGTCAACAATCGATTATGTTTCAGAAAAGTTTGCATGACGATGGAGAATTCGTCTTTATTTTGCTACACGAGATGAAGCATTATTTATTAGGTACTAGCACGGAGAGTAGGAAGGGAACCTATAATTTCTTCTCTGTGTATTTGTAAACAATACATAATATCAGTGGAGGTTGATATTTGCCATATCTTGCAGTAATCGTTGTATCGTATCAAGAGAGGAAGTGTGTTCGTGAAATTTGCGTTCGTTGGAGCATCTCATATGTGCATTTCAGTAATATTCTGAATATTTTTTCAATATTACCAACGTAAGAATTGAAAGTATCGTCTGGTTTTACCTGCATAAGCGATCGTGAATTGTCTTCCCTCTTCCGCATAGTCACGAAGGATATGTATCTCTGGTTGTTGAGCCATCGATATCCAATCATTTTCAATATGTTGAAGCATCTTTAACATCTGTATGTGTACTATACTGAATCTCAATAGTATCGTAAAAATTGATCGTCATTGCCTAGTTTTGAATTCATCTCAACCATATGACAAACCTTTTCCGAATTGACAACAATGTTTGCGAATTTGGTGCCAAAAAGGATAATCAATAGGAACGGAGGTATACTCGTAACGATAACATCTGGATCGTCTCGAAATTCGACTACGGCAATTATCTGAACATTTAACAAATCAACCCCACATATTTGATATTATTTCAAATGAAAAAGTAGCCCATCATTAAACTGTGGACACTAACATACGCTTTAGAACTCTTTACCTGAGGTATTCCATTCAACGTTAAGAGAAATATAACAAGTGTGCGAAGAAATAATCTTTGTCCTCGACTCTGATAGGGCCACTGGCCTAGCAAGCTAAGGAAAAGCTTATTATATCTATAGTAACGTTGCTGGAAAATATCCGTCATTATCGTTCAAATGTCCGTCAATGCTGAATGACGTTTTCATGTTTCCGTGTTTGCCTTCCCATCGTAGCTGTAAAGGGTATAGGTTCCGCAGCAAAGGGTTGCAATTACGTAAAAAAATCTGCGGGTGGTGCTGACAGGTGAATTGACGTTCAAATTGCTCGTCAGAACCCCGCTTGCGGGTGGAAAATAACTACTATCCGCAGTCACGAATCAAGCTTGTTCTCGGTATACCTGGAAACTAATGCTTTCACACTTGATGATGTAAAAAATTGGTCGATAATGCCACAGTATTCTCGCGTTTCTCAACCGTAGTAGATGCGATCCGCTTTCGGTCTATGGACGCAGCTGGACAGTCATGTTCTTCAAGTTTACCATTGAAAAGTTAACATTACGGCATCGTCAGAATGACGAGTCACAGTGCTCGAATTTATTTAAACTCGGAACTGCCAAGTATATTATTTCTTCCGTAGTTTAAGTTTACTAACATTAAGTTTTCCAACGAGAAAACCGTGATGTTATCTATATTTTATATCAATTCGCAGCGTGATGTTATTTATATTTTATATCAATTACTGCCTCATCTGAAGACTCCAAAATGAAAGATCCGAAATACATAGTTAATTTTTGTATGAAAAAATTAAAATTCTATCGATTGTTATATAGAACGATTAATTGTTTGGGAATGGGAACATCTATGTGGAATTTTTCAGTGATATTCCAGTGATAACTTGAATGATTTTTTTTTGGTACGTAAATATGTTTTTAAAAACTACAAAATTAGCGAAGGCTCGACGAATTTCGGCTAAACTGGAAGGACCGGTTTGAGCTTAGCGTATATCGAACTTTTCTGAGTCAATAAATTCAAAATTGATTACTTGATGAGTTGTATTTGTGCATATGACAAAAACAATTACTTCGAAAATTTTCTAAAATATTAGAGCGGCAAACATAACAATCAATAATACTTATAATCTTCTTCGGCTATTATTGAATAACATAGAAACAATCAAAATGTCAATGACAAGAAATTATATGATGGCATTGCAATCGAATATCTTCGAGAGCGTGAGCCAACATGTAAGTTGACAGAACACAAAATAAAAGAAATTTATAATACGAGCGAAATATGATAATCGACAGATACGGACAGATACTCGAAATAAAATGTATTTGAAAAATTTCAAAAATTTGTGTTGAATAATAGCGGAAACAATGATAAAAACTAGACCTCGGCCACTCCATCATTCAGCTTTGCTTGTCCAAGAATCCAAAGATTTCGAATTCACAACTCGATCTCACCTGTCCGTCTTTTTGTTGGTTTCTACAAAGTCTCCAATAAGAAATTTATATGATGCGAGAATTTCTTAAATTTAGCGAGCTCTACGATGTACTTATTATTTTTGGGATTGAATAAATTTATCGAAAAAACGAAGAAAATTTCCATCAAATTTAAAAAGCTTGGATAAAAAATTCGACGGTCCGTCTGAACTCATTAGAATATTATCATGAATTTTAAAGAAATTTGAATTCGAATTTAAATGTAGATTGTTGGAAGTCGAATTTTCCTAGAAAACGATTTCAGAATCGACCTTTCTTAATGGTTCAATGTTGTGTTATTGCTTAAAATATGTTCGACATCAATTGTGTATTTTATACTACTGCTACAATTCATTTGACCTGATATCAGTCGAAAGCCCAAAAACAAGGACTAATGCAGAGCGAAGAATTATTGATGCGGGTATTCACAGCGTCGATCGCATAACGCTGAAGTAAGAGAAAGAAGTTTTGAGAATCTTGAAGACATAAAAAAAGCAACATGTATTTTTTTCCTTCACTTGAATTAATTCCGAATCGACGTATCTCATTAATATCAAGGCGTTAACACGACTCTTACCACAGTAAAGTTCGCCAATGACATCACAATTATTTTACCTGCCGTCAACTGACAAGGTACGTGAGCCCTCATTATTACAAGACCGATAAGTTTTTGAGTAGCTAATGATGTTTTGTACCAGTCAGCTTGACATCTGTGAATCACTCTATGAGATTTATCTTCCTCTTTTCTTTTGTTAGTTATCAATTTTCTTACGAATACTTGTCATGTTAATACTTTATCCACGTACAAGTATTCACCTATTTGTTGACTGTGATTAATCAGCTTCTGACAGTAAAAGCTTTGGAAGAACAAAACAACCATGCCCGCTATTGTAATCACTGCGAAACCAACTGCCTCTCTGGGATTTGTGTCCATTATCGATACAGCCTAAGTAGACAAAAAATATTACTGAACACCTTGAAATATTTTCAATCAGAACAACCCGGGACATCGGTGGGAAAGGATAATCAAAATTTCATGACTGAGAACAACCATGCGTGCGTACCTGAAATATGACGGTACTGATTCCCAGCATGATTGATCCAATGATGATCAACGAAGCCCAGGTATAAGATGCCTCGAGAAGATTACTGAGTCTGAGCGAAACTTGAATCATGCAGTTGCCCGAAGGAGTCCAAAGTAAATAAGCGAAACTTACTCAATTACATTGTTGTGTTTCTCAATGCAAAGGATCAAGCGTCGAAATGCTGGATCCATCTGAGATTGAGAATAGTTCACGTATTCTTCGTTTATATCATTGGCCAAGCGTTGCAACTGATAACTACAGATATCCAGGTCAAAATTTTACGGTAACGGTCATATTGCCATCGCAAGTATCGAAAATCGATACAAGTTGTTCCACTAACCCAAGAACTGCGAACATTCCGCAAGCATGTTGCACTTGTACAACAAACATCGTATCCGCCGCGGTGATCGTGAGAAGACAAGTCACGACGCAGATAAACGCATAGGGGCCGATGTAAAAGTAATATGTATCGAGATTCAAACCGTAATAGTCGACCGGATAGGGAAATGTTTTCGGTGGTGTTTCGTTGGATGGTTTTATGAATTCCTGAATGACCGGTACCAATAATTGACCTACGTATATCACCATCGTGAAGTATACTCCGACTAACAGAAAAATGTATCATCAGTCTATTCGTAACAAGGAAAGCTCTTCCGCTGTCCCACTATGATTTCAATGTATTTTAAATACGTTATTCTACATAAAAATCTACGAGACACGTATTTTTTTATTTACAAAAAAACGTTTCTAGCGGGTGAAACCACTCCCTAAATTTGGAATCGCCGAAAGGTACTTTACAAATTACTGGCAATGAGAGTAGTAAGGAAATCTATCATTTCTTTTATGTGTATTTGTATATAATAATATTTACAGTGGAGGATATTTGCCATATTTCGTAGCGATCGATGGATTGTATCAAGAGAGGAGGTGTGCTCGTAAAATGCGCGCTCTTAGGAGCATCTAATATGTGCATCACACTAATATTTTGAATATTTTTGCAATATGACAAAAGTAAGAATTAATGGAGTATCGTCTGGTTTTACCTGCATAAGCGATCGTGAATAGTCTTCCTTCTTCCGCATAGTCAAAAAGGATATGTTTCTCTGGTTGGTGAGCCATCGATATCCAATCGATTTCAATATGTTGAAGCATCTTTAACATCTATATGTGTACGATGCTGAATCTCAATGGTGTCATGACAATTAATCGCCCCTGCCTATTTTTTAATTCATCCGAACCATATGACAAACCTTTTTCGAATTGATAACGGTGTTTGCAAATTTAGTGCAAAAAAAGATAACAAATAGGAACGAAAGTATACTCATAACGATAACATCTCGATCGTCTCCAATTTCCAATGCGCCAATTATCTAAACGTTTAACAAATCAACCCCACATATTTGAAATTATTTGACATTCAAAATTCGCCTGTCTCTAAACAGTGGACACCGTTACGCCAACGCGTGAATGCTCTTGAACTCTCTATACCTGAGGTATTATATTCATCGTTAAGAGAAATATAATAAGTGTGCGAAGAAATAATCTTTTCCCGCGACTCTGATAGGGCCACTGGCCTAGCAAGCTAAGGAAAAATTTATTATTTCTATAGTAACGTTGCTGGAAAATATCCGTCATTATCGTTCAAATGTCCGTTAATGCTGACTGATGTTTTTATGTTTCCGTGTTGGTCTTCCCATCGTAGCCATGAAGGGTAGATGTTCCGCAGCGAAGGGTTGCAATTACGTAAAAAACCCTGCGGGTGGTGCTGACAGGTGGATAGACGTTCAAATTGCTCGTCAGCATTCTGCTTGCAGGTAGAAAATAACTACTATCCGTAGCCACGAATCAAGCTTGTTCTCGGTATACCTTGAAACTAATACTTTTACACTTGATGATGTAAAAAATTGATCGATAATGCCACAGTAGTCTCGCTTTTCTCAACCGTAGTAGTTGCGATCCTCTTTCGTTTTATGCACACCGCTGGACAGTCGTGTTCTTCAAGTTTACCTTTGAAAATTTAATATTACGGCATCGTGAGAATGAGATGTCACAGTGCTCGAATTTATTTAAACTGGGAACCGCTAAGTTTATTCTTTATTCCGTAGATTAAGTTTACTAAAATTGAGTTTTCCATCGAGCAAACCGTGATGTTATCTATATTTAATATCAATTTGCAGCGTAATGTTATGTATATTTTATATCAATTACTGCCTCATCTACAGACTCCAAAATGACAGACCCGGAATACATAGTTAATTTTTGTACAAAAAATCTAAAATTCTATCGATTGTTATACGGAACGATTGTTTGGGAATGGGAAAAAAAATGTCAACATCTATGTGGAATTTTTTCAGTGATATTCCAGTGATAACTTAAATAAATTTTTGTTGGTACGTAAATATGATTTTAAAAACTACAAAATTAGCGAAGGCTCTACCAATTTCGGCTAAACTGAAAGGACAGGTTTTAGCTTAGCGTATATGGAACGTTTCTGAGCCAATAATTTGAAAATTGATTAATTAATGAATTGAATTTCTGCATATAACAAAAAAAATTACTTACAAACTTTTCGAAAATATTAAAGCGGCAAACACAACAATCAATAATACTTATTTTCTTCTTCGTCAACTATTGAATAACGTGTAAACAATTAGAATGATAATAAAAAGAGATCATATGCTGGCATTGCAATCGAATATCTTCGAGAGCGCGAGCCAACATATAAATTGACAGAACACAAAATAAAAGAAATTTGTATACACTGCGACCTCGATAATCGGAATCCGTCGGGACCGGCTCTTGCAAGAAGTGGGGTTGCGCACATTGCACAGAACCGTCCCTGCGCCGCTGGTGGCTGACGGCGGCCTGACGGGATTGGCCTGGCGCTTCTCCCACTACGCTGCAATTGCAACGATCGAGGTACCGATTATCGAGGTCGCAGTGTAATACGAACGAAATATGATAATCGACAGATACGGACAGATACTCGAAATAAAATTTATTTGAAACATTTTAAAAAACTGTGTGGAATAATAGCGGAAACAGATGAAAACTTATGACCACTCCACAATTCTGTTTGTATTTTTCAATAACAGTCATTGTTTTCTCTTTTAGATGAACATATTTTGGCTACGGAGAATGTGATTTCAGTTTTCAAAGAACAATTTTTAGTTTTCCAAAAATTTCAAAATTCTTCAAATTTAACAAGCTCCTCGATGTACTTATTATTTTTGGGATTGAACAAATTTATCAAAAAAAAAAAAATAATAATCCATCAACTTTAAAAAGCTTCAGATAAAAAATTTGATAGTCCGTCTGAATTCATTAGAATATTGACATGAATTTTTAAGAAATGTAGATTCAAATGTAAGTGTAAGTTATTGGAAATCGAATTTCTCTATAAACTGATTTTAGAATCCACCTTTCTTAATGGTTTATCGTTGTGTTATTGCTAGAAATATTTTCGACACTAATTGTTTATTTTATACTACTGCTACGATACATGTGACCTTATATCAGTGGAAAGCCAAAAATCAAGGACTACTGCAGAGCGAAGAATTATTGATCCGGACATTCACAGGGTCGATCGCATAACGCTGAAGTAAGAAAACGAAGTCTTGAGAATCTTGAAAAAATTAGAAAAGATGAAAAATTTCTCCTTGACTTGAATAAATTTCGGGACGACGTACGGCATTGTAATCAAAGAGTTAACGTAGCGCTTACCATAGTAAAGTTCGCCAATGACATCACCATGAATTTACCTGCCGTTAACTGACAAGGTACGCGAGCCCTCATTATTACAAGACCGACAAGTTTTTGAGTAGCCAACGATGTTTTGTACCAGTCAGCTTGACATCTGTGAATCACTCCACAAGATTTATCTTCCTCCTTTTTTTTTGTTAGTTTCCAATTTTTTTAATGAATCCTTGTCATGTTAGTACTTTGTTCACGTACAAGTATTGACCTATTTTTTCACTATGATCGATCAGCTTCTGACAGTAAAAACTTTGGAAGAACAAAACAACCATGCTCGCTATTGTAATCATTGCGAAAAGAACTGCCTCTCTGGGATTTGTGTCCATTATCGATACAGCCTAAGTAGAAAAAAAAATATTACTGAACACCTTGAAATATTTTCAATCAGAACAACCCAGAACAACCAAAAAATATTACTGAACACCTTGAAATATTTTCAATCAGAACAACCCGGGACATCGGTGGGAACGGATAATCAAAACTTTACGACTGAGAACAACCCTGCGTGCGTACCTGAAATATGAGGGTACTGATCGCCAGCATAATTGATCCAGTGATGATCAACGAAGCCCAGGTATAAGATGCCTCGAGAAGATCACTGAGTCTGAGCGAAACTTGAATCATGCGGTTGCCCGAAGGAGTCCAAAGTAAATAAGCGAAACTTACTCAATTACATTCTTGTGTTTCTCAATGCAAAGGATCAAGCGTCGAAATGCTGGATCCATCTGAGATTGAGAATAGTTCACGTATTCTTCATTCGCATCATTGGCCAAGCGTTGCAACTGATAACTGCAGATGTCCAGTTTAACATTTTACTGTAAAACTCACATTGTTACCTCAAGTATCGAATCTCGTTACAAGTTGTTTTACTAACCCAAGAATTGTGAACATTCCGCAAGCATGTTGCACTTGTACTACAAACATCGTATCCGCCGCGGTAATCGCGAGAAGACTAATCGCGATGCACATAACCGAATAGGTGGAGAGGTAAAAGAAATATGTATCGAGATTCAAACCGTAATAGTCGACCGGATAGGGAAATGTTTTCGGTGGCGTTTCATTGGATGGTTTTATGAATTCTTGTATCATGGGTACCATTAATTGACCTGCGTATATCACCATCGTCAGGTATATTCCGACTAACAGAAAAAAATGTATCGTTATTCAATTTGTAACAAGAAAAGTTTTTCCGGTATGCTCCTGAAATTTTAATGGAAATCACCTATGTTATTCTACATAAAAATCAACGAGACACGTATTTTTCCATTCAAGAAAAAACGTTTCTAGCGAGAGAAACGACCCCCTAAATTCGGGACCTCCGAGAGGTACCTTTTAAGGTTCACCTATGTTCACTTAAGATAATCGAACGCACCCAAATCAACAATTATTTCGATGTTAAATGATAACAAAAAGCAATTGGTTTCATATCAGTCATAGGTACAGTCATACCAGGAGAAAAGGTGTCGTAAGAAAAAAATCATATGGGTTGAAATTCACAAAACCATTGTAATAGAAAAAAACGCCCATCCCGAAAGATTTACTTGCACTTTGAGGACAAAAAAAAATAGATGCGAGCTCGTGCGTTTTCAACTACCCATTGTGAGATGAGTCGTTCCCGGTCCTACGCTGAATGCCAAATTTGTGCGACAAGATCCACACTAAAAGCTAAATTTGTGTACCTTGAGCTCACCATACATCCCAACAAACTCTCTTTAATCTCAAACTAAAGGCCATAGTCGGCTAAGTAGGGGTGAGCAGCCCCCATGCGTATTCGTTCCAAATTTTGGCCAAAAGTTGCTTCTGATAGATTACATACTCACCCTATAAATTTCAACCATGTAGCTGCACTAGGAACAAACATAAAAATACAACTAGTGTTTTTGGAGAAGATTTTTTTTCTTAGGATCTACTCGACCGATTTTCATGAAAAAAATATATGTTGTAAATATATTCAGGGCAATTTACAGAAAAAAATCAAGAACCCAATCCCACGAACGGAACTACCTGAAAAAAATTATTTTAGTTTTCGTGATTTTTTTTCGGTTACTCGCTCACGAAATACAATTACCAGTTTTTTGTCTAAACAATCGGACCTCCTTCTATAACATATAATTTTTCCAAGTCGATCGAAGAGGTGGAGCATAGTTAAATAAAATAAAATACACTTTTTTTGCACATTTTTTTTTGTTTTCGATGTCATGACAATTACAAAAAAATTCCGTACAGTTATTATCGAGCGCAGTAGAGTTTCCTTGTCAGTTTTATCGAAAAGTTTACCACAAAAGCATGAAGCTTTACGCAAAGCTTTTCCATGACAGTTTATCCTCGTTTTCGGCTACTTGGCAGCGTCCGGCAATCGCAAGACGCGACGCTCTGCATTTAAGAGGATGTGAAAGACCTGTATTACCATCGTCGCAGACTCGAATTTTCGAACAAATGCCATTTCCAAATTATTCAACCAAATGGGCTGAAATTTTAGGAACTCATTACGGTAATAGTATTCTAGGGCCTAAAACTCAGAAAAATTCGATAGCGCAAAAAAAATTACAGTTTTATTATCAGGTGCAATTTGTAAGGCAGAAATGGATTTCCCGATGTTTGCATTGTTCGATTGCGAATATTCCCAGTTTTAGGCTCTAGAGCAAAGAAAAACGCAGATACTGGGCACTTTAAAATTGCTGTTTGTGACAAATTGCAGAAATGGCATTTGTTCGAAAATTGTATAGTAAATGCCGATGAATAGAGCTATATTTATGTGCTTATACATATAGCTATGAGCATATATAGATATGTCACTAAACGGATAACGGGATCGGATTTTCATACCCTGCTATCTAGCGGTGCCGTGCGTCACGTAAATCGCCTTGAATATATTTACAACAGATATTTTTTTCATGAAAATCGGTCCTAAGAAAAAAAATCTTCTCCAAAAATACTAGTTGTATTTTTATGTTTGTTCCTAGTGCACCTACATGGTTTAAATTTGGGGTGAGTTTGCAATCCATCAGACGCAACTTTTGGCCATAATTTGGAACGAATGCGCGTGGGGGCTGCTCACCCCTACTTAGCCGGCTATGGCCTCTGGGCACCGGCCGTGAGAAAGCAGCTCTCAAGACAACATTAATTTTTGCACACCTTCTAGAATTATACTTCAGAAAAGATCCCATGACGATTAAGATTTCTTTTTTTTTTTAGTGCACACGATAAAGTACAATTTATCAGGCATTGGCAATAGGAGTAATAGGGGAACCTATAATTTCTTCTGTTCGTATTTGTAAATAATAAATATTTTCAGTGGAGGATAATATTTACCATATCTTGCAGTGAACGATGAATTGCATCAAGACCCTGACTGTTTCTCTACCCACGTTTTGGGTAATCTACCCATGTAGGTTGGAAATAGTCAGGGGAGAGCAGGTGTGCTCATGAAATGCGCGCTTTTCGGAGCATCTTATATGTGCATTACACTAATATTCTGAATATTTTTTCAATATGACAAAAGTAAGAATTGAAAGGGTGTCGTCGTGTTTTACCTGCATAAGCAATCGTGAATCGTCTTCCCCCTTCCGCATAGTCACGAAGAATATGTATCTCTGGTTGTTGAGCCATCGATATCCAATCAATTTCAATATGTTGAAGTATCTTTAACATCTATACGTAGACTATACTAAATCTCAATAGTATCGTAAAAAAATTTTCTCATTGCTTAGTCTTGAATTCATCCCAATCATTATGACAAACCTTTTTCGAATTGACAACAAGGCTTGCGAATTTAGTACTATAAATAATATCGAATAGAAATGGAGGTACACTCGCAACGATACCATCTGAATCACCTTGAAATTCCAATACGGCGATTATCTGAACGTTTAACAAACCAACCCCACATATTTGATACTATTTCACATGCAAAAGTGGTCCATCATTTATACAGTGGTGTCCACTGTATAAATGATGGACACCGTTACACCAACATACGCTTTAGAACTTTCTACCTGAGGTATCACATTCAATGTTATGAGACATATAAAAAAGGTGAGAAGAAATAATCTTTTTCTCCGACTCTGATAGGGCCACTGGCCTAGCAAGCTGAAGAAAAGCTTATTATTTCGATAGTAACGTTGTTGGAAAATATCCGTCATTATCGCTCAAACGTCCGTCAATGCTGAATGACATTTTCATGTTTCCGTGCTTGCTTTGCCATCGTAGCTATGAAGAGTATAGGTTCTACAGCAAAGGGCTGCAATTACGTAAAAAAAACTGCGGGTGGTGCTGACAGGTGGACAGACGTTCAAATTGCTCGTCAGTATTCTGCTTGCAGGTAGAAAATAACTACTATCCGTAGTCACCAATCAAGCTTGTTCTCGGTATACCTCGAACTAATGCTTTCACACTCTATCGTGCAAAAAAACGGGTCGATAATACCACAGTATTCTCGCTTCTCTCAACCGTAGTAGCTGCGATTCTCTTTCGTTTTATGGACATCGCTGGATGATCGTGTTCTTCAAGTTTACCATTGAAAAGTTGGTATTACTGTATCGTGAAAATGACTAGTCACAGTATTAGAATTGATTTAAACTAGGAACCACCAAGTTCATTATTTCTTCTGTACATTAAATTTACTGAAATTAAGTTTTCCAACGACCTAACATTCTCCTAGCGGATTTGTCGACCAGAATTTTTCGGTCGTACTTGTATGAAGTCGTTACTGTATATTCATCCATTTTACAACCTTCGTCGTTTTCTCGTGTACTATCTGAAAAATATTGATCTGAACATAACTTCATTTTTTTCAAGTTTATTTTGTGCATTTTTACTCCATACGCTCTTCATGTAGTCGAGCGTGCGTACACTTGAAAGAGTAAAATAGGATGTGTCGTCTAGGCAGATACGCAATTCTTGTGTATAAATAACGTTTCTTGTAGGTTAACGCTAAGGAAATGAGGTATCAGAAAGAGAGAGAGAGAGCAAAGTGCAATGGCATTGTCTTCAGTTTATCGTCAATATACCCGCAACGGTAAAGAAGAGAAATTTTATTTTTCAAAAATTTTCAATTTTTCAAGCCCTTCCCCTTCCGTCGATTTTTGGCGTTTTCAAAAATTGTCTAGCTCTACCAAGATTCAAGATATTAGGATGGTCCTTATGCCATTCTCTTCGTTATCAAGCGCTTTATCGATTGTAAAAAAGGAATTCCCGATGGGATGAAGGGAACCGCAGTCAAGCCCTTTGAAATATCGGTCTTTCGGCGTTCTTCAAAACTCGGTCGAATCCGACCAAAATCGTTTTTCGTATTTTTAAGCATGAACCGCGAGGAATGTTACTTTCCGACATCACATATTCATATTTCCCCGGGCAATGCAAATCCTCTATGAGTTAAGGTAGTTCCTCCATGAAGTGCTTTAATTAATAAATGGTTGAAATTTGGCATACAGATTATTTAATATGTTATCCAAACATCTGTGCAGTTTAAAAGAACAGAATCGTAAGAAAAGAACACAAAACTGTACGTAAAAAAAAATACAACGATTCTAAATTAAAAATAATTCATGAGGAATTATTTTCCTCGTGAGGAAGGAAAAATAATTATCACACACGTTAACTGTATTAGGATTTTTTTCCATTGATTGCGTTAATCTCTGTAAATAAACTCGTTCCATCACGATTTTACGCTTCCATCGAAATTCTTTTTCGTGACTGCTACTCATTATGAGTGTATTTTACAAATAAAAGTTTGTATATTGACAGGTCCGTTTATAGGTTAGGGCATCGCAGATTGCGGAGCACACAACCTCGAATATTCTACACAGCGCATGCGCGTCAGTCGTGCAAACTTCGACAAAAAAAACGAGGTTGCCAAATCTCACTGACAAAAATCAATGATGAATAATATTAATATTAATTTTTATAGCGAATGCAATGAGTTTGGATATACTTAATTAAACTATATGTGTAAAAGTGAACATTCTAAATTCATCGTACGAGCAGAAAACGCCTATTTTAATCGCTCATGAATAGAGGTTTCGAAGTTGGCTATGCTGAGCTCGGCCCTGTATAAACATAGGGACCCCCCTCGGACGACTCGTCCCGCAAACTAACAGAGGAACATCCTTAAAGCGTTCGAGCGATCTAATCACGTCCCAATTTTTAACGGGCCATAAAATCGTAAATAGTGGATGGAATAATCAGAAAAAAATGATCGGAAATTACCGTATACAAAGATGTTAATTTAAGAAACAACAAATTTGATGATCCGTCTGAATTCATTAAAATATTGACATGAATTTTTGAGAAATGTGAATTCGAATTTAACTGTAGATTCGTGGAAATCGAATTTCTCTCTGAAACAATTATTTCAGAATCGACCTTTCATAATGTTCATTGTTGTAGTATTATTGCTTGAAATTTTTCCGACGCCAATTGTTTATTTTAAACTACTACTATCACAATTCATTCGACGTGACATCAGTCGAAAACCAACAATTAAGGACAGCTGCAGAGCGAAGAATTATTGATCCGAACATTCACAGCGTCGATCGCATAACGCTGAAGTAAGTAAAAGAAGTCTTGAGAATCTTGAAAAAATTAAAAATAGATGAAAAACGTGTTATTCCCCTTCATTTGAATAAATTTGGAGACGACGTATCTCATTTATATCGAAGAATTAACATGACTCTTACCGCAGTAAAGTTCTCCAATGACATCACCATGAATTTACCTGCCGTCAACTGACAAGGTACGCGAGCCCTCATTATTACAAGACCAACAAGTTTTTGAGTAGCCAACGATGTTTTGTACCAGTCAGCTTGACATCTGTGAATCTACAAATTGTATCTTCCTCTTTTCTTTTGTTAGTTATCAATAACTAATACTTGGTTCACTTACAAGTATTCACTTATTTGTTGACTATGATTGATCAACTTCTGACAGTAAAAACTTTGGAAGAAGAAAATAGCCATGGCGCCTATTGCAACCCCTGCGCAACCAACTGCTTGTCCTGGATTTTCGTCCATTAGCGATACAGTCTAAGTAGAAAAAAATATATTACTCAACACTTTGATATATTTTTAATGAAAACAACCGGGGACATAAGTGAGAATGGATAAACAAAATTTGAGAACAACCATGGGTGCGTACCTGAAATTCGAGGATACTGATCCCCAGCATAATTGTTCCAACGATGATTAACAAAGCCGAGGTATATGATTCTTCGAGAAGATTACTGAATCTGTGTGAAACTTAAATCAATGAGGTGGCCCAGAGCGATCCAAAGTAAATAAGCAAAACTTACTCAATTACATTTTTGTGCTTCTCAATGCAAAGGATCAAGCGTCGAAAAGCCGGATCCATCTGAGACAGAGAGCAGTTCACGTATTCTACGCTAATATCATTGGCCATGCGTTGCAACTGATAACTGCAGATATCCAGGTCAACATTTTACTGTAACACTCACATTGCCACCTCGAGAATCGAATATCGTTACAAGTTGTTCTACTAACCCAAGAACTGTGAACATTCCGCAAGCATGTTGCACTTGTACAACGAACATCGTATCTGTCGCGATGATCATGAGAAGACAAATTACGGCGCATAAAAACGTATAGCTGCCGAGGTAAAAGTAATATGTATCCATATTCAAACCGTAATAGTCGGCCGGATAGGGAAATGTTTTCGGTGGCGTTTCGTTGGACGGTTTTATGAAGTCCTGAATTACGTTTAGCATTGATTGACTTGCGTATATCATCATCGTGAGGTATACTCCGACTAACAAAAAAAAATGCATCATTATCCTATTCGTAACAAGAAAAGTTTTTCCGGCGTGCTCCTGAGATTCTTATGGAATTCAAACCACCTCCTCAATTGGGGACCTCCGAGAGGTACTTTTCAAGGTTTGCTTGTTTTCACTTAAGATAATCGAATGCATCTAAATAAAAAAATATCTCTATGACAAATTTTAAAAAATACAGTTGGTTTCATTTCAGTCATAGGTATAGTCATACCAAGAGGGGAGGTCGCATATGAAATAAATTATACGGGTTCAAATTTACACGACCATTGTAATTTAAAAAACCACCCATCATGGGAGATTTACTTATACTTTGAAAACAGCAACAACAAAAAAATAGTAGAAACGGGTTTGTGCGTTTTTCTTGCAACTTAAGTTCAGAGCTGAACAACCCGTTGTCAGACGAGACGTTTCTAGTCCTACGCTGGGCGCCAAATTTGTGCGACGAGAACCACACTGGGAGCTAAATTTATATACTTTGAGCTCACCACGCGTTCTCTAACCAAGTCTCTTTAATCTCAAACTGAATTAGGGAGCCGGCCGTGAGAAGGCAGCTCTCAAGACAAAATTAATATTTTCACACCTCTTGAAATAATTCTTCAGAAAAGTTTCCAAAAGGATTAAGATTTTATTTTTATTTTGTTGCATAAGATAAAGCTTATTTATCAGGCATTCGCAATGGGATTAGTAAGGGAACCTATAATTTCTTCTGAGTGTATTTTTAAATAATAAATATTTTTAGTGGTGGATAATATTTGCCATGGTATCTTGCATTGATCAATGTATTGTATCAAAAGAGCAGTTATGCCCTTTAGAGCAATCAATATGTGCATCACACTAATATTCTGAATATTTTTTCAATATGACAAAAATAAGAATTAAAGAGGTATCGTCTTGTTTTACCTGCGTAAACAATCGTGAATCTTCTTCCTTCTTCCGCATAGTCACGAAGGATATGTATCTCTGGTTGTTGAGCCATCGATATCCAATCCATTTCAATTTGTTGAAGTATCTTCAACATCTATATGTGTACTATACTGAATCTCAATAACATCGTAAAAATTGATTGTCATTGCACAGTCTTGAATTCATCCCAACCATCAGACAAACCTTTTTCGAGTTGACAACAATGTTCACGAATTTAGTACCAAAATATATATCCAATAGAAACGGGGGTACACTCGCAACGATAACATCTGAATCGTCCCGAAATTCGAATACGGCGATTATCTGAACGTTTAACAAATCAACCCCACATATTTTATATTATTTCACATACAGATGTTGTCCATCTCTATACACCGTTACACGACATATGCTTTAAGAACTCTCTACCTGAGGTATTGTATTGAACACTAAGAGAAATATAAAAAATGCGGGAGGAATCAATCTTTTTTTTCCACTCTGATGGGGCCACTGGCCTAGCAAGCTAAGGAAAAGCTTATTATTTCGAAAGTAACGTTGGTGCAAAATATCCGTCATTATCGAACAAATGTCTGTCAATGCTGAATGATATTTTCATGTTTCTTTGTTTGCTCTACCATCGTAGTCATAAAGGGTATACGTTCCGCAGCGAAGGGTTGCAATTACGTAAGAAAACCTGTGGGTGGTGCTGACAGGTGGATAGACGTTTAAATTGCTCGTCAGAATTCTGCTTCCAGGTTTAAATAACTACTATCCGTAGTCGCCTATTAAGCTTGTTCTCGGTATACCTCGAAACTAATGCTTTCACACTTTATGATGCAAAAAAACGGATCGATAATACCACAGTATTCTCGCTTTTCTCGACCGTAGTAGTTGCGATTCTCTTTCGTTTTATGGACACCGCTAGACAGTCGAGTTCTGCAAGTTTACCATTGAAATAGCATATTACGATACTAGTGCGATGAAACTTTTTCTGATGAGTGTGAGTTTGCAGCATGAGCCGAAGGCGAATGTTGCAATCACACGAGTTGAGAAAAAGTTTCTCGCACTAGTATCGTACGAAATTTTATTGTACGAGTGCACAAAGTGCCAGTTTGAGCACGCGCAGCGTGCGCGAAGTGGCATTTTACGCACAGAGTGCAATAAAGTAAATATTACGGCATCGTGCAAATGTCTTGTCGCAGTGCTCGAATTTATTTAAACCAGAAACCACCAACTTTATTATTTCCTCCGTACATTGAGTTTGCTAACATTAAGTTTTCCAACGACGTAACCGTGATGTTATTTATATTGTATATCAATTCGTAGCGTATTGCCGTGTGTGCAGACACCCAAATGGAAAACCCGAATTACATAGTTGATTTATGTACAAAAAAATTAAAATCTTATCGATTGTCATATAGAACGATTGTTTGGGAATGGGATATTTTTTTTTTTTTTAATATGTCAATAACTGGTATTTTTCCAGTAATATTCCTGTGATAACTTGAATTAGTTTGTTTTTGTATGTAATAATGCTTTAAAAAACTGCAAAGTTAGTGAAAGCTCGACAACTTCGACTAAACTGAAAGGGCCAGTTTCGGCTTAGCCCATATGGAACGTTTCTGAGTCAATTATTTCAAAATTGATTAATTGATAAGTTGTATTTGAGCATATGACAAAAAAAATGACGTCCAAACTTTTGAAAATATTAGAGCCGCAAACACAACAATGAATAATAGTCATAATCTTCTTCGGCCTTTATTGTAAAACGTGTATACAATCAAAATGATAACGAGAAGAGGTTATATGATAGCATCGCAATCGATTAATTTCGACTTAACATGTAGATTGACAGAACACAAAATAATAGAAATATATAACACAAACGAAATATGGTAATCGACAATTACGGACAGATACTGAAAAGAAAATTAACTGCCTAGTGCTTATCAATTTGTGTTGAATAACAACGGAAGCATTGATAAAAACTTGACGATTCCACAATTCTGTTTATAAAAAAAAGTCTTATTCGTTTTTTTTTAAATTGGCGATATTTTGGCTACGGAGAATATCATTTCAGTTTTCAAAAAACAATTCTTACCTTTTAGAAAATTTTAGAAAGGAAGTCGAGAATTCTTCGACCTTTCTTAAAATGAACTTTAATTGTGCCAAGATTTTCATTCAAAATCGTTGTTTTTCGTCTTTGCTCTAATACATTCCTCGTTACTGTATTGTCATCTTTTCTACAACCTCCGACGTTTATTCTTGTACTTTCTGAAGAATATTGATCTTAACATAAATTTTCAATCCTCGGTGCATTTGTTTGCTGTACTATTCTGACTAGTTACACAGTTCGGCCACTTCATTATTCAGCTTTTCTTGTCAAAGAATAAAAAGTTTTCGAATTGACAACTCGACCTAATTGTCCCTGTCTTTTGTGTTGGTTACCACAAAATCTCCAATAAAAATTAGTATGATATGAGATTTTCTTAAATTTGACAAGCTCCACAATGTGTTTATTATTATTGGGATTAAACAAATTTATCGAAAAAACGAAAAAAATGCAATCAAATTTCAAAAGCCTCGGATAAAAAATTTGATGATCCGTCTGAATTCATTAAAATATTCACATGAATATTTGAGAAATGTGAATTCGAATTTAACTGTAAGTTGTTGAAAATCGAATTTCCCTTCAAAACGATTTCAGAATCGACCTTTCTTAATGGTTCATTTGTGTTATTGCTCGAAATATTTTTGACACCAATTGTTTACTTTATCTACTACTACATTACTACTGCTACAATGCATTTGGCCGGATTTCAGTGGAAACCCAAAAATCAAGGACTGATGCATCCGGACTTCACACCGTCGATCGCATAAGGTTGAAGTAAGAAAAAGAAGCTTTGAGAATCTTGAAAAAATAAAAAAATAAAACATTTTTTTTCTTCACTTGAATAAATTTTGAATCTACGCATCGCATTGAAATCAAGGAGTTAACATGACTCTTACCATAGTAAAGTTCTCCAATGACATCACCATGAATTTACCTGCCGTCAACTGACAAGGTACGCGAGCCCTCATTATTACAAGACCGACAAGTTTTTGAGTAGCCAACGATGTTTTGTACCAGTCAGCTTGATTTCTGTTAACCACTCTACAAGTTGTATCTACTTCTTCTCTTTTATTATTTATCAATAACTAATACTTGGCTTACGTACAAGTATTCACCTATTCGTTGACTATGGTTGATCAGCTTCTGACAATAAAAACTTTGGATGAACAATTCAGCTATGGCGGCTACCCCAACCAATGCGGTAGCAACTGCCCCTTTTGAATTTGCATCCATTATCGATACAGCCTAAGTAGAAAAAAAATATGACGCAACACCTTTAAATATTTTTAATGAAAAAAACTGGGGATGACGGTGAGAATGGATAAGCAGAATTTCATAACTGAGAACAACCATGGGTGCGTACCTGCAATTCGACGGTACTAATCCCCAGAATCATTATTCCGACGGTGATTAACAAAGCCCAGGTATAAGATGCCTCGAGAAGATTACTGAGTCTGTGCGAAACTTTAATCATGCGGTGGTCCAAAGGAGTCCAAAGTAAATAAGCAAAACTTACTCAATTACATTGTTGTGTTTCTCAATGCAAAAAATCAAGCGTCGAAATGCCGGATCCATCTGAGATTGAGAGTAGTTCACGTATTCTTCATTCACATCATCGGCCAAGCTTTGAAACTGATAACTGCAGATGTCAAGTTCAACATTTTACTGTAAGACTCACCTTGCCATCTCAAGTATCGAATATTGTTACAAGTTGTTCGACTAACCCAAGAACGGTGAACATTCCGCAAGCATGTTGCACTTGTACGACGAACATCGTATCCGCCGCAGTAATCATGAGAAGACAAATCGCGACGCAGATAAGCGTATAGGGGCCGACGTAAAAGTAATACGTATCGAGATTCAAACCGTAATAGTCAACCGGATAGGGAAATGTTTTCGGTGGCGTTTCGTTGGATGGTTTTATGGATTGCTGAATTACGGGTATGGATACTTGACCCGCGTATATTACCATCGTAAGGTATACTCCGACTAACAGAAAAATGTATCATCAGTCTATTCGTAACAAAGAAAGTCCTTCCGTTGCCTCCCTATGATTTTAATGTGTGACGTGATTTTCTGAGTAATCCTGGCACAGGTAGTTCCGACCGCTGCGTATGCGTATTTTTCGTATAAATTCCGATTTTCTCTCAAGTGTGGCGAGTAATTCGTTCTCGAGCCCTGAATTTGGTACCGTTTTAGCAATCTATTTTTCCGGTTCTGCGTTCTCGTACGTTTTGAGTTTTGTTTATTTTATTAGAGGGTCATGTTATAGTCAGAATACTGAGTTACCGTGGATCAGGGCCGAAATAACGAGCCATCCAGTATATTCGGTTCCTTCTGGTGTGTCGTTCGTGCTAGTACAGAGGTTCGAGTGTAAATTTCGACGCTCCGATTAGTAGTATGGGTGAGGATGGGCGGTTTCGTTAAGTTTCCGTTTACGTTAAGGTTTCAGTATGGAAAGTTTCAGTTGGCGAATGGATTCGCGATCACTCATTCGCCACGGATTGCCCGATCGCTCAGTAATCGTTAAATCTTTCGTTTATAATTCGCCCGATTCATCCTATCCGGAGAGTACAGCTCGAAGACGATTATTATAGATAAAAAGACCCTAAGTTATCGATTATGGAAAAATAAATTAATGATTTAATGCAGTTTCGCCGTTTGACTTATTTTGTTTGCGTGGTATCGATTTTCGTTGATCTCGGATTTATCGTCGTTCTCGTATCATTACCTCGCTACATGTCAGTAATTTGGGGAAAATTACATCGATGTTCTCGTGATTAATCTCTTACTTTTAGGTGAATCTACGATGGTGAGTTTAATTATCGAGCTCTTGCTTCGATTTGGATTTATCGAGTCTGATCGCGACGTTTTCTCTCTCGCGTTACCGTCTCGTGCTAACGTTTGTTAGCGGTGCTCTCCATTTATCGTTTCCGAAAGTTAACGTTTCCATCGTTCTCGCGTGAGTTATCGTGAATTTATTTGCTTCAATTTCAGTTAACCGAGTTCCATGCCTATAAGGATTAATGGACCGTGTCGTGAGTGTTAAATAAATTCGCCTGAACCACGTGTTAACGAAACTTTTATGTTGAGTTCGTCATTTCCGGTTGGAGTTTCGCGGGCACTAGTGAGTTAGGCTGCCGTCTACGCCCTCTCTCCATAACCAGCATCCTGAGCGAATCGGGTATATACCGTGACCATTCCCGCTATTCAAAACGCCGGCGTTTGGTTCTCCTCAACGGCTCTCCCGGCGTCGAAAGTAGTGAGATATGGACGAAGGTAACTGAATCGTAAGATCTCCGTTACAAATGAAATTTCAATATGTTATTCTACATAAAAATCCCGTTTAATTTGGGACCTCCTAAAGGTATTGTTGAAGGTTCACTTATTTTTACTTAAGATAATCCAATGCATCCAAATGAAAAAATGTCTCGATTATAAATGTTAAAAAATGCAGTTGGTTTTATATTAGTCATAGGTATACTCATACCAATAGGGGGGGTCGCATAAGATAAAAATCGTACGGGTTTGAATTCACAGGACCCTTGTAATTAAAAAAAACTACCCATCACGCGGGATTTTTACTTGCACTTCGAAGACAGCAAAAAAAATAGTAGCTACGCGTTTGTGAGATTTTCTTGCAACTTAAGTTCAAAGCTGAACGACCTGTTATGAGACGAGTCGTTTCCGGTCCTACGGTGGACGCCAAATTACTATTTCTATGGGTATTTGTAAATAGATATTTTCAATAGAGGATAATATTTGCTATTGACTATTTGAGGATAGTATCTTGCGGTGATCGATGTATTGCATCAAGAGAGTAGGTGTGCATTACATTAATATTCTGAATATTTTTTCCATATGACAAAAGTAAGAATTAAATGGGTGTCGTCTCGTTTTACCTGCATAAGCAATCGTAAATCTTCTTCCCTCTTCCGAATAGTCACGAAGGATATGTATCTCTGGTTGTTGAGCTATCGATATCCAATCGGTTTCAATATGTTGAAGTATCTTTAACATCTATATGTGTACTGTACTGAGTCTCAATAGTATCGTAAAAATTGATCGTCATTGCGTAGTTTCGATTCATCCCAATTATATGACAAACCTTTTTCGAATTGACAACAATGTTTGCGAATTTAGTACTAAAAACTATATCCAATACGAACGCAGGTAGACTTGCAACGATAATATCTGAATCGTCCCGAAACTCGAATACGGCGATTATCTGAACGTTTAACAAGTCAACCCCACATTTTTTATATTATTTCACATGAAAAAATTGTTTATCTCTACACAGTGGACACCGTTACACTAACATACGCTTTAGAACTCTACCTGAGGTATTATATTCAACGTTAAGAGAAATACAAAAAATGTGAGAATAAATAATCTTTTTCTTCGACTCTGATAGGGCCACTGGCCTAGCAAGCGAAGGAAAAGCTTATTATTTCTATAGTAACGTTGGTGCAAAATATCCATCATCGTACAAATGTTCGTCAATGCTGAATGATGTTTTCATGTTCCCGTGTTTGCCTTGCCACCGTAGCCATAAAGGGTTCCGCAGCGAAAGGTTGCAATTATACGTAAAGAAACCTGCGGGTGGTGCTGACAGGTAGATAGACATTCAAATCGTTCGTCACAAATCCGCTTGCAGGTAGAAAATAAGTACTATCTGTAGTCACCAATCAAGTGTGTTCTCGGTATACCTCGAAACTAATACTTTCACACTTAATGATGCGATAAACTGGTCGATAATGCCACAGTATTCTCGCTTTGCTCAACCGTAATAGTTGCGATTCTCTTTCGTTTTATGGACACCGCAGGGCAGTCGTGTTCTGCAAGTTTACCATTGAAAAATTAATATCACGGTATCGTGAAAATGACTTAATTGTCACAATGTTCGAATTCATTTAAACTAGGAACCACCAAGTTTATTATTTCCTCCGTACATTAAGTTTTCCAACTACCTAATCTTTTTGGTTAGTGCATATTCATCTTTTTTACAACCTTCGACGTTTCCTCGTGTACGATCTGAAAAATATTGATCTGAACATAACTGCGCATTTTTAGGGGTTTATTTTGTGCATTCTTACTCGATACGCTATTTATGTAGTAGAGCGTGCGTATACTTGATAGGGTACGAACTGAAGTGTCTTCTTGGCGGATACGGTAGAAGCCCCCATTGTGTGGGTAGCCAACATTTCGAGTACGGCCAACGATGGCAGCTTGTCGGCAGCCAACGATTACGACCCTTGTCGGCGAAACGTACGATCGATGCTTGGCTGTGTAGCCGCGAGGAGTAACGACCGCACGAGAGTTATATAACAACTTCTTCTGGCCATAGTCGCATTCCGATCATTGGATGCCGACTCCTCACCGCTTGATACCCACACGGAAATAAAGTATATGTAATAATATATTTTTCTATATATAAAAAATAGATAATAAATATATTTTAAATATATGCTATATATTCTGCATATAAAAAAAATATATGCAGCGTATACGAGAAATATATTAAAAATATCGAATTTTTGGAACAAAAAATATATTTTGGAAATGTATACAAAAGGTGCGTCAGATACATATTACATGTATGCGAAATGTATATAATACAAAGTATAATTTATTTTTTTAAATCATTACTAGCGTATAGCCTGCGGGCTCTTTTGTACTAATCCTCCCCTGTCTTCCCTATAAAGGCAGGATCGCAGTAAAAACACTTGAAATAGTATATTACGATACTAGTGCGATGAAACTTTATTGTACGAGTGCGTAAAGTGCCAGTTTGATCACGCGCAGCGTGCGCAAAGTGGCACTTTGCGCACGGAGTGCAATAAAAATCTTTTTCAGCGGTGTCGCCTCGGGGATCGAACCCGGGTCCGCGGGTTACGAGGCCCGCGCCCTAGTCACTCGGCCACTCGGCCACTGCTTTACCTCTACAAAGTTTAATATATTTCTTCTACAGTACAAGATATCGTGCATCATATACATGATGCATGTTCTCAATAACAAAGCATATGTAATTCTGATTAAATTGACGATTAGTTTTTAAAAAACCTCGAGTCTATGAACAAATTCCATATGCTTTTTAAATTCAAGCTATGCACACGCACACACACTGTTTTATGTACACTGTGTGTGAAAAATATATTAAATAGATTCGAGAACACGTTAGATGTATACAAATTATACATATCGGGATGCATTCAATATACATTTAATTTAGATAATGTGTGTATTGCGCATATATTTTGCATATATAGATTAGTTACATCTGCATACAAGTTAAAATATATTTTACAATATATAAAAAATACGTTCTCCTTACATACAATATATATTGTGGTCATATTCGAGAATATACATTTGCATACATTTTCTAATATGCCCCGTAGTAAAAAACTCCATTGAATCGCCAATGGCAACCAATGGTCCTCATACGACTCCATCGGACAATGAATGGGGACCCATTGAGATTTCCACATTTTTCAATGGCGTATAGGAACGACCATTGTTCAGTGAATGGATATCCATTGAAAAGTCACCATTGCCCAATGACGTCCATCGGGCAGCAAATGCGGATGAACCGAATGATCACCATTACTCAATGATGCCCATTGGAAAGCAAATGCTGATGGACCGAGCCATCAGCATTGCCCAATGGTGTCCATTGGAAGGCAAATGCTGATGAACGAAATGATCAGCTTTACCCAATGATTTCCATTGGGAAGTAAATGCGGATAAACTGAATGATCAGCATTACCCAAAGATGTCCATTGGAAACCGCGTCGCGTTAGTTCCGAGACTTGGCGCGAGATGTCGCAGGACGGCAACCCGCTGAACTCCCATACGGATTATGCGAAGAGTATGCTTATCTAGACGATTGTGAGCACGGAATATTAGCAGAAGTCGGTGTCCAAAAAATCCATGCAAGGAGTTCTTGCCGACTGATGCCCATGGGATAATCGCCCTATTCCGTTTGAAATAGGGAAGTCAATCCTCATTGGAAAATCCCTATTCGATTTCAAATGGGGAATTCAATGGCGAAAATGTCCTTGGGGCAATTCGACATTCATCTCCATTGGTTATTTTGGCAATGGGGAATGAATGGCGATTTTTCAATGGTGACGAATGGAGTTTTTTATTATATGAAAGAATCTCAATTGATTATCGCCATTCATTCCCCATTGCCTACAAAAACCAATGGAGATGAATGCCGAATTGCCTATGGGGATTTTCTTCATTGAATTCCTATAGGATAATCCCCATTCCGTTTCAAATGGGGAAGTCAATCCTCATTGGAAAATCCTCATTCGATTTCAAATGGGGAATTCAATGGCGAAAATCCCCTTAGGCAATTCGGCATTCATCTCCGTTGGTTATTTTGGCAATGGGGAATGAATGGAGATTTTTCAATGGCGACGAATGGAGTTTTTTACTACGGGGCACTGCATGTAAATTCAAATATATTTTACAATAAACGTTACATGCACTCTACCTGTATAAAATATATATTTTGCGTACATTTTGTAATATACATCTGCAATTTTTGCGGGTCTAGCCCCGCAAAAATTGGAGACATCGGAATGATCCTTGTGCCATTCTTTGTTATTCTTTGTTATCAAGCTTTGTTATCACTATTCTAAAAAGGTTTTGATGTCGCTCTTTCGCAACACTCAATTCTCAGTGCACTTATTTGCTGTTGTTTACCTTGATGAATACTTCCATCCGAGCCTCCTTCATCCTCGTCCAAGTCTTGGCCTCGCATTCGAAGTTCATAAAGAGTTTTGCAGACACTCGTCGCAGTCGTCGCGCGTAGATAATTTTCTGTACTTCTGATTACTTACACAGTTCGGGCACTTCGTTATTCAGCTTTTCTTGTCCAAGAATAAAAAGCTTTCGAGTTGCCAACTCGACTCGTATCTGCTCCTGTCTTTTTTTTTGGTTACTACAAAATCTCCAATAAAAAATTAGTATCATACGACAATTTCTTAAATTTAATGAGCTCCATATTGTGCTAACTATTTTTGGGATTAAACAAATTTATCGAAAAATTGCTGTCAAATTTAAAAAGCTTCGGATACAAAATTTGATGATCCGACTGATGATTCCATTGGTTGTTGAGTAGCCAATGATGTTTTGTACCTATCAGCTTGGGATCTGTGAACCACTCCACAAATTTTATCTCCCTCTTTTCTTTTCTTTGTTATCAATAACTAATGATTCGTTCACGTACAAGTATTCCCCTATTTATTGACTACGATTGATCAGCTTCTGACCGTAAAAACTTTGGAAGAACGAAAAAACTATGCAGGATATTGTAAGTGCTGCGAAACCTACTACCTCTGTGGGATTTTTATCCATTATCGATACAGCCTGAGTAGAAAAAAAAATGTTATTCAATACCTTGAAATGATTGCAATCAGAACAACCGGGGACATCGGTGGGAATGGATAAACAAAATGACACTTCACTATAAAGAACAGTTTTCGTCCAGCTAACTGGCTTACTAACAAAATTATGGGGGATCAAATGAAAATTGTCACAACCGTACCCAGTCTACCCTGCACTTGAAAGAGTAAAAACGGAAGTGCCCAGTGGACACAGTAATGTTGCAGCAATGTAACGGCAATGTTACCGTTTGTAACATGTAACATTACATGGACGTTACATGTAAGTTACATGTAAGTTACAATTTCCTACTCAGCAATGTAACATTGTTACATAACAGTTATGTAACGTTATGTAACAGTTACGTAATAGTTATGTAACAGTTACGTAACAGTTATGTAACAGTTACGTAACAGTTATGTAATTGTGTTACGTTACTGTAAATAGAATTAATTGTTGTTAAACATGTTATAAAAAATATATAGCTCTCGCAAAATAATTCAATATGCATAGTTTACCGGCCCGAAAAAGATTCATAGAAAAAAAAATCTGCACGAATTGTCTGATCTAACTTTTCTCAGAGACTGGGGAATCGAACCCTCGACCCTACCTACCATCCTACCTATCTACCTAACACGCTACCGATTACGCTACCGACTACTTATGAATTCTCTCTACTTGTATAATATATGAATGCTGGAGTGCCGAACAAATAATAGTAGTATAATAATGGTAGTAAAGTAATAATAATAATAATAATAATAATAATAATAATAATAATAATAATAATAATAATAATAATAATAATAGTATATGCATTTGAATGAGCAATAAACCATAAAAGTTCGTTTTTTTATTTGCGAATTCCAATCCCCTGACCCCTCATAAGTTATGTAAACTTTATTCCAGAATACCTGAACCCTCATAACTTACGTTACCCTTCATAACTTAATTTCAGAGCTTCTAACCTCTTATAAATGATGTAAGCCCTCAAAACATGTTTGAAGGAGCTGTGACCTCTCATAAGTTAAGTGACCTCTCATAACTTAATTTGGGGGCCTCTGGCCCCTAGTGTCATGTGAACTCTCAAAACTTTATTCCAAAATACCTGACCCCTCATAACTTACGTCATCCCTCATAACTTAATTTCGCGACCCCTGACCCCTCGTAGTAAAAATGTTTACAGTGTGTAACTTCTATGGTATATTGCCGCAATAGAACATATGTTACATTACTGTAATGTAACAAGGTTATATAGCAGTTATGTAACCTACATGTAACAAATGTTACATAACATGTTACTTGCACGTTATATAACAGCAACGTTACATAGGAATAACATTGTAACATTACATGTAACTTCCATGTTATATTGCCGCAATACAACATTTGCTACGTTACTGTAATGTAACAAATTTATATTGCCGCAATATAACATATGTTACATTGCTGTAATGTAACAAAGTTATATTGCAGTTATGTAACCTACATGTAACAAATGTTACATAACATTGTTACTTGCATGTTATATAACAGCAACGTTACATAGGGATAACATTGTAACATTACATGTAACTTTCATGTTACATTGCGGCAACATAACGTGTTCACTGGGTGCCGTCTAGGCAGATACACAATTCTTGTGTATAAATAACGTTTCTTGTAGGTTAAGGCTAAGGAAATGAGGTGTCAGCAAGAAAGAGAGAGAGAGAGAGAGAGCAAAATGCAATGGCATTGTCTTCAGTATATCGTCAACATGTCCGCAACGCTGAAGAAGAGAAATTTTATTTTTTTGAACTTTTTAAAACTTTTCAATTTTTCAAGCCCTTCCCCTTACCGTCGATTTTTTGCAATTTCAAAAATTTTCTAGCTCTGCCAAAATTCAAGATATTAGGATGGTCCTTATGCCATTCTCTTCGTTATCAAGCGCTTTATCGATTGAAAAAAAGAAATTCCCGATGGGATGAAGGGAACCGGGGTTAAGCCCTTTGAAATGTGAGTGAGTTAAGGTACTTCCTCCATGAGGTGGTTTAATTAAGAAATGGTTGAAATTTGGCATTCGAGTTATTCAATATGTTATTCAAACATCTGTGCAGTTTAAATAAGTTTGACCGGCCCAAACGCAAGATATTCGCCAGCTGGTGGGTAAATTTAGCACTGCTATAAGGAGGCTCCTACAGACCATATGCGCAAGCGCACACGAACGCGCAGGCGCATATCAAGGCATAGAGCCTACATTTCGACGCCATATTGGCATTTATCACGATGTTGTCCTTTCCCAATAGTTCAATAAAAATACCAACAGTGATTTTTTTTCCTTTTTTCTTTATTTCTTAACTTTATACATACTATATATGTACATGACTATATTATAAATCTATCAACTTTTTGACGACTCAAAAAAGAAATACAAAAATTATCTTCTTTTTTCCACGCTTTATTTTTTTTTATTTTTTTTTTTAATTCGTTAAACTGTTGACTTTTTTCAATAATTAAACTAACGTAGGATACTAGCACGTTACACATTCCACGCGCTAATTCTACAATAACAGCCTAAAAATAAATAATACGTAAACGTAAATATAGATATGATTCATATATCTACTTAAACCCCTTTACTTCCCCGCCCTTATACCAGAATATATTCGACAACAGAAAGAAAAGTGTAAAAAATTTAGATAATCGTGAAAATAAAGTAATCTTATTTTTGTATAAGGAATAATTATATGTACATATTTTTGTAGAGTTAGTTCGTCAATTGAGCCATTCTTTTCACTCAAATCTAAATTGTTCGACGTATTTTTTTAGCGAAATAAATTTGAGAATTTTTGTTTTCATTACATTTTACAGCTTTATGGTGTCGAAATAATAATTATAAACGTTTTTTCGCCCGAGATGTAATTTTCAAAATGTGGAGACTTGAAAAAATAATTTGAGAAAATTTATAGCCTCAAAGTTGGGTCAAAAAATCAGAAATAATTCACAAAAATCCTCTTCAATGGTGCAAATTGTTGGTAAGTTATTTTTAAAAAAATTTACGTCCTGAGTGAAAAAAGAAATTTTTGGTTTGATGCAGAATATATTCATATACGAAATTTTTTTTTTCGACTTTTTGAAAAAATACTATACGCGTTTGTTCTTCGTTATTTTTGAGCATCAACGGATTATTAAAAAAAAATGTGTAAAATAAAAAAGGTCTTGCATTAAAAATATATAATTTTTTCGTTTAAAAAATAATTTATTTTGTGGACATTCTTTTTCTGACAGGCTCAAACGAAACTCAAAGAAAACAAGGGAAAAAAGTGATATCTTCAAATTTTATAGAACTGTAAAAAAATCTTTTTTCTTTGTTACATTTTGCAATATGTTTTTTTCCCCTCTGGAGCGGATGCAATCTCAGTCAGTCTTAATCCATTTACTCTAAAAAAAAAATTTCATTGAACTTATTCATTAATAAACATCTTTCAAAATTGAGAATAAAATTTTCTTATTTTGAAAAGTTTCGTCCCCTCGATTGCAAAATTTCATCATTTTTTTTTGTTTCAAATGAAGATTTTGATTTTCAATTGGAACTTTGAATTAATGAACAAAAAAATGTCGACGAAAATAAAAAAATATACATATAAGCACCGGTAAAATAATAATAATTCATTAACTATGATATTTTTATAGTAAGATCGGGATATCTCTATGACTCAATAATTGAAATTTAAGAATTATTGATCTACATCGATTATTTGAATTAAAAATCATCAAAATAAAATCGCATCGCCATACGAAAAATTGTGATAATACAATTTTCGTGTAATTTTCGTTTCAGTTGAATTTATAATATTATCGTAGAGGCAATTTAATTGGAAATTTTTAATTGAGCAATTAAGAGTTAGCAAATTTTTTTGAATATCATTTTTTTGAATAGTAAGTGAAGAAAAAAAAAGTGATGATCCAAAACTTAAAGCATTTTAAAGTACTCTAAAGATTAACGCTACGATTTTAAGGTTCAGAAAAGTTGAAAATGAGTAATTAAAAATCCGCAATTAAAATTATGGTAAAAAATTAAAAAAGAATTGAGCAAAAAAAATATATAAGTTACGAAATTAAGATTATAATTATAATTATAATTATATGGAATTTACACCACAACAAATTAATTAGCCATCACTAATTACCGATTGATGGTACAAAAAATAATGATAGTCGAAAATCGAGTAAATTACAATTGCATCAAGTAATCGATTCACTTTAAGTAATTGCATAAGTAATTTGCTAATTAAAACAACTTTTATCAAATTGAATCCGATTGTTGTTATTTTTTTGTAATTGTAATATAATTGACTTCAATCACCATTACTTTTTTTTATTATGATTTATTCCATCTCGTTATTATTATTTCTAATCGAAAAATATTTACTAATTAAATTACAGAAGTAATTACTAATTACTAAAAAAAAAAAGATCATTTAAAGGCAAATTGAATTACAAAAAGCAATCTTAATCGAAATTCAAATCTATTACCGTTACAAAAAGATATTTTGTTAATTCTAATAATTAAAAAATTACTTTTCGTCGCTTACTTTTAACATCATTATTTTTTCTGGCGCTTCTCTACCAGAAAAACAATAGTATCGTAATATCACCACCAATTAACCACAAAACAAGATTCCTAGTAAACAGCTTTCCGGTTAAATCCCTACCACAAAATTTCTCTATCACTTCACAGTTGTTTCATTCGACAAGCCGATCAGATTACAAGTTTCCGCATTATCAACTCGGTCGGTCACTTACCGACGGTGGAGCCCGTAGTAATGAAAGAGAAAAAGCACATTCGCCCTGCAGTCGGTAAAGTAGGTATCGCAAGATCAAAGACCCGGAGACTTGTAACTGGTGGGCTTGTAAAATATTAGACGTGTAAATGTAAAAATGTAACGGTCTCGTAAAATTACACAAACAGAAATTGAGCCGGGCAATTTTTTTCCTCAAATTTATTTAAAATGTTTTTTTGTACATTGGAAAAAAATTCCAATTTTCGATTTTTTTTTTTTTTTAAATCGAGACTGAAAAATGTACGCACGATTTTTAGATTTTTTTTTTTCTCAACCAAAAAGATCGGTTTTCGAGGTAATTTTTTTTATCGCCGGTAATATTCTTATCGCCGTGTATTGACCATAACCGAGGGGTATTCTAAGCTCGGCGCTATCTCGTCGCTCGTCGGTACTGTTGATCTTCCCGTTCTGCTGATTAATTATCCACATTGCACCGACCAAAAATAACACGAATGTCGTTACTCCGGTTATCGCGAGAAGGCAAATTATCACTGTCTGTGTTATCGGCGCAACGTAAATGAGTAATTTTATCAGACGCAAAACGTCGTCCGGTAAGCGCGGAATGGTCTGAAAATAATAATTTTTTTTTTATGATTTTTTTTTTTTTTCATAAACATTTGTAAAACGATATTAAAAATGAATTTGTCCAATAGCAAGGAAAATTAAATTATGGGTGTAGAAGCTTTTGTGTAGAAAGTGTCATTTGTAGAATAATAATGTGCTGCAAAATAGTGGGGGGGGGGCGCTCTTATATCGGGGGGGGGGGGGCTCTTATATCGGGGGGGGGGGGGGCTCTTATATCGGGGAGGTACTGTACTTATTAGTATTGTGCTTATTATACGAGATTATTGATTAATTTTTTTTTTATTTATACGTACCAAGTCTGTCCAGAAAAGTGGAACAGTAATATCGTTGAAGGCGGTAATTTTTGAATTGTACATCGTATGTGCCATTACGAGATTTGTCTGCAATCTCGAATTAACGCGAATCGGAACTCCTATATCCTGAAAAATATAAATAATTGCGCTATTAAGAAAAAATGATTAAATACTTTGAAAAATAATTTAATTTAAAAAAAAATATTAGATTTTTGCAAAAATAATTCAATTAAAAAAACAATTATTAGATTTTTCCAAAAATAATTTCCACTGTAAAAAAACAAAATTTTTCCCCTCTAATGACTTTCGAATAGTAATTAAAATTTGGAAAATAATTTCAATATTAAAAATAAATTAGTAGATTCTTTGAAAAATTATTTAATTTTTAAAAAATTATTAGACGTTTGTAAAAATAATTTCCATTGTAAAAAACAAAAATTTTCGTTTCTAATGATTTTTGGAAAGAAATGATAATTTGGAAAACAGTTTCAATAAAATAACAAATTGATAGGTTCTTGCAAACATTTCTGTAGTAAAAAACAAAATTGTTAAAATTAAAATTTGGAAAATAATTTCAATATTAAAAATAAATTATTAGATTCTTTGAAAAATAATTTAATTTTAGAAAAATTATTAGATGTTTGCAAAAATAATTTCCATTGTAAAAAACAAAAATTTTCGATTGTAATGATTTTTGCAAAGAATTAATAATTTGGAAAACAGTTTCAATGAAATAACAAATTATCAGATTCTTCAAAAATTTCTGTGGTAAAAAACAAAATTGTTAAAATTAAAATTTGGAAAATAATTTCAATATTCAAAATAAATTATTAGATTCTTTTAAAATTCATTTAATTTAAACAAATTATTAGATGTTTGTAAAAATAATTTCCATTGTAAAAAACAAAATTTTCGATTCTAATGATTTTTGGAAAGAAATAATAATTTGGAAAATAATTTCAATATTAAAAAAAAAATTATAAGATGTTTGGAAAAATAATTTCCATTGTAAAAAACAAAAATTTTCGATTCTAATAATTTTTGTAGAGAAATCAAAATTTGGAAAATTATTTCGATGAAAAAAAAATTATTAAATTCATGCAAAAATTTCTGTAGTAAAAAACAAAATTGTTTTTACCGGTTGTAAAATAATTTTCGTTCTGTGTCTTTCTTCATTCGGATGAAGACCCTCGACATCCTCGAGCAAACTAGGATCAGCATCGAGGAAATGTGGCAAAGATACCGCCGCTGGAATGTCTGTAATTAAATAAAGTAAAAAAAAAAAATAATGTCATAAATATCTCACGGAATAATAATAATAATTTAGCCTGCAAAGTTTTGTAAATATCAATTAATTAATAATTAATGATTGATTGATTAATTAATTAATTATTTAATTATTGATTGATAATTATTTAATGAATTAAAAATTAATTGAAAAATACAGATAAAAATAGTGAGAAAACATAATACTTTTTGGAAAGATGAACAATTAAATAAAAAAATGTAAATTAATGTAATAAAATTGAAAATGAGAAAAATACGATACGAGAGAATATTCTCAAAAAATCGCATATGTTCAAAGAAAAGAACAAAAAATTAATGTTTAAAAAAAAAAAAAAAAATTAACAACTAATTTTCGAATGTGTGGAGAGTGCCTTAATTTTTCTCACAGAAATAAATTATTATTTTGTCCGATTGTGGGTGAAAAATTCGCGTTTTTTTTTTTATTTGAAAAAATCGAAGTGGAAAAAAGTACTTTGAAATTTTTTTTCAATTATTCGAAGCGGTCCAAAAAAATATTTTTCCATGTAAATGTCAAAATTTGTTTATCAAGAAAATTCTGTTTTATGATCGCAGACATAGAATTTCATCCTAGATATTTTTTTTTATTATTTTTTATTGTTTCTCATGATCTCAAGTAGGATTTCTCATTTCTGCATAATTTTTAAGAGAGAGAGAGAGCAAGAGAGATGCAGTCGCATTGTTGACATTAATGACGAAATACTCGACTGCTTCTTCGTTGCATTTTTTTTCCTCTCTTCTTATTTTCTTATCTAAGGATTTATATCGCGTGTCCATCGTAACAAGCTGTGGCCTACTTAACAAATTACAAATACCAGACGCATATATATATACCGGGTGTCCCATTTTAATCTTACAGTTGATTTATTTCGAAAAATATTGCTCCGATCAAAAATTGAGTGGGATGAAACTTTTAGGGTCCAGAGGGGGACGTTTAAAAAATTTTTTTGTTTTGGTCCAAAATTAAAAATGGCGGCGTTAAGATGGCTGACATGTTTTTTTTCAATGGAAACATGATTTTTTTTTTTCACCAAAATTTTTTTCAGATTAAATCTAACATCTTTTGTGGGAACATTTTTTTGATACAGCCCATAATAGAGGGTGTCCCATCTTAATCTTACAGCTGAATTATCTTGAAAAATACTGCTCCGATGAAAAATTGAGTGGGATGAAACTTTTAGGGTTCAGAGGGGGACGTTCAAAAAAATTTTTTGCTTTGGTCCAAAATTCAAAATGGCGGCGTTAAGATGGCTGACATGTTTTTTTTTTAATGGAAACATGATTTTTTTTTGACCAAAAAATTTTTCAGATCAAATCTAACATCTTTTGTAGGAATATTTTTTTTATAGCCCGGATATTTTAGACTAGATCACCATTTTTGACTATTTTAAGGTTATGCAGCATAATGGCGAAGCCGAGGAGGTCTTCTTGATCCTCCTCGTGAGTGTTTTCTGAAATCTTCTTAAAGGTGTTCGAAGATTCCACCATTTCACCATTCCACCATTCCACCATCATGGTTATCCCGGATAATACTAAAATAGTAAAAAATGGTGATCCCTTATGGACTGAATAAAAAAAATGTTCCAAGAAAAGTTGTTAGTTTTGACTTGACACATTTTTTGGTGAAAAAAATCATGTTTTCATTGTTTGAAAAACCTTTCGGTCATCTTAACACCGCCCCTTTAAATTTTGGACCAAAACAAAAAAATTTTTTGAACGTCCCCTTCTGAACCCTAAAAGTTTCATCCCACTCAATTTTTTATCGGAGCAGAATTTTTCAAGATAATTCAGCTGTAAGATTAAAATGGGACACCCTCTATTATGGGCTGTATCAAAAAAATGTTACTACAAAAGATGTTAGATTTAATCTGAAAAAAAATTTAGTGAATAAAAAAATCATGTTTCCATTTAAAAAAAACATGTCAGCCATCTTAACGCCACCATTTTGAATTTTGGACCAAAACAAAAAAAAATTTTGAGCGTCCCCCTCTGAACCCTAAAAGTTTCATTCCACTCAATTTTTGATCGGAGCAATATTTTTCGAAATAAATCAACTGTAAGATTAAAATGGGACACCCGGTATACATATAATAATTTCGCAAGGACTTAAAAATGCCAAGAATCGTAAATTCATAATATACAGTCATTTGTGATTTGCCAGAGAGATTTGAAAATGAAAATTCAAGGAAAGATATAATAATAAGTTTCATTCTCTTGGATTTCACTCGTTTTTATTTATTTATCTTTTAAATATTTATATCAATCTATATTTTTATTCAATTATTGTTTTAATATTTATAATAATAATTTTTAAAAAGCTCGATTCATTTCATATTTTATGAAATTTATTTATTTAATAATAATAATATGAAATTTATTTATTTAATAATAATGATAATATGAAATTTATGAAAAAATTGTGGATTTTTTTGCAGCATTTTTTCATTCCAGCTAAAATAGGCATTCAAAAATTGTAAAAAAAAAATGTTGTTTAATATGTCGAAGAAATTGAAAACAAAGCTTCCTCTGTAAGTAAATACAAGCAGGGCTCAAATCTTGAGTGATTGTGAATAAGTTTTTTTTTTTAATCGGAATGTCCCATACACCTATTATTATACTTCGTGGGTGGTTTAATTTTGAAATTTTCAATTTTTTTCAAAATAATTTCAGATGGTGTCCATTTTGCCTCCAGTGTCCATTTTACCCCCCTCCCTTCCTCTATAGATGAATTAATTTTGAAAATTTGTTTCCAGCAAAGGCCCTTGAATCATTTTTTTTTTTTAGATAAAAAAAAAATGTTCATCAAATTCAAGTGGGAGCGCGATTATTAATATTTTAAAGCTTGCATATTGTATTGAAAAAAAACGACCTTTGATTTTTTTTTTAGATTTAAGTAGTTTTTTTTAAGTTTTTTTTAAGTCATGCAATTTTTTCTATGATTTTTAGAAATTATTTACTAAGGCTGATTTTATAGTTTGAAAATACGAAATTGAAAATATCATCAGATAGCGAAAAGTCCGAAAATAAAAATAAAAAGTAAAAAAATTGAAAATTGAATTGAAGTCATTAATCTTTTTTGCAAAAAAAAAAATGCTGCAAATTCAAGTGTAATAATATCCTTTCTGTTTCTTGAACGCTTGCAAATTATTAGTTGAAGCATAAATAAACAATTATTGAAAAAATAAATTGAAAAAAAAAAAACATGTAAGGTCGAGTCATATCCAAGACCCTGAACTCACAATTGCAAAAGCCATTATAAAACAAAGTTCAAATCCTGACATTTCACTTTCTCCTGCAATAATAATGATAATTATTATTTTCACATACACGCAAAAGCCTGGAAGTTATTGATCTAAGGCAAAAAATGTAGTGATCGATTTATTGCATCGCCAATTATAGTATTCTAGATATTTCTCAAAACTCAATAAATTTTGTGTCCACAATTTTTATTTTTGAAAAAAATACGTGAAAATTTAACTTATACCGGAATTAGGTGCTTTTTAGGTGCTGATTTGGTGCCCAATTAGAAATTTTTGTGCTCTTTTCTTTTTTTCCAAAAATTCAATTTGAAACGTTCTCTGCTAACTCGAAGCTAACAATTTTTCTACAATACTTTTTCACTATATCTATTTTTCTAAAATTTTCTAAAATACTTCTAAAATTTCTTAAAATACTTCTCCTAAAATTTTCTAAAATACTTCTTCTAAAATACATCTTCTAAAATTTAAAAAAATACTTTTTCTAAAATTTTCTAAAATACTTTTTCCAAAGTTTTCTAAAATACTTTTTCTAAAATTTTCTAATAGTACATTACATCACGAGGACTCGTGTGATTGCAGGATTCCCTTCCGCTCGTCCTGCAAACTCACAATCGTCATAAAATGTTTTTGCGCCGAGTGATTTACGATATTTTATATCACGAGGTGCAATATGGACGTTTTCACGTCCGCTTGCGGACGTAAAAGCTCCCATTATTGTACTGAGTGATATAAAATACTTTTTCCAAAATTTTCTAAAATACTTTTTCTAAACTTTTCTAAAATTTTCTAAAATGCGTTTTCTAAAATTTTCTAAAATACTTTTTCTAAAATTTTCTAAAATACTTTTTCTAAAATTTTATAAAATACTTTTTCCAAAATTGTCTAAAATACTTTTTCTAAAATTTTATAAAATACTTTTTCTAAAATTTCCTAAAATACGTTTTCTTAAATGTAACACCATCTATTTTTCTAAAATTTTCTAAAATACTTTTTCTAAAATTTTCTAAAATACATCTTCTAAAATTTAAAAAAATACTTTTTCTAAAATTTTCTGAAATACTTTTTCCAAAGTTTTCTAAAATACTTTTTCTAAAATTTTCTAATAGTACATTACATCACGAGGACTCGTGTGATTGCAGGATCCCCTTCCGCTCGTCCTGCAAACTCACAATCGTCATAAAATGTTTTTGCGCCGAGTGATTTACGATATTTCGTATCACGAGGTGCAATATGGACGTTTTCACGTCCGCTTGCGGACGTAAAAGCTCCCATTATTGTACTGAGTGATATAAAATACTTTTTCCAAAATTTTCTAAAATACTTTTTCTAAACTTTTCTAAAATTTTCTAAAATGCGTTTTCTAAAATTTTCTAAAATACTTTTTCTAAAATTTTCTAAAATACTTTTTCTAAAATTTTATAAAATACTTTTTCCAAAATTGTCTAAAATACTTTTTCTAAAATTTTCTAAAATACTTTTTCTAAAATTTTCTAAAATACTTTTTCTAAAATTTTATAAAATACGTTTTCTAAAATTTTATAAAATACTTTTTCTAAAATTTTCTAAAATACATCTTCTAAAATTTAAAAAAATACTTTTTCTAAAATTTTCTAAAATACTTTTTCCAAAGTTTTCTAAAATACTTTTTCTAAAATTTTCTAATAGTACATTACATCACGAGGACTCGTGTGATTGCAGGATCGCCTTCCGCTCGTCCTGCAAACTCACAATCGTCATAAAATGTTTTTGCGCCGAGTGATTTACGATATTTTATATCACGAGGTGCAATATGGACGTTTTTACGTCCGCTTGCGGACGTAAAAGCTCCCATTATTGTACTGAGTGATATAAAATACTTTTTCCAAAATTTTCTAAAATACTTTTTCTAAACTTTTCTAAAATTTTCTAAAATACTTATTTTCTAAAATTTTCTAAAATACTTATTTTCTAAAATTTTCTAAAATACGTTTCCTAAAATTTTTTAAAATACGTTTTTTAAAATATCTAAAATACTTATTCTAAAAATTTATAAAATACTTTTTCTAAAATTTTCTAAAATACTTTTTCCAAAATACAACAGCATGAGAATTAAGTGCTTTTGAATCATATTAAATTGAACCCCACAATTTATTATGCAAACACAAGTTATTATTTTAGAAATATGTATTCATGAAATAATTAATACTCACTGTAGTAACAAGGCGTGAGATCGGATAATCCTCGTTTGAGGCATTTTTTCATTTTTCGACAATAACACTCGTTCTCGGGATTCACATCCGGTTGATCGAGAAAATTATCGGTCAGTGAATAAACGTAACCAACGAGTCCGACATCGGTGTCGACGGTGCCTTTGTACTCTATCGGATATGCTCGACAAAAAGCTTTTCTAAATACTCGAAATACAGCTTTTTTGTCCAAATGCATCGGGAATAATGTACCCTCGGCTGCACCCTGAATTTTATTACAGATAGTATTGCTGTAACAAATGAATGATGACAAAAAATAATTAAAAATCTGTCAAACTCAAATTCCAAAAATCTAAAATTTCGATACTTGCGATCTCAAAATTAATGAATCTCCAAATTTTAGAACCTAAAAATATCGGATTTTTCAAATCTAAAATTACAACAATTAAATAATTGAAGATAAGAAATTTTATGGAAATTGAAAAAAAAAAATTTTAGAACTAAAAATTCAAAAATCTACAATCTAAAATCTTGAAACTTGCAGTCTCAAAATTAAAAAATATCAAAATTTTGGAATCTCGAAATCTTCAAATTTTCAAATCTAAAAATCCAATCGTCTGAAACATTGAACAAAATGGAAAATCTAAAATTCCAACAATTAAATACCCGAAGACAAGAAATTAATATTTAAATGTATTATTAAAAAATAAATGTATACACAAGTCAAAAAATAATTAAAAAAAAAAAAAAAATTGAATGAATAAAATTTTTTCTTTCTTTTATTGAATCAAAAACTTACCCAGGATTTTCCTGACCATTTTCCTCATTTTTGTATCCCCAATGCGCGAGTCCTGGACTCCAATTGTATTTCTGTATACTCAGGTATCTCCCTTCTTCGTCAGTCATATTTTCGTTCTCACGAACATTCATGTTGATTACGTTTTCTCCCTCATCGTACATCTATTAAAAAAGTAATGATTACACAAATATTAAATAATTAAACAATTACAAATAATTAAACAATTTTTTCAATTTTTCAAAAATAGTGGGAAACTGACATTAATTTCATGATAAATAGGTTAACCGGTGTATACAAAAGCGACACTACCGCGCCTCTTGATACACCGGGTGTCCCATTTAACATGAGTAAATCGAAAAATGCCTTTTATGAAATTTCATTAAACAATATTGGTCAAATGAAAAAATGCTTCGGACAAAAGTTGTACAATTTTTTACGTGCAAAAAGATGCCGTTAAAAAAAAATACATTTCCATGTAAAAACAAAGTTGACCTTGAAACAACCTTGAAAACGTTGACTCAATAAAAAAAAAAGTACGTTAGCCATTTGATTCTTCGTTCAAATCGAATTGACACTTATTTCGGAGTTTTTCAATTTATCGCGTAGTATCGAGTCATTTCGGAGTCACTCAAGTGTAAATGGGACACCCTGTATATATTGGGATATATATGGTGTATACATTTCAACTATTTGAATTAATTTTCACAACGATATCCTTGATTCATAATCAACGAGTTCCACAGATTTTTGCAATTTATTTATCCAGTCACGAAGCATTTTTTTTTTAGCCAGGAATAAGATCAGCATTCTCTAATATTTATTTTCTTTCGTTCTACAAGAAAATGCTAATTATGCTTTATTACGACATTCTGAGCTACAATAATCATGTTTTAATATAAAATTGTAAACACGTTCGAAAAAAAACCTTCAGGGCGTCATTTTGTATACGAAATATTTTTATTACTTCGAGGTCGAGAGAAAAAATAATTTATTAACATTTGATGTAACATAAATGTTGAATGTTTGATATTAAAGGAAATAGAAAAATAATTTTTAACAATTGTTTAAAAAAATTGTCTATTTTAATTTTTCGCCAGCTTTTTCGATTCACAATTTTTTTTTTGCCATTTTCAAAATATTCTCACGTTAGAAGTTTTTTCTTTCAATAAAGTTAATGGTATTTTTTTGATTAATTTAATTAATTAAATTAATTTATTAATTAATTAATAATTAATTAATTAATTTAATTAATTAATTAATTAATTAATTAATTAATTAATTAATTTAATTAATTAATTAATTAATTAATTAATTAATTAATTAATTAATTAATTAATTAATTAATTTAATTAATTAATTAAATTAATTAAATTAATTAATTTAATTGTGAACCGAAAAAGCTGGCGAAAAATTAAAATAGACAATTTTTTTAAACAATTGTTAAAAATTATTTTTCTAATCCCTTTAATATCAAACATTCAACATTTATGTTACATCAAATGTTAATAAATTATTTTTTCTCTCGACCTCGAAGTAATAAAAATATTTCGTATACAAAATGACGCCCTGAAGGTTTTTTTTCGAACGTGTTTACAATTTTATATTAAAACATGATTATTGTAGCTCAGAATGTCGTAATAAAGCATAATTAGCATTTTCTTGCAGAACGAAAGAAAATAAATATTAGAGAATGCTGAAATTAATTTAATTAATTTAGTTAATTTTGATTAATTGTGATTAAGAATATTGGATTCAAAAAAAGTGCAAAGTCCTCAAAAATTTACAAATTCTGACTTTTTTTTTACTTTTACAAAAATTGTGTAAAACATTTTTTTTTTTTAATACTATAATAATATTATTCATTAATAATTATTAAATGAAATTATAATTAATATTTGTCAAATGATATATGAAAAAATAATTTAAAAAACATTTTTTTCAATTTTTTTTTACGATTGACGAATAGCAAAAATTAGTTTTTAAAATGGAGTGTTCATGGAAACGAAAAAAAAAAATTCGAACAAAATTGGGACCAAAAAAAAATTCTTGCAACCCCCTTAAGACGATACGAATAATTTCCTTTGCAATTATCAACGATTTCTAACGCTATCACGTTTTTCGTCGATTCGCGTGATTACAAAATTCTTGAAAGAAAAACTCGTTTTAACGCGCTAATCGATTCCCGTGCACATTTAATTGCCTATGGGGCATTCAACGCCAATTAGGTCAACTTAAAAAAAAAAAATCTCAAGTACTTTAAAAAAAAAATGAATCTTGAGGATCCCTTAAATATTTTGTAGTATCGTTAAATTTACATTTTTTTTAAAAGCCAATTATTTTCGTAATTTTCCTTTTTTTTAATTACAAAATTTTGGTAAGAACAATTAAATAATTTGTGGAAGAACCCAAATTCGAAAGTGAAAAACAACAACGTCAGAAAAATAATAACAAGATTTAAATTATTAATAATAATAATGATAATAAAGTGTTTTTTACGACGAATTTGTTCACTAACATGTTTTTTATTGCAATGTTGTTTAAAAAGAATTTTCCGACAATACTATGAATAACATTGATTGTTTTAGGTACAAATAAAAATAAACATCCAAAAGAGCACAAAAAATCTCAAAATCGATTTTTTTTTTAAAGTTCATTTTTCAATGTCATTGAAATGCCCCATATCCATTTATTTATGTCACGTCGTCGCTGCAGTTTATTTTTAATTATAATAAAATAATACGTCCATATAATAATAAACAATAATAATTAAATAATAATAATAATAATAATAATAATAATAATAATAATAATAACTTTATGGAAAAAAATGCGGATTTTCGTTCAGCATTTTTTCATTCCCGTTAAAACGGGCATTTTTGGAAATATGAAAATTCCTACTGCGAATGATTTTTCAAAAAAAGTAAAAAAAAATAATTCATTTGTCGAAGAAATTAAAAGCAAGGCTTTCTCTGTGAGGAAATAGAAACATGACTCAAATTTTGTGTGATCGAAAAAAAAAAAATTTTTTTTTGACGGAATGTCCCATACACCGCTATATAGGGTGTAAACTAACGGATCATCGAGGGTCATTGATCCATCGATCATTCGCACTATCGATAGTCGATTAATCAAAATGTCGAGAGAGTGATCTTGCACAATCGCTTGTAAAATCGTCAAACAACTCGGCACTACTTTTCATTACATTGAAAATCGATATTTACAAGCGATGACGTTCGAAATAATTAAACACGTTAATTAGACTGAGAGGGAAGAAAAAAATTGAAAAAAAAATTATAATAAATGGATTTAAAAAAATTGTCGTTAAATCGAGTGTGCAACATGCTGTGCAAATAGTGAAAGGACTGACTTGACTTCGTTGCGAAATAGTACATTACGATACGAGTGCGATGAAACTTTTTCTCGACGAGTGTGTGATTGCAGCATTCGCCTTCGGCTCATGCTGCAAACTCACACTCGTTGAGAAAAAGTTCCTCGCACGAGTATCGTACAAAATTTTATCGCATGAGTGCGTAAAGTGACCACTTCTCGCACGCTTCGCTTCGCTGCGCGTGCGAGAAGCGGGCACTTTACGCACGGAGTGCAATAAAATATATATTGGCATAAGAGCAGCAAGTACAGTTCACAAGTTTTTCAAGAAATTCTTTCGCAATGTTTTCTTAAGGTGTGCGCTTGAAATTTCAAATGTGCAAGAACATTCTATAACATTTATAACGTTGGTGTTGAAAAATGAAAAAATTGACATTTTGAAAATTTCAAAAATATTTATTTATCATCAAAATGTTGCTAAAAAGTTTATGAATTGAAAAAAAAAATTATCGATGACCAATTCAAATATCAATTCAAATTTTTTTAATTTAAAATTCAAATTTTTGATCCAATTGTTTTTTCAATTTTTGAAAATCAGTCATGAACCGAACATAGGCATGCGATATATCGAAACAAAGGGCTCAATTAGCACTATATATTCAGCACAAAAAAATAAATAAATAATAATAAAAATAAGTAAAAGAAACAAAAAAATATATAAATTGAAAAAAAAAATAGAAAATTAATGGTAACAATAATAATAAAAAAATAAATAACTTACTCTATCGAGAAGACCGAATTTTCGGAAATTTATGAAACTCGGTACGATGCCACTTGCGAGACGAACCAAAGGATCCTCGTAACCCCATAAATAATCGTAAACCGTTATATTCAAAATTGGTTTGCTGTTGAGAAAATTGGCCAACTGTGTCAGTGGATAATTCACGAAGAAACCAGCATCATGAATCGCCGAATAAATTCCCTGAAAAAAAAATTTGCTTTCAGGATGGAATTTCTATTCTCCAAAAACTCTTGTATAACATTTATAACAATATTAATTAGGTAGTTGGATCTGATTGAAAAAAAACGTGCAAATTGAAGTTTTTCATATGGCGTCGTTTTCTTCAGTATAGCCTTTTTTCATAATTTCACTCATTTTTTGAGTTCCTTCGTGATAAGTAGGTATGTTTATCAATTATTTATTCCCTACAAAATAATAATGATAATGATAATGATAATGATAATTATAATGATCATGATAATGATAATGATAATGGTAATGGTAATGGTAATGGTAATGGTAATGGTAATGGTAATGGTAATGGCAATGATAATGGTAATGATAATGATAATGATAATGATAATGATAATGGTAATGGTAATGGTAATGGTAATGGTAATGGTAATGATAATGATAATGATAATGATAATGATAATGATAATGATTATGATAATGATAATGATAATGATAATGATAATGATAATGATAATGATAATGATAATGATAATGATAATGATAATGATATTGATAATGATAATAATAATGATAATGATAATGATAATGATAATGATAATGATAATGATAATGATAATGATAATGATAATGATAATGATAATGATAATGATAATGATAATGATAATGATAATGATAATGATAATGATAATGATAATGATAATGGTAATGGTAATGGTAATGGTAATGGTAATGGTAAAGGTAATGGTAATGGTAATGATAATGGCAATGATAATGATAATGATAATGATAATGATAATGATAATGATAATGATAATGATAATGATAATGATAATGATAATGATAATGATAATGGTAATGCTAATGGTAATGGTAATGATAATGATAATGGTAATGGTAATGATAATGATAATGATAATGATAATGATAATGATAATGATAATGATAATGATAATGATAACGATAATAATGATAATAATAATAAAAATGCTGTTTCGTTGTAATATTTTTTTCTCTCTGTAGCAAAATATAAATAAATAAATAAACTAATAAGATACAAAAGTCTTTCGCATCGAGCTATATATTCTCATTATAGTTTGCGCATTTTTATTAGCATGATGTCCGACGAATCGTATCTGTGATGCGCTTGTCATCGTTATTTTCACACAAATATAGATCCCCTGTTTATTGGCAAACGTTTACAATCGCTCTGGACCAAAGATAAACAATTTTTTTTTTCGTCGAGAGGAAAAGTCTACTCTTGACGGGGCGCCTTTGAAACATGTAATTCGAATGTTTTTTTTTGTAAGATTTTTTTTTTTTCGATACACCTTTTTCCATTAAATTACTCTATCCATGCGTCAACGGAGGTCAGGGGAGTCGAATAAGTGATCAGTCCTATTATTCCTCCATCATCTCGCATAAACACACTATCGATCATTCCAAACCGATCACCTCATTATTTTTTCCTCCAATTGTGCAGGTCAAAGCTACAACAATTATTTCCCATTTTTGTGCAAAATACACTTTTTTTTTTGCATAGTGTAATTTTTTTTATATTACATTAAAAATGGGAAAACTAAAAATACTAGAAAAAATGTAATAAATTTTTTTTTTATATTAAAAATGAATAAAAACGTATATTAAATATTATATTAATATATTTCTGTAATTAATGTTTTAATATATTAAATATTTTTTAATTTAAATATTTTTATTAAATAAGTCTTGAGATTGATAGAATTGATTTTTTTTTTTTAATTAAAATTAAATTTTTTATGACGGTGGTATTTTTATGACAGCGATGGTTTGAGTATATGTTTGCTCAATTAGCATTGAATGTTGCATGCATGAACATTCTTCAGACTGTAATTTTTTTGTTGGGAGGGATCAAGCTCAAAGTCAATGATCAATTACGCATTTCTTTCGACATACTCGATCGATAACAACACTCTACAATGAATATATTTCATTTATTGACAGTCGATTATGAATAATTTTTTTTTGCTTATCGATTCTCCTTCAATATTGATTTTTAATTGATTCGTTTTCATCGATTTCTAATTGTTCTCAATGATCGGTGATTATTTATTGATTAATTCTCTTCAATCATAAAAAATATATTATTATTATTATTATTATTATTATTATTATTATTATTATTATTGTTATTAAAATTTTTTTAAATCGGGATTAATCTTTGAATAAAAAACTAACATTCATAATCATTTTACGTTTTAATGAAATTATTTGTAGATCGATTAATAGGAATTAATTAATTAATAAGATTAATTATCAATTATTTGATCGATAATTAATGGGGAAATTGAAATTATATTTTTTTTTGTGAGTTTTTTGAAAATAATTTTTCAAAATTTTTTTCGCGTTAATAATCATATAATAGTTTTCTTTTCCAAGGAAAAATATGATAATCTTTATGTATACGTTCGCCATATAGAATATTCAGATGAAACCAGGCTCGACGTTGTTTACCTTATGGAAAAATCCAACGATCGAGGTTTTCATCAAAGTTTACATTTTCAACATCACGAATCCCGAAGAATTTTTGAGCGGCGAGGAGAAACTCAAGGTTCAAGAAATCGGTCCCTACGTTTATCAGTTAGTACAAATGTTTTTTTTTTTTTTTTCAATAATTTAATAATTTTATCAGGTTCAAAATAAAAAATTTTTGCGTTCCAGAAAAAATATATTAGCTCAAAAATAAAAAAATTTGTAGTAATTTAAAAAAATATATATTTATTCATTGTCATTTATAATTATTATTTTTTTAATCACCACATTTTGTGTTTGAGAAAAAATATTTTCTTGAACACAAGAATTTGTTCAATGTTTGAGCGCTTCTCAATATTAATAATAATAACAACAATAATAACAAATTTATTTTACAAATCATATATTATTAATAAGAAAGTATTATTATTATTATTATTATTATTATTATTATTATTATTATTATTATTATTATTATTATTATTATTATTATTATTATTATTATTATTATTATTATTATTATTATTATTATTATTATTATTATTATTATTATTATTATTATTATTATTATTATTATTATTATTATTATTATTATTATTATTATTATTATTATTATTATTATTATTATTATTCGCAAAGACTCGTGATTCTACTGCATGTAACTTACACGTGCTTTTTTTTCACTTCTCGACAATTTTGTTTTTTTTTTGTTGCACACTTACCGCGAGAGATATATGATCGAAGCGAGGCAATTATCGATTGAGACATTAAAAAAAAAAAAATTGCGCACAGTTACGATTGAATCGCGATATTGCCGTTTTTTTTTTTGTCATCTCACATGAATATTCACATATATCGTATTTATTATGAATTATTAATTCGGGATTACTATATGAATTTTTGCAATTTCACGAAGCTTCTGTGAAAATGTTTCTATGAAAAAAAAAAATTTCGAAAATTTTTACCGGAATTTTGTCGAAAATATCCCAAACGCAAAATCGGAAAAAAAAATAGTCTTCAGTCTTTATTTAAATTGAGAAGAAAAAAAATCCTCATCGTTGGTTTGACTTTCGAAATTTTGCATCTATTTTTTTTTTTTTTAACCGAGCGTTTGAAATTTTGTTTGTTAAGTATTTTAAATTTTGAAAAAGTTAATTTTTGGAATTTTGCAGTCATCGAGTTTGAATTGAAAAAAAAAAATCCGCAAGTAGAAAAAAAATCTTTTTGCTCTAATTAAAATAAAATTCGAATTAATAAAATTATTGAGCGAAATAAAAATAATGAATTATCGTTAATTATGAAAAATGTGATCAATTATCGAAATTTTCTAAAATACAATTACAATTAATTATTTAGTATATCATAGTAATAATATTTTCTTCATTATTTACTAATTCAATTGACTGGATTTGTTTTATTTCAATTTAATTTAGAAACGAGTAAAAATAAAATTGAAAAATACAGTAAAATAAAAATAAGAAAAGTAAAATGAAGTTTCAAAAATAATTCAATGAAATCAAATTTTTTAAATCATCTAATTTAAAAATAAGGTTAATTAAATTGAATCAGTTAGAATTGAAATCGGAATTAAGGCGAATCGAATTGAAATATACTTGAAACATTATTTAATTTAAATAAAATGAAATTATTTTATTTACAAAACAATTTTTTTTTTACTCACCAACATTGGAATGTTTGGCACATTAATTAATTCGACATCGGGATCACCGACCGACATTTCGGGAACGTAAACAACTGTTCTTCTTGGAACGTAAGAAATCGTTCCATTGTCGTTCCAAGTCACGTTTGTATTCTCCAAAATTTCCCTGTTAACATTTCAAAAAAATATTTAATTTTTTTTTGTTTTTGTTTTCGTTTTTTTTTTATTTTTTTGTTTTTTTGTTTTTTGTTTTTGTTTTTACTTTCGTTTTTTTTTTATTTTTTTGTTGTTTGTTTTTTGTTTTTGTTTTCGTTTTCATTTTTATTTTTTTGTTTTTTTGTTTTTTGTTTTTTTTTGTTTTTGTTTTTGTTTTTGTCTTTTTTTTAAATTTAAGAATATTTTTAGATTTTCAATATCAAAATTTACATTCTATTTTCAAAGCTCAGTGTGTCGAAAATTGTATGAAAAAAAAAAAATGTTAATTGAAATTGAGAAAATGTTTTTTTAACAGCACCCAAAAAAAAACTTGATTGTATGAAATTGTGTTTTAAAATCATTCGATTTAATTCACGATGATTAAATTCAAACAATTATTATCAGAATTTTCATTCGCATTAATATTGAATAATAATAATAATAATAATAATAATAATAATAATAATAATAATAATAATAATAATAATAATAATAATAATAATAATAATAATAATAATAATAATAATAATAATAATAATAATAATAATAATAATAATAATAATAATAATAATAATAATAATAATAATAATAATAATAATAATACTTTCTTATTAATAATATATGATTTGTAAAATATATTTGTTATTATTATTATTATTATTATTAATATTGAGAACCGCTCAAACATTGAACAAATTCTTGTGTTCAAGAAAATATTTTTTCTCAAACATAAAATGTGGTAATTAAAAAAATAATAATTATAAATGACAATGAATAAATATATATTTTTTTAAATTACTACAAATTTTTTTATTTTTGAGCTAATATATTTTTTCTGGAACGCAAAAATTTTTTATTTTGAACCTGATAAAATTATTAAATTATTGAAAAAAAAAAAAAAAAACATTTGTACTAACTGATAAACGTAGGGACCGATTTCTTGAACCTTGAGTTTCTCCTCGCCGCTCAAAAATTCTTCGGGATTCGTGATGTTGAAAATATAAACTTTGATGAAAACCTCGATCGGTGGATTTTTCCATAAGGTAAACAACGTCGAGCCTGGTTTCATCTGAATATTCTATATGGCGAACGTATACATAAAGATTATCATATTTTTCCTTGGAAAAGAAAACTATTATATGATTATTAACATGAAAAAAAATTTGAAAAATTATTTTCAAAAAACTCACAAAAAAAATATAAATTAATTTCCCCATTAATTGTCGATCAAATAATTGATAATTAATCTTATTAATTAATTAATTCCTATTAATCGATCTACAAATAATTTTATTAAAACGTAAAATGATTATGAATGTTAGTTTTTTATTCAAAAATTAATCCTCATTTATTTTCATTTTTTTCCAAATTATTAATTAATAATTAATAATTAATCTTAATAATCAATTAATCCCTATTAATCAATCTATAAATAAATTCATTAAAACGTAAACTGATTGTAAATGCTAGTTTTTTATTCAAAGATTAATCCCGATTTTTTAAAAATTTTTTCCAAATTTTTGGATTTCGTCAAAATAATGGATGAAAAAATTTTTTTACTCACGTGATTGAACAAAAATTTTACGGGATTGATAACGTGAACTGCGTAAGCCAAAGCGCTGCAGATGATCCCAACCATAAATAGAATTATGCATTCTGAAAAAAAAGTATAAAAATTAATTTTGGTTCTCAAAAAAAATGGCAGAAAAATTAAATCAAAATTGCAATCTTCAAAATCGTTTATTTAATAAAAATCTATGCATTACTAATTTTTATTAATTTTTCTTATTTATTAATTTAATTTAATTTCACTAATCACTAATTTTAAGATAATTTAATTAGGTGAAATTTAATCAACAAAATTTTGGTACGTTTAATTAATTAATTAGTTCGCTTAAATTAATTAATTTAATTGAATTAATTTAATGAGTTTAATGAAATTAATCATATTAATTAAATTGATCGAATTATTCAAATGAATTAAATCAATCGAATTAATCAATTCAATCAAGTTAATCAAATTAACGAAATTAATTAAATTAATTAAATTAATCGAATTAATTAAACTAGTGAAATTAATTTAATCAATTAAATTAACTTAATTGAATCAAATCAAATTAAATTGAAAATATTACTTTTTTTAACAATTTTATTAAATTTCTTATGTGGAAAAAAAAATTATGGAATTTTCTCGCAACTTCGCCAGAGATCCGAGAAAAGGAGGGACATTTTAATTATGAAGCGTGAAAAATGTGAGTCAATAGAGTCAGAGAAGAATGATGCAAATTGGATTTTTTCTTTCGCCAGACAGTGATTTTTCTATTTTGACATTTGACTGAACGATCGACGAAGAAAAATGATCGATAACAAAAAAATTGCCCAGAGCGTTTTAAAAATGACTGTGCATTTTCTCGTCGATTTTATAATGGTTGACAATGAGGGTCAAGCGTGACAAAGATTATTTTTTGGCGTTGAATAAAAATTGAAAGTGACTGGAAAATTTATGATTGAACGAAAAATCAATATGAGTAGAAAGTGTGTGGAAAATTTTCGAAATACAGTCCCAAAACGTTTGAAAAAATGTGTCAAAAAAATTCTTTAAAAATAATTTGTAAAAATTTTTTTAATTACCTCGGGAGATTTAATTATCTGAGAACTTTGAAAAAATTTTCAAAATTTTTAATTGTGCAGATTTTGTTTCTCCAAAGAAAAACTAACCACCTCAGAGAGAAGATTTTTAGGATATTCATCAAAAATCGTGATTCCTACCTTACCGACACTTCGGAAACGAGCTAGGTACGGGGGAAATTTATCAAAAATGAAATTAATTTTCCGATAAGTCGAATATTACTGACATTTACAAAAAAATTGAAATCGACTGGTATTACAATTGAAGTTTGCCAGTCTGAAACGTTTAAAATCTCTCGAGCCCTACATTACCGACGGTCGGTTACAATACCGTTATAAAAAAAATAATCGTGATCGTGGGTGTGTTATTCATAGACTGCGGTTCATTGACTGACCATTGTCTCACTCACCATTGACGGGAATGATAATTGACATTGAATTATTGCTGTAACTATCCAAGCGATCAGCACACTTCTGATATATCGCGTTACAGCTGCCATAAGGGCGTATCACCTCTTTTACGCCCTTATGGCATCCGGGAGCCATAAGGGCGTATCGATTTTTTTTTTTCAGCAATCGACGTAAATATGACCGAAAAGTATAGAACCGATGAAAAAAAAAATTTCCCAATTTCCCAAACGGGATTTTGAACCTTAAAAAATTTACAAAAATCTATTGTTGAACTTTAAAAATCTGCCAAAAATCGAAAAACGATCGTAATGGGATGAACCAAACGGGATTTTGAAGCGTGAACGATTACGAAGAGAATGAGCTCATGCTCAAGCCGCAATTCTATCTAGAAAATAAATTGCAGCCATTTTAGTGAACCGATTGAATTTTGGCCAAAATGAAAAAAAAAAAAATTATTTTTGTTTTTCGGGCCTCATATCGATGTATTTTTGCCCCCTGAACACGAATCTATCAACAGTTTTTTCAAAAAATCAAAATTTTCATGAATTTCGATAAAAAACTGTTTTGCTCAATTTTGGGCCTATTTTCAAAAACCTGAAAATAGCGAAATTTCAAGTGCTCATAACTTCACTCTGGTTCAACCGATTTCAAAATTTGTTTTTCGTACGCAAAGCTTGTGACCAAACTTAGAGAATGCCGTTAAGTTCATCCCGATAACTAATTTTTTGTAGAAATGAGAGCAGTTTGAAAATGGCCGAAAAAAATGGAAAGGGGTATACCTTAAAAAATTTACAAAAATCTATTGTTGAACTTTAAAAATCTGCCAAAAATCGAAAAATGATCGTAATCGGATGAACCAAACGGGATTTTGAAGCGTGAACGATTACGAAGAGAATGAGCTCATGCTCAAGCCGCAATTCTATCTAGAAAATAAATTGCAGCCATTTTAGTGAACCGATTGAATTTTGGCCAAAATGCAAAAAAAAAAAAAAAATTATTTTTGTTTTTCGGGCCTCATATCGATGTATTTTTGCCCCCTAAACACGAATCTATCAATAGTTTTTTCAAAAAATCAAAATTTTCATGAATTTCGATAAAAAACTGTTTTGCTCAATTTTGGGCCTATTTTCAAAAACCTGAAAATAGCGAAATTTCAAGTGCTCATAACTTCACTTTGGTTCAACCGATTTCAAAATTTGTTTTTCGTACGCAAAGCTTGTGACCAAACTTAGAGAATGCCGTTAAGCTCATCCCGATAACTAATTTTTTGTAGAAATGAGAGCAGTTTGAAAATGGCCGAAAAAAATGGAAAGGGGTATACCTTAAAAAATTTACAAAAATCTATTGTTGAACTTTAAAAATCTGCCAAAAATCGAAAAATGATCGTAATCGGATGAACCAAACGGGATTTTGAAGCGTGAACGATTACGAAGAGAATGAGCTCATGCTCAAGCCGCAATTCTATCTAGAAAATAAATTGCAGCCATTTTAGTGAACCGATTGAATTTTGGCCAAAATGAAAAAAAAAAAATTATTTTTGTTTTTCGGGCCTCATATCGATGTATTTTTGCCCCCTGAACACGAATCTATCAACAGTTTTTTCAAAAAATCAAAATTTTCATGAATTTCGATAAAAAACTGTTTTGCTCAATTTTGGGCCTATTTTCAAAAACCTGAAAATAGCGAAATTTCAAGTGCTCATAACTTCACTCTGGTTCAACCGATTTCAAAATTTGTTTTTCGTACGCAAAGCTTGTGACCAAACTTAGAGAATGCCGTTAAGTTCATCCCGATAACTAATTTTTTGTAGAAATGAGAGCAGTTTGAAAATGGCCGAAAAAAATGGAAAGGGGTATACCTTAAAAAATTTACAAAAATCTATTGTTGAACTTTAAAAATCTGCCAAAAATCGAAAAATGATCGTAATGGGATGAACCAAACGGGATTTTGAAGCGTGAACGATTACGAAGAGAATGAGCTCATGCTCGAGCCGCAATTCTATCTAGAAAATAAATTGCAGCCATTTTAGTGAACCGATTGAATTTTGGCCAAAATGAAAAAAAAAAAAAATTATTTTTGTTTTTCGGGCCTCATATCGATGTATCTTTGCCCCCTAAACACGAATCTATCAACAGTTTTTTCAAAAAATCAAAATTTTCATGAATTTCGATAAAAAACTGTTTTGCTCAATTTTGGGCCTATTTTCAAAAACCTGAAAATAGCGAAATTTCAAGTGCTCATAACTTCACTCTGGTTCAACCGATTTCAAAATTTGTTTTTCGTACGCAAAGCTTGTGACCAAACTTAGAGAATGCCGTTAAGTTCATCCCGATAACTAATTTTTTGTAGAAATGAGAGCAGTTTGAAAATGGCCGAAAAAAATGGAAAGGGGTATACCTTAAAAAATTTACAAAAATCTATTGTTGAACTTTAAAAATCTGCCAAAAATCGAAAAATGATCGTAATGGGATGAACCAAACGGGATTTTGAAGCGTGAACGATTACGAAGAGAATGAGCTCATGCTCGAGCCGCAATTCTATCTAGAAAATAAATTGCAGCCATTTTAGTGAACCGATTGAATTTTGGCCAAAATGAAAAAAAAAAAAAATTATTTTTGTTTTTCGGGCCTCATATCGATGTATCTTTGCCCCCTAAACACGAATCTATCAACAGTTTTTTCAAAAAATCAAAATTTTCATGAATTTCGATAAAAAACTGTTTTGCTCAATTTTGGGCCTATTTTCAAAAACCTGAAAATAGCGAAATTTCAAGTGCTCATAACTTCACTCTGGTTCAACCGATTTCAAAATTTGTTTTTCGTACGCAAAGCTTGTGACCAAACTTAGAGAATGCCGTTAAGTTCATCCCGATAACTAATTTTTTGTAGAAATGAGAGCAGTTTGAAAATGGCCGAAAAAAATGGAAAGGGGTATACCTTAAAAAATTTACAAAAATCTATTGTTGAACTTTAAAAATCTGCCAAAAATCGAAAAATGATCGTAATGGGATGAACCAAACGGGATTTTGAAGCGTGAACGATTACGAAGAGAATGAGCTCATGCTCGAGCCGCAATTCTATCTAGAAAATAAATTGCAGCCATTTTAGTGAACCGATTGAATTTTGGCCAAAATGAAAAAAAAAAAAAATTATTTTTGTTTTTCGGGCCTCATATCGATGTATCTTTGCCCCCTAAACACGAATCTATCAATAGTTTTATCAAAAAATCAAAATTAAAAATTTTTGAAAAAATTCAAAAAATGGGATAAGAGATTAAAAAAAAAATGTATGTCTGCAAACACCTTTAAATTGCTTATTTATTCAATTCAAAAATTAAAAAAAAAATCTTTAGTCCTTAAAAAAAATCGTAAAAAATTTTTTTTCAGATTTTGTCAATGTGGCAAATTTTTTTTTTTAAGAAACAAATTTTTTGAAAATTTGGACTGTCAAAAAAAAATTATAAAATATTCAGAAGCATTTTGAGAAATTTTCGAAACGGGAAAAAATGGGCGATAACTAAAAAAAAAAACGTCAGCGTTGAACGATGACCAGTTTCGTCAGGAATGACGCATATATAAATGTATGATGACTGCGGTTACGTTACATCGATCTTCGCAACTTTGCTACGTTTTGTTGACAACGTGGGGTTCAATTATCTTCAACCTAATTATAAAATAATTAGCCCTCTTGAACTCAATTTTTTCATTCTCCCGATGATAATGATGGCTAAATTAAATATTGCAGCGAAGAAATTGTTTACTCCGTAGATGTAAACAATTTAATAAGATTTTTAATTGTTTTTTTAAATTTCGTTTCCACTGACCCGATTGAGGATTTACATGACCTATCATTACATCACGAATTGACTCAAAGAATGCCGTTTGTTTCATCACGATCAGAGTTGGGCAGCATCGGTTACATTTGTAATTAAATTACATATTTAATTACATATTATTTTGAGCCATGTAATTGAATTAGATTCAATTACTAATTACTTCAGTCATCGATCACCGAATGCATTTTGATTACATGTAATTCCGAAGAATATCATCCAATTACTTGTAATTGATGCTAGAAGTAATGCAATTACTTGTAATTGATGCTCAAAGTAATTCAATTACCTATAATCGATGCTCGAAGAACTCGATGTATTCAAAACCGAGTTAGGCAGCATCAATTACATTTTCAATTAAATTACATATTTAATTACATATTGTTTTGAGCCATGTAATTGAATTAGATTCAATTACTAATTACTTCGGTCATCGATCACCGACTGCATTTTGATTACATGTAATTCCGTAGAATATCATCCAATTACTTGTAATTAATGCTAGAAGTAATGCAATTACTTGTAATTGATGCTCAAAGTAATTCAATTACCTAAAATCGATGCTCGAAGAACTTGATGTATTCAAAACCGAGTTAGGCAGCATCAATTACATTTTCAATTAAATTACATATTTAATTACATATTATTTTGAGCCATGTAATTGAATTAGATTCAATTACTAATTACTTCGGTCATCGATCACCGAATGCACATTAATTACATGTAATTCAGAAGAATATTATACAATTACTTGTATTTGATGCTAGAAGTAATGCAATTACTTGTAATTAATGCTAGAAGTAATGCGATTACTTGTAATTGATGCTAGAAGTAATGCAATTATTTGTTATTGATGCTAGAAATAATGCAATTACTTGTAGTTGATGCTAGAAGTAATGCAATTACTTGTAATTGATGCTAGAAGTAATGTAATTACTTGTTATTGATGCTAGAAGTAATGCAATTACTTGTAATTGATGCTAGAAGTAATGCAATAACTTGTAATCGATGCTAGAAGAAATGCAATTACTTGTAATTGATTCACGATATAACTGAGATAGTTTGATATTTTTATATTGAATCGAAAATATTTTTAAATATATAACGATTTCAATACCAAAACTTACTCCCTCATTGATTAAAACATTCAATAAATAACCATGCTTTCCAAGGGTTGCTCCGCTATAAGCGCGAAGCGTTTTACTCGCTGAATGTGGTTCAAATCATCGCCGCTAGAGCGCTACTCTTGTCCCGCGCAGTTACGGGGTTCACATACCTACGCAGTGGACTCATTCTACATTAATTGTTCTATCGCGAAAACTATGGGAGATAAAAATTTGAAAAAAATCACGTTGTATCACTGACCTTTGGACTTTGCTAATAATTCAACAAAAATTATTTTTCTCTATTTTTAATTGTAAAAGTATACATAACAAAGAACAAAGAAAATAATTTAATGTCAACGCATAAACCGCCCTGTATTATTTTTTTCACTAAAATTTCTTTAAATTAAAATAAACATATTATTAAACGAGAGTCAAATCCCCACTTTATTCAGAAGAACAGCAGATGATATGAACTGTTATTCTAAAAAAAAAAAAAAGAAAAATAGCATGATAATGTGTATAGAGCTGTAAAAATATCAGGGAGGTCGCCGAACGCGACCATGTAATTTCCCAAAGGCATGAAAAATGGTATGATAAAATCAGAGTTAGAGGGGGGGGGGGAGAAGAAGAGAGTGGAGTGATCGTAGGATCACGTGTATTGTAATACCCGGGAAGATGTTGATAGTTTTATCAAGACGACAGAATTTGCCGGTCGCTTGCCTTGACTCTAATTAATGAATAAGGAAATCACTGACGGTCAATCGGTCAGTCGTTCGAGGTGTCGTTATTCATTAACAAATCTCTCTCTCCCTCTCTCTCTCTGTCTCTCTTTCGTCATCATGTTTGTTGAAGTGAAAGATCGAATGTGAGATAAAAAGATTCATGGAACTGGATGGATTCATGCAAGGGATTGAATACACAATCAAATAAAATTGAAAATGTTAAAAAAAAATTATTTTATTATTTTTATATCATTATTATTATTATTATTATTTTCATTGTTATTTTAATAATTATCATTCTATAATAATAATTAATTAATTAATTATTAATTAGTTATTGCACTTTTTCATAATTTTCTAAATAACCGCGTGTATATTTTGTAGGGGTTTCTCCAGTATTAGCTCTAAACGTTCTCTCGCTCTCTCGCTGGATATGGTTCAAATCTTCGCCGCTGGAGCGCTACTCTGGTATGTGTCCCGGACACAGGGCAATACGGGGTTCACATACCTACGCAGTGGACTCATTCCACGTTAAGTATTCTATCTCGAAAACTATGGGAGATAAAAATTTGAAAAAAATTACGTTGCATCACTGACCTTTGAACTTTGCTAATAATGAAAAGAATTTTTTTTTTTAATACTATTTTTAATTATGGAAGTATACATAACAAATAACTAACAAATGAATTTAATGTCAACGCATTAACGCCCCCGTATTATTTTCTTACTAAAATTTATTTGAATTAACACAAACATATTATTTAACGAGAGTGGAATTCTTTGTTCAGAGGAACAGAAAAAATTTGAACTGATATTCTAAAAAAAAAAAAAAAAATAGCACGATAAAATTGGTGAATTCGAATCAATTTAAAAATCATCGGTGATGGACATTTAAGTACCATGTCGTTTATTTTTCATTTTCGTTAAATCATTGACACGTACATTGACCCAAGATATTTTTTTGTTAAATAACTATTTACCAATTAGAAAATGATCGTAAAAATTTATTTCTCATAATTGAAAGATAAAATGTGGTTGCCCCTAGCTCTACTAACACGGTATGCATAATTTGTTCCGGTTAAAATTGTAAACACTGGAGAAATATGCCGAAACACCACTTACATACCGGACGAAATGATGTAATAAATTTTTTTCTCCTATTCTGGAACGTTTTGTTTGTTCCTCATTCTTTATATAGTCACTAGCCTTTTGTAAAAACATAGAATTCGTTTCGTCGATCTTAAGAGATCCGGGTACATTTTGAAGACTCAAACACTCGAGACATCAAAGTAAGGAAACACTTGGCTGACCCCCATTACCCTTTCCGATGGAAATTCATGGCTACTTTAATTGATTATTAATTATTAACAATCTTAATCAACTTGTAACTGTAACAAATGGCAAAACCGTATGTGAAAATCATTGTTAATACAAATTTCGAAAAATCGATTAACTTTAAGGCGCCATCTGGAAAAAAAATTAAAAAAAAGAAAATAAGAAAAAAATTGTAAACTTTAATTGCAAATAAATGAATAATCTCGTGCGATGACTATTTTGAAAGACACTGGAGAATATCCAGGTTAATTTACTTAATAGTTGTCCAGATGTAGAGTCTTCAAATTTGACTATTTTGAAAATTGTAAAAACTAGGTCTATTAAAATTTTAGTAACAAAATCGTAACTTTTTGGGCTAATTAATGGATGGAACAATCTTGAATGGGAGAGAAATGGTCTCGCGAGTTTTGGATATTTCTTCTAATCATCATTTTTCTATTTTATCTCATTGACCCGTATTACCCCCGATTTGAACGGCATGTTGCACAATAAGCTTGGACGACGTGAGGGACGATTGGAGATTTTTTTTTACCTTACTTAGCCTCGGTAATGACCGAGACACCGTTCGAGTCTCCAGGTGTAATATGATATGTATATGTGTATATATATATATATATATATATATATATATATATATATATATATATATATTTCATAATCTCTTGAACCGTGTGATATATAATTCTCGATATTATCGTGTTCTCGTTCCTCTTAATGAGTACTTATCGCACAAACGATATTTTTTTTTTCGCGTAAAAATTTTATGATGTGTTTGAAAAAATAATGAGTATTGAAAAATTATTTCGCAATAATAATTATGCTAAACAGTAATAATGTCTCTGCCATAGTTTCTAAGCAGAATTGGGGTAATCATGGTCAACGAAAGACGCGGCTTATCGTGATAATAATTATTGTAATAATGTCACAATATGTGTTCTAGTTTTTTCCCAACATCAACGATTGTTTAAATAATTCACTTTTACGTTAAATTAAATTAAAAAATAATTAAAAAAAAAAAAGAAATTTTTTTTAGATCAAGTTTTTATATGTTTTTTCAATTACTGACAATAATTAATACAAAGTGTTCGAACTTGATTGTAGTAAAAAAAAAAAAGTAGACATTACTTATGATAATTTATTATGAAAAAAAGCAGATGTAAACATTGAATGTTTTTTAAATTCACTTCCTGTTAACTTTGACCCAAAAGCCTGGGTAAAATCTTAATTGAAAAAAATATCTCTCTTGAGCACACGATGCAATGTTTTTTTAAAATTAAAAACGCGCTTGTTTTGCGCATAAATCATGAGAAAACCAGCAAGGATTCTAGCATTGAAGATATTTTTAAAAGCTGATTCTCACTTTCACATAAATCGTGGGCGATGATATTGGCGGGTTTTTTTTGTTTAATAATAAAAAGTTACGCATATTTTTTTTATTGTCAACACATTGATACGAAGGACATTCGATAATCAGGTATATCGAATCGGCAATGTGTGATCATTAATTTCTCAATTAATAATAAATTAATTAATTTATTAAGAATAACATATTTTATAAATTTTTTTTTGTCCCTCTTAAATAAACACTTTCGGTATGTTGTTAAAAAAAAATCATTGAAAAATATTAATATTTGGTGCTTAAAGGGGGCGGTGCCTCCCCCTGCTTTAAAAGTTAGTTTGAAAGTAGTCTCCGGTAAAGGCGATTTTTTCGACAATTTGTTACTAAAAAATAATAATAAGGACAATTTTATACATGGCTAAATTTTGAATTTCATTAAATTGACCAATTTGACGATTGTTTATTTATAGAGGAAAGTAGATACAAAAATAAACTAATCGATTGTAATAAAGGTAATTAAACTTTTTCCTCCAATTGTTGATGTTACTGCTAACTAGTTTTAAAAAATCGATCGATCGGTATCGGTGTCTTCACGTGAACTAATTACCTACAACGAGTAATTAACAATCAATGACAAGGAAGGAAAATCAAATTGATACGACATTGACCCTAATTACCCACATTTCATTCTGTACCTCACGGACTAGACTGAAAAATGGAATTATATGGCGCAGCAGGTAATGCAGAATTATTTTTAATTACTGTGCTTTTATTTTGATTCGATTTGTCTTTGCCGTCTGCTTATCACAGTTGGGCGTTTTTGTAATTAATTACAATCAAATTACAAATTAGTAATTCGAAAAATTCTAATTACAAATTACAAATGTTATTAGTAATTAAAACTTTCTAATTACAGATTAAAAATGTAATTAGTAATTGCAAAATTTCTAATTACAAATTACAAATGTAATCAGTAATAGAAAAATTTCTAATTACAAATTACAAATGTAATTAGTGATTGAAAAATTTCTAATTACAAATTACAAATATAATTAGTAATTTTAAATTTCCAAATTACAAATCAATGTTATTAGTAATTAGTAAAATTCAAATTACAAATTGCAAATGTACTTAGGTTCAAATTTCGCACTAATTTCATTTTATCAATATAATTAGAGTCAAATTTGACTCTAACTAGAGGTCACGTTTTTCCTACAAATAGTGTTTTGCCTTCTACTTATCAGAGTCGGGCGTTTTTGTAATTAATTACATTCTAATTACAAATTACAAATGTTATTAGTAATTAAAACTTTTTAATTACAAATAAAAAATGTAATTAGTAATTGAAAAATGTCTAATTACAAATTACAAATATAACCAGTATTAGAAAAATTTCTAATTACAAATTACAAATGTAATTAGTAATTTGAAATTTCCAAATTACAAATGTTGTTAGTAATTAGAAAAATACAAATTACAAATGTACTTAGGTTCAAATTTCGCACTAATTATATTTTATCATTGTAATTAGACTCAAATATGATTCTAACTACATGTAATTGGTCGGAAATTTGATATTAATTACATTATAAAATGTAATTAGTGGAAAATTCGGTTCTAATTACATGTAATTAGAGTAAAATTTGTCTATAATTACTTGAAAAATGTAATTATTCGGAAATCCGATACTAATTACATGTAATTAGAGTGAAATTCGACTCTTATTACATTGAAAAATGTAATTAATCGAAAAACTGGTCCTAATTACATGCAATTAGAGTGAAATTTGACTCTAATTACATCAATAAAATGTAACTAGTGCGAAATTTGAACCTAATTACATTTGTAATTTGTAATTAAGAAATTTTGAATTACTAATTACATTCGTACTTTGTAATTAGGAATTTTTCAATTAGTAATTACATCTGTAATTTTTAATTAGGAAATTTTCAATTATTAATTTCATTTGTAATTTGTAATTAAAATTTTTTCAATTACCAATTAAATTGGTAATTTGTTATTCGAAATTTTTCAATTACTAATTACATGTGTAATTTGTAATTAGACAACTTTGAATTACAAAAAATCATGACCTTTGGACTTTGTTAATAATTCGACAAAATTATTTTTCAATACTTTAATTAATTGTAAAAGTATACATAACAAATAACAAAGAAATGAATTCAGAGTCAACGCATTAACGCCTTCGTATTATTTTTTTTACTAAAATTTATTTAAATTTAAAAAAACATTTAAGAATGAAAAAATTTTACTAAGGAAATTTTACGAATTTCGAATTCGATAATTGCACTCGAAAAATATTTTCGAAAGTTTGAAAAATATTCATGAAAGTGAAGAAAATCTTAGAATGCAAAATCTCGTCGTTTCAGTACATAAATTATTTGCGACAAAATGCGTGTGTCTTTTGTCGTTATTGGCATTCGTCATTAATCCGATAGAGGTGAAAAAAAAAGTTTAACATAACGCGACCATCCATAGTGATCCATAGTTGCGATATTATACGAAAGCAGGAGACGGGGAAAAAAAAATTAACATATCGTCATTCGAGGAAACACAGTCTGTTGCCAATGATATGCGCATCGCTCAGAATGACATTTATTGCCGACGAATTTTTATATAACCGCCGGTTTTGTCGGGCGACTAAAAACCATTAACTTCCTCTTATCACGTCTTCGACATTGCAATTCTCGTATTTACGTATGGAAAAATTAAAAGTTTTTCCATTCACGTTTTAACGCGATGAATATTTGTCTCATTTTTCTCACATCACGATTCATCCGTAATTATATATTTGTCGATGACTCGCCAGCATATATCGTTCGAGACTGACAATTAATCAGGACGATGAAAAAAAAAAAAAAAAAAAAAAAAAAAAAAAATACATTTGCTAGATCTTTCCGGGCGAGAGATCGAGATCGATCGAAAAATTAAAAGATTGACAGAAAACTAATAATTAGAATAATTGTAGGTTAGCGATAAGAGATTCGCAGAGCAAAAGAAATTTGAATAGGGGCATTTTTTTTTTTTTAATTTGTAAATATTTCTATTAATATGTTGTGAATTTATTGGTTAACTTAATTTTGAGAATTGTTCTTGGCAATAGCTTTGATGGACACGAAGAACGAAACGTTTCCGAGAACTTGTGAGCTTCGCGAAAAATCCGCTAGGTGGCGACGAGGGAGACACTTTCGCGCTTGCGAAAGTGTCTCCCCCGAAATCGCTCTATAAATTTATTCAAATTGAATCAAAATTGAACGAGCGATTGACAGAAAACTAATAATTAGAATGATTGTAGGTTAGGGATCAGAGATTCGCAGAGCAAAAGAAATTTGAATAGGGGAATTTTTTTTTTTTATTTGTAAATATTTCTATTAATATGTTGTGAATTTATTAGTTAACTTAATTTTGAGAATTGTTCTTGGCAATAGCTTTGATGGACACGAAGAACGAAACGTTTCCGAGAACTTGTAAGTTTCGCGAAAAATCCGCTAGGTGGCGACGAGGGAGCCACTTTCGCGCTTGCGAAAGTGTCTCCCCCGAAATCTCTCTATACATTTATTCAAATTGAATCAAAATTGAAAGAGCGATTGACAGAAAACTAATAATTAGAATAATTGTAGGTTAGGGATAAAAGATTCGCAGAGCAAAGGAAAATTGAATAGGGGAATTTTTTTTTTTAATTTGTAAATATTTCTATTAATATGTTGTGAATTTATTAGTTAACTTAATCTTGAGAATTGTTCTTGGCAATAGCTTTGATGGACACGAAGAACGAAACGTTTCCGAGAACTTGTGAGTTTCGCGAAAAATCCGCTAGGTGGCGACGAGGGAGACACTTTCGCGCTTGCGAAAGTGTCTCCCCCGAAATCTCTCTATAAATTTATTCAAATTGAATCAAAATTGAAAGAGCGATTGACAGAAAACTAATAATTAGAATAATTGTAGGTTAGGGATCAGAGATTCACAGAGGAAAAGAAATTTGAATAGGGGAAATTTTTTTTTTTATATTTGTAAATATTTCTATTAATATGTTGTGAATTTATTAGTTAACTTAATTTTGAGAATTGTTCTTGGCAATAGCTTTGATGGACACGAAGAACGAAACGTTTCCGAGAACTTGTGAGCTTCGCGAAAAATCCGCTAGGTGGCGACGAGGGAGACACTTTCGCGCTTGCGAAAGTGTCTCCCCCGAAATCTCTCAATAAATTTATTCAAATTGAATCAAAATTGAAAGAGCGATTGACAGAAAACTAATAATTAGAATAATTGTAGGTTAGGGATAAAAGATTCGCACAGCAAAGGAAAATTGAATAGGGGAAATTTTTTTTTTTTAATTTGTAAATATTTCTATTAATATGTTGTGAATTTATTAGTTAACTTAATTTTGAGAATTGTTCTTGGCAATAGCTTTGATGGACACGAAGAACGAAACGTTTCCGAGAACTTGTGAGCTTCGCGAAAAATCCGCTAGGTGGCGACGAGGGAGCCACTTTCGCGCTTGCGAAAGTGTCTCCCCCGAAATCTCTCTATAAATTTATTCAAATTGAATCAAAATTGAAAGAGCGATTGACAGAAAACTAATAATTAGGATAGTTGTAGTTTAGGGGCGTCGAAAAAAATCCTAAGAAATTTCGAGGGCCAAAATAATTTGTATTAAAAAAAAATTATATTTTTAAAAATTTTTTATCGAAATTCAAAAAATGTAAAAATAAATTTATTTATTCTTTTTTTTTTGTTTTGCTCGTTAATTTTCACGAATAGGTAATTACATTGTGTATTTAAGAATTTTATGATCTTGCGTTATTCTTGAAATGCAACAAAAAAGCTTGAAAAAAAAACAACCACATTCTCGTGATAATTTCACAGTAATAACCCAAATTGACCCACGATGAATATATAATGTTTTCTGCGAATTCCGATCGGATCAATTATAGAACATTTATTATTCAATTTCTATTGATGGCTATAAAAAAACAATCTTTCATAATTATTATGGAAAAAAATAAAAATAAAAGATGAGAATATTATCGCGTAAATTATACATTTGCATTTATTATAATAATCAATTTATTTTATTTTATTTTGTGTCAATTTTTATCTTCAATTTTATTATTTTATTTTTATTTATTTATTATCAATTACAAAACATTTTTTATCCAATTTATATTATTGACAATTTGAAGAAAAACAATTTTTTATAATTATTGTGAAAAAATTCAAATTAAAGATGAAAAAAAACTTGTACATTTTTTTAAATTGAAGACAAACTTTTTGTTTTTTTTTAACAAATTCAAAATTAAAAAACCGAAAAAAATTATTTGAAACGATGATTGGGAAATTTCGCGAAATTTTTTGAAATAATTAGGTCATTTTTTCTTCATTTTGAATTTTCAAAAATCATGAGCGATTTTTGCGAAAATCGATACTATATTTTTTTTTAGCTTCATATTCCGAAATTCGCAAAAGCAAAATTACCGCAATTTTTAATATTTCATAAAATCATATTCCTTTAATCGATTTTTGAATAAACCTCAATAACGGAGATCTTTATATTTCAGTGTAAAAAAATTCAGCCTGATAATAAAATGTACATGTAATTAAACACAAATTATTAAATTATTGAATTAAATAAATTATTAAATTGAGTCAAATCTAAATAGAAATATAATTATTAATTAAGAATTATCGATCAATTATTCGAAAAAAAAAAAAACAATTTCGGTCCGAAATAATTTTCAATTTTTTTTATTCACAAATAAATAATAGATTAACAAATTAATAAATTGATTAAAATAAATAAGTAAATACATTAAAAATTAAGAATTAATAAATAATAAATAATAAATATTAGCGTGCTCACTTTTTAATTGCTGTAACTGACCCGGAGTTTTCATGGCTGTGGTCTGGTTACAGCTTTACTAGATAAGGCCCACCTTTCTAAGACCCTCCTCCACCTCAGCCTTAACCCTAAAAACAGAAAAAAAAATGCTTTAAAAAATAGAATTATTTTTCACTATAATCAATTCTTTTCGAATTTCATTATATTATTCACTATCTTATCATCATTAAAATATAAAATAATAAACAATCATATTGTAAGTATCAAAATTTTTTTCAACATTTTCTTTAACCCTCCGCGGTCGCACTGGGTCGTTGAAGACCCGAGCGAAATTTCACTTGGGGATTTCTTCGCTCAGATAGCTATTTACAGCGTAAAAAACAATAATTTTTTGCTTCAACAAACATTGATTCACATTCTACAAACATTGAGGAGTAGTCAGGATTTTTCAAAGATTTTTTGAAGCTGTTTGACCCGTTGAAAATTATATGCAGACACGGAAGACCCAGTGCGACCGCGGAAGCATCAAAAAATTAATTGCTATAATTATCGGTCCTTATAATGAAACCTTAAAAACAGAACAAAAAATCCCTCAAAAAAAAATATAAATATTTTTCAATTCCGTCAATTATATTTCGATTTTTATCGTATTATTAACTATTTTATAATTTCTTTTTAAAAAAATAATTGCCATAATTACCATTTCATCTTGAAAAAAATTATTTTCTCATTATTGTAAAATTTAAAAAATGCGTTGGAGTAAGACCATCCCAAATAGTTTAAACAAATTAATAAAGATCGTCCAGAATATAATTGCAATTTCAGAGGGCGAGGAAAATAATTAATTACTTGACTTTTGGTCATGTTGCGATAATTATGTTTGAGTTTCGTTTTTGACCCAAGTCGTGGACTTGGGTACTGAAAAAAATTGGTATTAGACTCTTCAGCCGTTCCTCTCCACGGAAATCTTTAGTAAAAGGCGAAAGATTTATTCGTGTGTTGAAGAGAAACCAGAGCATGTTCGACACTCGTTGCTGGCGCGCTTTTAACACCGCCAGAAGGACTATTCGCTTGCGCAGTCGCTCACAATGTCGTGGCCATCTGTTGGACGGCCGGAGAACTAAAATCCCGTCAGCACACGCATATATGGGTAATTCCGTATCAAATCGACCAATAGTTGGAATCGACCTCTTTCAATTTCGATAAAATTTGGTCAGAAGTTTTCTTATATCACAAAACAAAGTTCTACCAAAGGAAAAAAATTAATAACATTTTTTCGAAAATGAAAAACTTCACATTTTTTTCAATTTTTCAAGTTTATTTTTTAAATATCTCGGAAACTATTATAGTTACGAAAAAATCGTTCTGGGTTCGTCTTGGGGCTACAAAAAAAAATAATATCCCGAAAAAAAATTTTGAAAAATGATGAATTTGGAGAATTGTGAATTTTTTAAAATCGTGAAAATCCATTATCAACATTAAATTTTTTGTTCAATTTTTTTTAAATATAATACCTTATACTTAACTTAAAGAAAGATCCTGAAATTTTCAGAATGGTATTTTTTTTCAAAAATATGAATTTTTGAATTTTCGTAAAAATTTTTTTTTTCTAACTCCAAGTTAAGTAAAGTTGAGAACCCAGAAAAAGTGGTGAAATTTTGAATTTTGCATAATTTTCGAAAAAAAATTATTTTGAAAATCCTGACTGCGAATAACCTCTTAATATCGCGTGTGACTTGTAAAAAAAAATCATCTATCGTTCTTCGTAAAACGACGGATATTTCTTGGGAATATTTTCGATTGACAAATATGTCTGTTAAAAAAATATCAACGAGTGTTCACTCAATGTCTCGTAAAGCATATTTAAAGATTCGCGCCTTAAAATAAATAAAGTTGAAAAAAAAAATCCATTCTTTTCATACTATTTATTCAATTTTTTCTCTCGAAGCTCCAAAATTATTTCTAAAATTTGTTAAATTCCCAAAAATACCATAAATTTTTTTTTCAACAAACATTGTTAAATTAAGGGAACACAAAATATGGAAAATATCGCTTCGATTCGAGAAGAGACGGAAAAAAAATTGATGGAGACCAAAATTGATTATTTATTAACAAAAAAAAATTTTTTTTATCGTATTACAAAAAAGGTTGACATTATGGATTTTCCTTTTTTTAAACAAATTCATTTGCATCGTGAACCTTGTAAATCGATGTTAAAAGTCTATAAGCATTGTTATAAATAAATTAAGATTGAGTTTTTAATTATTTTCAAACATTTTTTTTTTCGGGTCACGCCATTTTGTCAATGATTATTTTCAATAAATTTTCCGAAATCTCTGGACAATTCGCATGTATAATAAAATTCGTATTGAAATTAATTTTAATATTTTTAATATTTAAAAAATATTTTTAGTGAATTTTTCACAATTCAATTTTTCCATTTTTCACGAATTTTCATTAAAACAAGTTAACATATTCGTTGCAAGTAATTGCCAAAAATGCTAAATAGAAAAAAAAAAATTTAACTCGACAAACAAATAAATTTGTCGTCCTAGACTTTTATCTCTAAAAATGACCGATTTTTGCCGCTTTAATACGATTTTCTATGTGATCCATTTTACCCCCCCTACTTCCCAAAAAATTCTTAGTTTTTTTATTAATTCTTATTGATTAAATTTTTTTGCAAAATTTAATCAATTCTATTTCCTCGTTTAAAAAATCCTGATCGAATAACAAAGTCGAAAAAAAAATCCACAATTCTACGTCAAAAACAGAAATGTTTCCTTGTTTTGATTATATTAACATATCATTAACATAAATGGTCATAGTCACACAAAAATTCTCGCCTAAATCACGAATTTCTTTCTGCCATCATTAATTACCTTACCAAAGATTTCGGACGAAACTAGTTTTAACGAAAATTACGCACATATGGTCAAGTCAAATTTGACCTTTCGAAGAAAAAAAACGTGAAACTTCTCGCGCTTGTCATTTTGTAATTTTTACTGCTCAAAATTAAAAAATTACATTATTGCTCGACTTTACTTAACTTAAAGGTAAAAAAAAAAATTTTACCAAAATTCAAAAATTCATATTTTTGAAAACAATTGTATTTTTCAGGTACTTGCCACTCAAAGTATTCGAAGAATTAGAACCGCTCAAAGTACTATAAGTACTAGAAGTACTAAAAGTGCTTTGAGTACTAAAGTACTTGAAATACTATAAGTACTTTGAGAACGAAAAGTACTTTGAGTACCCTAAATACATTGAGTGTACTCTGAGTACTGAAACACTCGAATTACCGAAAGTACTCAAAGTACTTTAAATACTGCCGCACCCAAATTACGTATCGGTGCTTGCGCTTTTATTTTCGGAGTACTTATTGAATTCATGCATTTTAAAAACCAAAGTCAAGTCCTTCTACTTTACTTTAAATACTCAAAGTAATCGAAACACTCGAAATTCCTCGAGTACTTGAGCCACTCCCAATACTTGTTTAGTAACTGTACTTTAAGTGTCAAAGTAATCATCAAGTACTTTGACTTTTGGTACCAAAGTACTTTGTGATTACTTGCATTTTGAGTACCGGAGTGCTGGTCAAGTACTTACAATTTTTCGATTACTAAAGCACGCAAAGTACTTGTCGAGTACTTAAAGTAGGAGAGTTCAAATTAAGTACTTGTGCTTTAAGTATAAAGTACTTGTACGCTAAGTAACACAATATTCATCAAGTACCTTTAAGTACCAAAGCACTTTCGATAAAGTACTTCAAGTAAAATGTATTTACGTACTTAAGGCACGATGTGCAATGTAATACAACCGTCTAAGAGTGATTGTATATCAACTACTAAAGTACTTCGAGTACTTTAGTACTTTTGGTCCTCAAGGACCAATAAAGTACTTTGAATACTGATGGACCACAGATCTTTGAATGCTCAAGGGCTAAAGCACTTTAAGTTTTAAAGGACCCCAGTACTTTGAGCACTAGAGGGCTAAAGCACTTTAAGTACTAAAGTACTAAAGACATTAAAAAATGCTGTTTTTAATATGGATAATGGCTTTCGCAAAAATTATTACAAAATGTTATCGTGCTAAGTGAATTGGTTAACGTAATGTTGCTAACGGGAACAAATATTTCATAATAATGGAAAGAATCAAAATCGAAAACACGATGACCACGAACCACGGATTGCTTCTGGATATTTGTCAAAGCCATCGACCCTGGATTTAGAATGGGCGATGTCAAAAAACTTTGCGGTCGAAAAGATTGTGCCATAAATCTTTCTATCGCCTGGGGAGATAAAACAGATCCTTGGGCAACGTAGTCTTCTTCTATTCAGGCTGGTGAAAGATTAATTGGGTTAGAAGTTAACCTCTCATAGCTGTTCCTCAATAATTCACGTGGTAGGTCCCCATCTGAGATCCATGAATATGCAAAGAATATGTCTGGGTCGAGATCACTATGAAAATTCCGAATGATCACAGTCTAGACTTTGATTTTGGTCCATGCAACCTTGGATTTATAATGCGCGATGCCAACAACCTTCTTAGGCCTGAGGTCACCAAAATACCATCAGGCAAGTCTTTCTCCTTCCCCCTAACGGAAGATTAGATGAGTTAGAGGTTAACCTCATAACTATTACTTAATATATGTTCACTTCTTCGAGATGAGACCTTTCTTTGACGCCTTGACTATAAAGTGGGACCCTGGGGACATCGGTTCCTTTTTGAGGTTATAATTTATTGTGTCAAATATCTTCTGTTGTAATCTATTCCAGTTGCGAAAACGGCAATCGATCAATTAATTGGGGTCACAAAAAGATCTGAGATAAAAGTCTCTTTCCAGTTAGCCAAATATTAACTAGATTAGAGGTTAACCCTGTAACGATTCCCCAGTGAGTTAAATAAAATACGTTTCTGGGGCCTTTTTTACTCCACTATAAAATGTCACTCCAAACATGCAAAATTCTTTTTGGGATCATACATAAGTAATAAGAAAGATGTTAGGGCTAGGAAAACCTCGATAATTCGATCGATCATCGTCCTAAGTTAGGGTTTGGTTAACTCAATCTTGGATTTAGAACGTGAAAAGTCAAATATCTTCTATAACAACTCATTCTTATTGAAAAAAATAGCGATGGCAATTGATCTATTTAGTTAAGGCTACGAAAAGGTCTCAGGAAAAGTTTCTTTTCGGTCAGCCAAAAATTAACTAGCTTAGACGTTAACCCTGTAACTGCTTCCTAGTGAGTTAAATAAAATACGTTTCTGGGGCCTTTTTTACCCCACTATAAAATGTCACTCCAAACATACAAACTCCTTTTTGGGATCATAAATAAGTAAGAAAGATGTTAGGACTAGGAAAACCTCGATAATCCGATCGATCATCGTCTTGAGTTAGGGTTTGGTTAACTCAATCTTGGAGTTAGAATGTTACAAGCCAAATATCTTCTATAACAACTCATTCTAATTGAAAAAAATTGCGATGGCAATTGATCTATTTAGTTAAGGCCACAAAAAGGTCTCAGAAAAAGTCCCTTTTCGGCAGCCAAAAATTAACTAGCTTAGAGGTTAACCCTGCAACTGTTTCCTAGTGAGTTAAATAGAATACGTTTCTGCAGCCTTTTTTACTTCACTAAAAATGTCACTCTAAACATACAAACTCCTTTTTTGAGATTATAAATAAGTATGGAAGATTTTTGGGCTAGGAAAACCTCGATAATCCGATCGATCATCGTCTTGAGTTAGGGTTTGGTTAACTCAATCTTGGATTTAGAATGTCACAAGCCAAATATCTTCTATAACAACTCATTCTAATTGAAAAAAATTGCGATGGCAATTGATCTATTTAGTTAAGGCCACAAAAGGGTCTAAAAAAAGGTCTCTTTTCGGTCAGCCAAAAATTAACTAGCTTAGAGGTTAACCCTGTAACTGTTTCCTAGTGAGTTAAATAGAATACGTTTCTGCAGCCTTTTTTACTTCACTAAAAATGTCACTCCAAACATACAAACTCCTTTTTTGAGATTATAAATAAGTACGAAAGATGTTTGGGCTAGGAAAACCTCGATAATCCGATCGATCATCGTCTTGAGTTAGGGTTTGGTTAACTCAATCTTGGATTTAAAGCGTGACAAGCCAAATATCTTCTATAACAACTCATTCTAATTGAAAAAAATTGCGATGGCAATAGATCTATTTAGTTAAGGCCACAAAAAGGTCTCAGAAAAAGTCTCTTTTCGGTCAGCCAAAAATTAACTAGCTTAGAGGTTAACCCTGTAACTGTTTCCTAGTGAGTTAAATAAAATACGTTTCTGCAGCCTTTTTTACTTCACTAAAAATGTCACTCTAAACATACAAACTCCTTTTTTGAGATTATAAATAAGTATGGAAGATGTTTGGGCTAGGAAAACCTCGATAATCCGATCGATCATCGTCTTGAGTTAGGGTTTGGTTAACTCAATCTTGGATTTAGAACGTTACAAGCCAAATATCTTCTATAACAACTCATTCTAATTGAACAAATAGCGATGGCAATTGATCTGTTTAGTTAAGGCCACAAAAAGGTCTAAAAAAAAAGTCTCTTTTCGGTCAGCCAAAAATTAACTAGCTTAGAGGTTAACCCTGTAACTGTTTCCTAGTGAGTTAAATAAAATACGTTTCTGGGGCCTTTTTTACCCCACTATAAAATGTCACTCCAAACATACAAACTCCTTTTTTGAGATTATAAATAAGTAAGAAAGATGTTAGGACTAGGAAAACCTCGATAATCCGATCGATCATCGTCTTGAGTTAGGGTTTGGTTAACTCAATCTTGGATTTAGAATGTTACAAGCCAAATATCTTCTATAGCAACTCATTCTTATTAGCAAAAATAGCGATGGCAATTGATTTAGCGCCCAACCAAATATAATCTGGATTTAGAGGTTAACCCTATAACCATAAGTTAAGTGAAATATCCTTCTTGGGGCCTTTTTTCTCCCACTTCTAAATGTTTTTCATTTTCACCTTTATGAATATATTTAAAATATGGCCTAGCAGAACTAAAATCTGATTAATCCAGTGGTTAACCATTTTTTTAGTTACGCTTTTGCTAATAATCTGACTCAAATGATTTAAAATTCCCCTGACTAACTTCGACGTTAATTAAAAAAAAAAATTTATTCCTAATAACAAAATGGCCTCTATTCATCATCAACGTCTGTCCAACTAACCTTATTAAACATTTTTATCCATAAATTATGACTATTTAATTTTATCAAAAAACCTGAAAATTTATTTTTTTCTAACCTTTATACTTTTCAAAATTTCTATTTTTGCGAATGAAAAAAAATCTTTTGCATCATCCGATTATTATTTTTTCATTTAGGACTAAATTGACATGAAAATAGATTTATCAGCTCTAACATGAGAGACCAACCTTCCACGCTAGATATTAATCAAGTTGGGCAAGTTGAGCTTGTTGGGCACGATCTGTTGATTTAATTTATATTCTGACATTGTTGGCGGGTGGTCGATTGCCACAAGATTTATGTTCACGCCATTTAATTTCCAAGTGAGTGAATATAATTGCTTCCTCGGTACGATTATATCTATGCAATTGTCGGTCAAGGTTAGTCTGAAAAGTTCGTTGTACTTGAAAATTACAAAAATAAAGTGCGGAACCCCAATTTTTTGAAGTACCAATTATAACTTTTTTTTTCTATTTTTTTTTCTCATAACCAAATCTAATTATTGGCGAATATAATTTAAAAAATCCACAAAAAAACACTCTTGTGCAAAATATAGAATAAAAAAATGATATATCGATGTATTGATTTATTACATGATCATATATCGATATATTGATATTGATATGATCATATATCGATATATTTGTATTTATATATTAATATATTAATTTATTTGCATGTTCATAAATCGATCTATTGATATATCGATTTTTTTATATTGAAAACAAAATTTGCAATATTCCATTAAAACTGACAAGTTAATTATTTTTTAATGAATGAGATTAATTCAAGGATCGATAAATCCAAAAAGACTTTCAAACCAAATTTGACCCATTTTTCAAAATAAAAATTACAAGATTAAATTTAAAAAAAATTAAGAAATTTGTTTAGTTAAAATTACAAAATTAAATTTGTTGAATCACTATAACTACGAAAAATTGATAAATTCATTAAATCACAGATTGCGTGAGTTAATGAATAAAAAAGTCATCAATTATGGTAAGAAATAAATTTATCGAGAACTAAACATGAAAGTGTTGAACTTTTGAAAAAATGTATTAATTTTTTTTTTTTTTTGCAAATCCAAGTCAAGCCAAAAAGGTAAAAAATTAAAAATAATTTATACAAATTATCAACTAAAAAAAAAGCTGATACGAATTTTTGGATAAGAATTTCTAAAATAAGGATAAAATGAGAAAAAAATTATTTTCATATAAAAAATCGAAAATAAAAATAAAAACGATATTTCCGAGCTCACCTATGATTGGACTCCAGGAAACGTGTTACCAGGATTTAAAAGGACTTTAATGGAATTTCGATCTCCCACGACTCGAATATAGCCTCGATGCACCAAAAATGTCTCAGTCTTTGACAAAATCGCAAAAACGAAAAAAATAAAAATAATAATAATAATAATAATGTCACTGCACTGTAATCCTCGTCGAAAAGTGATATGAAAATCGAGCTTGTCCCAAAAATTGGGCGACCGATTGTTCGATAGTCCGTGAATCAATCGATCAGGATCGAAGATTTTCCGGAAATTCTTTTTTTTTTAATTTTTGTAAAAATTTTATTTCTCAAAAACGTCTACGTCAATTTTTTAACTATTATCGAAAAAAAAATCAATTACCGATTGATCATTGATTTAAAATAAAAAAAATCAAACGATCCAATTTGTATTTTTCGTTATTTTAATTTTTATTTATTAAAAAAAAAAAAAAAAAAAAATCTCAAAAACTGCGAAAATCCTTCAATTTTTTAAATATTACCGATTTTTCGTCGATTTTTCAAAAAAAAATCGATCCAATTTTTATTTTTCGTTTGTTACAAATATCAAGTCCTTAGAATTTAACAACTTTCTTCGACGACATGCGGACTCGTTGTGGCTCGTGAAATCCGCGAGTTTCGTTATTTAAGTGGACTTTAGGACTCGAGCGTCGGTAAATCAGTGAGTTTTATAGTTATCGGTAGTAGGGTAAAACGCCCTCTCTCCCCTCCCCCCCCTCCCTCGCGACCCTAACCTCCCTCCAATAATCCATCGCCATTTTCGCTTTGCCTCTTGTAGCGTTTTTTCCCTATTCACTATTTGAGAGAAAAAAAAAAGTTACGCTTGAACGATTTGCCCTCTCTCCCTCTCTCTTCCGCACATTCTCCCTCCTCTTCCCGGCATTCACCACCGACAAGGAGGGACTATTTATCACACGCACCTCTCTACGCAGACTCTCTCACAATCTCTCACAATCTCTCTCCCTCTCTTTCTGTTTCTCGGTGATTTTTTTTTTTTTTTTTTTTTTAGCAATTTTATTAGCAAACCCCACCACATCTCCTTCAAGTCATATATCGAAGTGCAAAAGAGTTTATTGCGTCTCCCCTTAATGGTAAAACCGATCGGACATCAAGATATACTGCTCGAAAAACCGCCCGAGATCGTACTGCAATTTTTTGGTATTTTTTCTCCCAAGAAAAACCCGCTGGTTTTACAATCGTCAGATGCACAGCTTTAGAGGTTATAAATGTACGATAAACATCATCCCCGGTATCCATTAAACTCCGTCATAAAATTTCCACCAATGGGCGAAGCTCTTGGGAAGCTCAAAAAAGGGTGGGAAAAAAAAAGTTTATATTAAGAATTTTATGTCCGCGTGCTGGCATTATACGACTCTATTTTTTTTTAATCTCATTACATTAATTTATTTTTCATTTTTATCGTATTATAATTTGTTTTTTCATTTTTATCTTATTATTTATATTTTTTATATTTTATTATAGATTTTTATAATTTATTTAAATATTACATCGTGTATAATCGATTTTGTTATATATTTAAATATTGGGGTGTTCGAATATTCGATTTTACGAATTATTCGATTCGAAACTCGATTCGAATTATTCGTAAATTCGAATATTCACACGCCCCTAAATATCAGTAAAAAGCAAGAGACTGTTGTTGCAATGGCTGTTTATGATGAAAACCTAAATAAATATTTGCATTGTCGAAATTATTGAATAAATTACAATGTCGGTAGCTGAAAGGAAGGAAGAAAAACAGTCATCGATCATAATAATAAAAATTCATTTCTTGTTTACCATTCAATAATAGGGAACTTGTTTTCTTGAAAGTGTTTTCTTTTACACTAATTTTTCTCGGTAAAGTTGAATTGGCAACCATATTGTTGTACCCAACCATCAGCGCCGCGAGTGTCGCGTCTGGGAACTAAGTCCCATTGTAGACGGTTTTTGCTCCCGCGGACATCTTGCTCGCGGAAATTCTAACCTATAATATACATATAACCTGCAATATAATATTCTTCAATATTATTATGTTAACGAAATTGTGAAAGTATCGGTGACGTCACAATATCACAGGAGTCATATGAATCACGTCTTCAATATTATTATGTCAAAGAAGTTGTGAAAGTGATATAAATTGACGGATGGATGACAAATGGACAATAGATTGTCCAAATCGAACGTCCAAATTGAAAAAAATGAAAAAGCTAGTGAGCCTGAGCCTCTTATAGGGGTCGCCGGCGTAATTCGTTTGCGCGAGAGCGCTGCGGCGCGCTCGCCACCTAGCGGATTCTTAAGGTACTGGCAGATCTCGCAAATAAGAAGTGTTCCTATTGCCTCGAAACACCGAAATTCAATTCAATTTCAGTCAATAAAAAATGTTAATTAATGTCAAATTGAATTATCAATTTGAATTAAATTCAATTTAAATTCAATTCAAGTGAATTGAAATGAAGAATTCAATACGCGGGTGACTTAGGAGTCAAAGGGTCAATGGACGGCGCATATCTTTTCCTTTTTTTTTTTTTTTTACTATTTTCTATTGTTGTAAATTGGCCTCACCCGAGTCGAACAGAGATAGCTCTCGATGCTGGGTTGAATATTTTCTTCCGTTGCTAAAACCAAAAGCCAAATACTTGTTAGTCATCCTGGTGGCAGCGACGAGGAACGAAGCAAACCCGGTTTTAGGAAAGATGCACTGGTTTTATAGCGGATGTATAGTCGTATTATTAATTCGCGCTCGTTCCTCAGGTCCTTGCACTCTTCTCTAAAGTTGATAATACTTTCATTGTTTGACGCGGAGATTTTCACAGTTTTTTCTTTTCACTTTCAAAGTAATGACCCAAAACTTGGCTATCCAGTTTTTGAGGTTACACAACTTAACATCCACGCCCAAAATATCTACGAGGCATACGAAAGCAAATTCAAAATACTAAAAAACTAATAATAATAATAATAATAATGATAATGGTAATGATAATGATAATGATAATGATAACGATAATGATAATGATAATGATAATGATAATGATAGTGATAGTGATAGTGATAGTGATAGTGATAGTGATAGTGATAGTGATAGTGATAGTGATAGTGATAGTGATAGTGATAGTGATAGTGATAGTGATAGTGATAGTGATAGTGATAGTGATAGTGATAGTGATAGTGATAGTGATAGTGATAGTGATAGTGATAGTGATAGTGATAGTGATAGTGATAGTGATAGTGATAGTGATAGTGATAGTGATAGTGATAGTGATAGTGATAGTGATAGTGATAGTGATAGTGATAGTGATAGTGATAGTGATAGTGATAGTGATAGTGATAGTGATAGTGATAGTGATAATGATAATGATAATGATAATGATAATAACAATAACAATATTGATATAATCGAGTTATTTTTTATGGGATATTTTTTAATACAAATATTCGTGTATCAGGCTAATTTTCTATTTGTTTTTTTAGCAACAACTTTTTTAGATTTGTTTGTTTTTGCATTGTAACCGTTTTTTTCAATAGTTATTCTCGCGCCCCTCTCCGTAAAAATACAAAAAATGGTGCAGAAAAATTAATGAAAATTACTTTGAGCTATTTAATTACTATCTAACTAATAATAATAATAATAATAGAGATAATGATAATGATAATGATAATGATAGTGATATTGATAGTGATAGTGATAGTGATAATGATAATGATAATGATAGTGATAGTGATAGTGATAGTGATAGTGATAGTGATAGTGATAGTGATAGTGATAGTGATAGTGATAGTGATAGTGATAGTGATAGTGATAGTGATAATGATAATGATAATGATAATGATAATAACAATAATAATATTGATATAATCGAGTTATTTTTTATGGGATATTTTTTAATACAAATATTTGTGTATCAGGCTAATTTTCTATTTGTTTTTTTAGCAACAGCTTTTTTACATTTGTTTGTTTTTGCATTGTAACCGTTTTTTTCAATAGTTATTCTCGCGCCCCTCTTCGTAAAAATACAAAAAATGGTGCAGAAAAATTAATGAAAATTACTTTGAGCTATTTAATTAGGATCCACCTCGGACTGAAGTTAATTGCATTTGTAATTAATTCAATAATTAATTAAATTATTTTATATCATTTTATATTCGTTTAGTATTCTTTTATTGTGAAGTGGGGTGAAAACAAGTCTATCCAAAGTCTGATTACAATGGCGTTGAAATCTCTTGGCCACGATTGTTGGACTTAATTCAAAGACTTCAATGCCTCGCAAGACTTCAGGAAGGGGCGATTCTTATCGAATTTATTTATTAGTGCACAACATTTTTTACTTATTTCATAATTCGTCAAAATCGATCCTACGATCGATTATTTTCGAATTCAATACCAAAATGTTTTTTTCACATGAAGAAAATCATCTGCGAGAGTGCTCAACAAAATTAAATATTTTATATCACTCAGAACAATAATGAACGCTTTTACGTCCGCAAGCGGACGTGAAAACGTCCATATTGCACCTCGTGATATAAAATATCGTACATCACTCGGCGTAATAGTACATTACATCACGAGGACGCAAAAAATGTTTTTACGCCGAGTGATGTACGATATTTTATATCACGAGGTGCAATATGCACGTTTTCACGTCCGCTTGCAGACGTAAAAGCGTCCATTATTGTACTGAGTGATATAAAAACATTTTCTGACTCGTGTGATTGCAGGACGAGCCTAAGGCGAGACTCACACTCGTCAGAAAATGTTTTTACGTTCTCGTGATGTAATGTACTATTATATTTTTATATATGGGGCATTCCACACCAATAAAACCTCGGTCTGACCCTTCGACTCTCCGATTTTGTCCGCAATTTTTTATGATTTTCTAGCACCTCTGAAAAGCACTCTGGATTTTTTTCAGATTTTTTTGGAGCGATTTGACTTAACTATAATTTTAAAAAACAAATTATTTTTAGCCCAAATTTAAAATTTTGAAAAAAATCACGAAAATCCCCTTTTTATATGAAAAATTTGAAGCGCTGAGCCAAAGTGGGCAGGAGTTTCCTTCTATTTATAATAAACTTTTTCGAAAAAAACATGTTGGATGAACCATAATAATAATTATTATTGATAGTTGTTGTTTATAACATGCCAAATATAAACGCCTTTTTTTAGAGGACCGCCCGAAAATCGGCTACAGCGGCTTCAAAAATCTTTATTAAAAAAAAAAAAATTCAAAATAAGGTCAAAAGTTACAAAAATATGAATATAAATTTTGACGTTAATAAATTAAAATATCTTTCCAGAAAAAATTCTTGAAAAAACGCTTTTTTTGGCCTCCTGACTGCGAATAACCCGTTTATGACTACGTCTTTTTACACTGAGTTCCATGATTTTTGTTGAAAAAGAAGGAATGTATATACTTTATTGAAACTTTGAGAACATTTTCTCCATATATTCAAATAAATATTTTGATTTTTTGTAAGTATTTCCGTAGAAAATGTGGAAATTATTATAAGTATAAGTATAATTATTAATTCTATTAATTAAACAAATTAATTTTTTTAATTAATTTGTATTTATTATTATTAATTTATTTCGTGATTAACCAAATGTAGACAACATTTTATTTTAAATCTTGATCATTCCAAATTAATTTATTCATTAAATTTATTCATTCCTTTATTATTTTTGTTAATTTATTTCTAGATTAAGGAAATAATGCGATGCAAATTTCGCTTGTCTATTTGTATGTGCAGCCTTGTAAATCTGTTTGTGGAAAGGAAGATCCACTTTCCTTGTTATGGTCAACATTTTTTGCCGTCAGTTTCCAGCAAAATAAGAATTTTTTTGTTTAAACCTGATTTTTAAATAATATACCTGGGAATCCTGAAAGGGGTTTCACCTCTAAAATTGATCAACAAAAAAGGGCGAGTCCTCAGTCATTCTTAATCTGAGGCTGAGGTAAGTTTTTTCATCCTTCGCTGTTATTCAAAAGATCAAGTGTCTTCTCAATTGTTGATAACAATTTTTTAATAAACAATTATTCATCGTGAAGAGCAATCAGAAAAATTCCGATTTATCGATAAATTCAAAAATGTCACAAGATTTCCAAAAAATCAAATATTTCAAATTATTTCGAATATTCCACCAAATCTTCATTAAGCTTCCAACAATTTGTATTCTGCAAGTCTTTCTCAGGATTAATTACTCTTTCCTACACGTGTAAATGATTTTCTCAAAGTTAAGTCTAATATGATATTAGAGGGATCATAAATGCAAAGGCAAGAAGAAGATTTCCTGAATAAATTGGTGACCCTCGTTACCCCCATTGCCTCACTTTCTTGGCTTGCTCTACGATGGCTCCGTAATTCATCCCCACCACTCTTCTAGAGCTACTGCGCATGCGTCAATGCTGGCGCAGAGGCGCAGACGCAGATTTTTTTTATTGCGGAGCCGTCAGTCGTCGCTCGACGCTCGAAGAGTGCGGATGTATTTTGGTGGTTATTCATTTATTCTTCTTCCCTTCATTCAAAGTGTCCAAATAATTCAGCAGCACTTCTTTTCTTATAACTCAACAATATCAAACGATAAATTCTTCTATAAAGCAGAGAGACATGGTAACATTTCGATCCAAAATGTATCTTTTCCGTAAAAAGGATCAATTGCTACTGACCCTCGTTACCCCATCACTTTACTCAATGACCTTTCTTTGAGGATAGCTTTGCTGTTCACTCTCATTAGGTTTCTTATTGTAATACATTGTTCCGATTTTGTGAGAAAACATTTAAAATTCTTATCGTCGAGAGATAGTTTATAATTTTTCTCATTAACGTGATCAAATTGAATTTAACAATTAAAATTGAGTTCTCGAAGATTCTCCGAAAATGAAGCACTCTCGAGATTCCCTTCAAGCCACTCTCACGGTCGAATTATTGAAAGTACGAAAATATTTTATAGAACCTTTTTTGTAGAAAATTTAATTTACTACAAGATTGGTCCTTTGCATTTTTTCGCTAACTCGTGCCGTTTTCACAGGAATTGCGGTGAAAGTCATCACTGCGATGTAAAACTTGAAACTTTCGATTATTGCGCAATTAAAAAACGGAGATTCATCGAATTTTATAAATGAACTTTTACCGGGGTTATGCAGGCGTGAGCTAATTCTAAATTCATGGAAAAAAAAATGATCCCCGACTAATCGTCCGACAACGATCATCGATTTCGTGATCAAGATCGTATTCCGTGAATCAATTTTTTTTGTAAATTATAAAATTTTTTACATTCATCCCAAACCACTTTTTACCATAACTGAGTTCAAAGTACGAATAAAAATTTAATTGCTATACAAAAAAAATCGCTAATCAAGTTCCCTGAATTTGCGAATTAAAAAAAATAATTCATTTTTTATTATTATTATTATTATTATTATTATTATTATTATTATTATTCATCTTTAAATTTTTATTATTCATCAATTATTTGATTGAAAAAGATTAATAATAAGTAAATTAATTAAATTATTAATATGAAATTCATAAAATCAATAAATAATTAAATTTGAAAAATAAATAATTATTTGTAAATTAATAAATTAATAAATTAATATAAATTTGCATAATTCGTGCAATATTTATGCAATTTTTTTTCACAATTAAATTACCATTTTATTTTATTCTCTGCGACAAAATCATTAACAATAAAAATATTTTTTTTTTATTTTAACATAAAAATATGGAATAAGATTTTTTTGGCGAAAAAAAATTTCCACTACTGCATAAAGATAATTTTTGTTGTAGTTTGATCAAAAATTGAGGAATATAAATAATATCAAAGACCATTAAAAATGATGATATTTATGAAGAAAAATTGAATTTCAAGCAAAATTTACATAATTCTAATTTTCAATCAGGCGACATGATTTTTCCGTTGTTCGTTAGATTTTTTCAATTTTTTTTTTTTTAAATTATCAATCGTGAAAGTAAAACCTTGACGATAATAATCTGTCTCTGAAAACGTCTTGAAACGTGTTAAATTGATTTTTCACTTTCTAATTACAAATTACACGTGTAATGCATTAATTAATAATGTAAAACCGTAAAAATGGCAAAAGCCCCTTAATAATGTACAAAATTAAAATTTAAATTTGTAGACACAAAATAAAAGATCAAAAATTTTTTCCAATCATCCTGCAGAATTTTTTCCAAATTTTATTAAATTATTAATTCATTAAAAAAAAAATTATTGGACATTATAATTAATAAATTGGATTATTGATTTATTATTACTATTAATGACCGTTCATTAATTAATTAAAAATTAGCTACTTATAATTGATTCCATAATTGATTATTAATAATTGAAAAAATAATAATTGACAGAGCTTAATATAATAATTGCTATAAAAAAAAATTTTTCCAACGACGATAATTACAAGTTTGCGAAAATTATACGTTAATCCTCCAAGTATGCAATCAAACCAAATGAATTGACGCACACCCAATTGCGTCGTAATACTGATGAACAATAAAAAAATCTGCAACAGTTCAATAGGTTGTTCATACAATGTATATGGGGCATTCCATGCCGATTCGACCTGGGTCTGACCCTTCACCTCTCCGATTTTGTCCACAATTTTTTATAGTGTTTTAGTACCTTTGAAGAGCACTCAGGATTTTTTTCAAATTTTTTTGGAGCCATTTTACGTAACTATAATTTTATAAACAAATTATTTTTAGCCTAAATTTAAAAATCTGAAAAAAATCCCGTTTGTTGTATGAAAAAAATGAAAAAAAAGTTGTTATAAGCAGAGGGAAACCCCTGCCGACTTTGGCTCAACGCTTGAAATTTTTCATACAACAAACGAGATTTTTGTGATTTTTTTCAGATTTTTGGGTTGAAAATAATTTGTTTAAAAAATTATAGTCAAGTCAAATCGCTACAAAGAAATCGTAAAAAAATCCTTAGTGCTTTTCAGAGGTACTACAAAACCAAAAAAAAATCGCGGACAAAATCAAGGAGGTGTAGGGTCAGACCCAGAGGTCGAATCGGTGTGGAATGCCCCATATACGTGTCATATTGGAATAACAGTTTTTCTCGTACTCCGAGATATTACATGGGCATTTCGGGAGAAGCTCTTTTGCATGAATCTTTTGCGATAATCGTAAAAGAAAATAATATACTCTTATTCGAAAGATCTTCAAGGATTGTGGAGACCTGATAAGAGTACGTCATTTCCTGGTTATAAAAAAAGTGTCCCCAGGCAAACAGGTATGATATACTGCCGTCATTTATGTATATATATATATATATGTATAATTTGACCTTGATTATACATTCGAAAAGTTGAAAAGTTTTTGATATATGTCGTATTATAGGTCTCTCTCTCTCTCTCTCTCTCTCTCTCTCTCTCTCTCTCTCTCTCTCTCTCTCTCTCTCTCTCTCTCCCCCTCTCTCCCTCTCCCTCTCTCTCTCTCTCTCTCTCTCTCTCTCCCTCTCTCTCTCTCTCTCTCTCTCTCTCTCTCTCTCTCTCTCTCTCTCTCTCTCTCTCTCTCTCTCTCTCTCTCTCTCTCTCTCTCTCTCTCTCTCTCTCTCTCTCTCTCTCTCTCTCTCTCTCTCTCTCTCCCCCTCCCTCCTTTTCTCTCTCACTTTTTTCGCACTTTTGCGTCGCTTCATCGTCGAGATCATAAAGAAACAAAAACCACGTTAAGGAAAGAAAAACATCCTGCCATGAAGTGTAATCGCCGGTCGTTTCTCCGAATCGTGATTCTCAGGAGTTTAAATTTGCATAAAACTTCAGACAATGACTCTGAATTATCGTCGCTGACGTCCGAGACCGTTACACTATTTGTTTATCCTCGAGGGATATCCCACGAAAGAAAAAAAAAATTAACTCAGATTTTGGGTGAAAAGTAGATGAATTATTTCAAGCATTCCACCAGGTCTCCATTAAGCTTGGCAGCTATTTTTATTTTGCAAGTTTTTCTCAGAATTAATTATACTCCTTCCCATCACATTCGAAAAAAATTTTTAATTTTTTTTCCCTTGGTAGATAACTTCGTTTTATGATAAAACAAAACTTCTGACCAAATTTCATCGAAATTGAAAGGGTTCGATTCCAACTATTGGTCGATTTAACATGGAATGACCCAGATATATACATATATGTATCGTTCATAAAATGATAATATTACGAGATGTATAAATTTTTAGTTGTGAAAATAGAAAAATCCTGACAAGAGGGTCATCATTTTTACTTTTTCTTACTTACTAAACAAAAAAGTATCTTTCAATTATCAGAATTTTTTATTTTTATTTTATATTTTTTACAGGAGAAAACTGCAGGTTCTTGGCAAAGCGTCTTCCGGAAGTCATCTCTTTACTTACCAACTTTTTATGACGACAAACTATCGAAATTATTGAAATCTACTCATCTCCACTGATCATACAACGTTTACTGAAGTTTCAAAGCTCTCAAAGCTCGAAAAACTCACTTTTGTGCGAGCCAAGATGAAGAATTGCAAAAATAAATCGCGTTACAGAAAATATTATTTGATTATTCCCGCGCGAAGTGGAAAGCAAGATGGCGCTGATCAACGCGGTGGTTTGTGGGTTGCAAGATGGCGTCGTTGCGTGGGGGAGAAAAAAAATGTCCCGCAGTCCTCCCGCAAAGTGAATCACAGCTGGACTCGTTCCATAACCTAATTTCGTGCTCATTGATCTGAAATTCAAGTGACGTTTGCAATATTAATTAATTTTCAAAAACGCGCAGATTTTCCCCGTTAAATAGGGGGAAAAATTATAATTTCGTCTTCCTCGATTGCTCGACCTTGACCTAATTTTTCCATCATCGACGATCTTATTTTTCCTTCTCAAGATCCGTAGTTTTTTTTTCTCTCCATAAGATATTTTTTTGCGATTTTCGCATTTATATGCGCAGCGCTATGTTTTTCACGTCTGTTTTGGGTTTAAAAAAAGTGCGGTGAAAAAAAAAATATCGACAAAAATATGAGGAACTTTGAGGAGAATGTTTTGTGATTATAAGGCACAAAATAATTGCCCGTTTTGAAGAGATCATCGAGGTGAGCGAATCGTGAAATTCGATACTCTTTTATGCCATTTTTGATCATTTTTCCTTGAAATCACTTGAAATCAATTGAAATTATTAAAATTATTGTTTATTTATTATTATTATATTCATTATTTTAATAAATTGAAAGTACTTGAAATTTTGAATTGAATTTACTTGAAATTTTGAAATTGAAATTACTTGAAAGTTATGAAATTTATAAAAAATTGAAAGTCTTCGGAAATCTTCGGCAAATTCTATTCTTGGACCACTTTGCATAATTTAGAAGAATTATTTATCAAGAATCGGCAAAGTCTTTGAATCTTGCATTGAAAGAATAAATTTTTCATTTTTTCGTTCAATTGAACGTTCGGATCTTGAAGTACATGAAATGAAAGCGCCCCAAAAATTCTGAAATCTCGTTTTTGGGATTCCAAAAAAGATTAGTTGGATTGCTCCAATTTTTGAGTATTCGTCGATTACATCTTTCCTCTCGTAAATGCAGAAATATCTTTGGACAATCACGAAAATAATTGAAAAACTTGATATTGAAGGAAAAACAGGATATTCCAATTTTTGGTAATTCGCGAATTTCAATTTCCTATTTTATATTCATGAATATTTTTAGATGCTAGAAAAGACAACTTCAAATTTTGAACCACAAAAGTTGGTCTAAAATTTCTCAACGTTTTTTTTTAATCTTTGTCTTCAACAAAATAACGAATATATTCCAATTTTTTGTGACGAATATTCCAATTTTCCAATATTCAATTTTGGTAATTCGCGAATTATGATTTCCTAATGTACATTCATAAATATTTTTAGATGTTAGAAAAGATAACTTCAAATCTTAAAATACAAAAGTTGGCCTGAAACTTCTAAAAAATTGTTGTATCTTTGTATTCAACAAAATAACGAATATTCCCATTTTTACTTCACTGTAAGTTACGTTTTCGTTTTCTATATTAAAGAATATTTAGAGACATTAAAAAAAACAATAAAAAATATTCAGATATAAAAATCAGCTTACAGCATTTCAAAAATTTTTTTAAAATAAAAATTTCAAATACCGTTGTATCGGATCTTTCAGTTATTGTTTGCTTCAAAATTACAACATTGTTTCCTACATTTAAAAAAATTTGTCCTAGAAGAAAAAACAAAAATAAAAACCCATAATTTTTTATCTCTAATTACTAGAATATAAAAAAGATAATCGGAAAAAGATTGTAAACTTATAACTGTCTTGATGAAAAAGTAACAGACAAAATATTCAAATTCAATTACGTTAAAATATACAAATTATTCTGCACCATCCAATTGTGCAATTTTTGATAGTTAAAAATCAGCTATTTGGCTGTTTTCCACTATTTTGTTACTTCATGACCGTTTCTTGCATAAAAAATATCTTTAAAAAAAAAAAAAATGGAGACACAAAATTTAGTCACAGTGTCCCCAAAAATTTAGCATATTTATATAATATAACTCGCAGTTTTAATTTTATTGCAGATAAGGGTGAAAAAATTAATACCCCTGCGAGAAATCGGTGTATTGAAACAAAAAAAAAATAAAAACTTGCCTTCAAGATGATGGAGCTTAGTCACAGTTTGACCCTCAACGAGGATGCTCTCAATCAGATTCCCGAGGCAAAGAGACCGGTATTTGTCTTCGAATGGTTGCGATTTCTGGAAAAGGTTTTGGTCGCGGCCCAAAAGGTTCGTAACAACTTTTTTTTTTCCTTTATAGCAAAATTGTATTCGCTGTTTGCGCTAATTACAAATAAAATTTGATTCTTCGCACAATTGGTTTCCATTTCAAGCCATTATCCATTATTTCGTAATATGTAATGGAATTTCATCCATTTCCCATTATTTTGGCGAAGGACAATTGACTTCGATCCGTTATACACAATTTTTGCAATATTCAATAGAATTTTGTCCAGTACTCATTATTTAAACAATGATAAATGGAATTTTATCTATTCATCATTGTGGCAATGGAAAATGGAACTTGATACATTATTTCAGTGATGGGCAATAGAAATCAATCCTTTATCCTATTTTGAATAATCGGCGATAGAATTCAATTCTGTATTTATTATTTGGACAATGAAAGTTGGAAATTTATCTATTTTCTATTTTTTTGTGTAATAGCCAATTAGATCATATTTTGTGTTTGCAATAGTCGATAGAATTTGGTCCAATAGCCGTCGTTGAGACAATGGATAAAAAATGGATAAATGGAATTTTATCCATTATCCCTTTTTTTAAATGGATAAATGGAACTTTATCCATTATCCATTTTTTTAAAATGGATAAATGGAATTTTATCCATTATCCATTTTTTTAAATGAATAAGCAGAATTTTATCCATTATCAATTTTTTTAAATGGATGAATGGAATTTTATCCATTATCTACTTTTTTTAATGGATAAATGGAATTTTATCCATTATATAATCCATTTTTTTAAATGGATAAATGGAATTTTATCCATTATTCATTTTTTTAATGGATGAATGGAATAGAGAACTTGCATGTTTTTTTAAAATTTTTTTATTCGAAAGTAGGATAAAAAATAATGTATTTCCCAAGACAGTTTTTTTTTTAAAGGAATATTGACGCTGCAAAAAAATATTCTTTGACTCTAATTTTTCTCGAAAAATTTGAATTGGTAACCATATTGTTGTACCCAACTATCAGCGCCGCCAGTGTCGTGTCCGGGAACCACGTCTCATTGTAAGCAGTTTCTGCTGTCGGTGACGCAAAAATCTAACCTATAACTTACGTATAACCTACAGTATAATATTCTTCAATATTATTATTTACGTCAAAAGTATCACAGAAAAAATATAAATTGACAAAGCAATTATGGATTCATTCACCCCGCAACCAAACTTGGATTGGTTCATGTCTTGTTTTGTACCATCGTGCAAAAACACAACAAGTACTACACCAGAAAAGATATTTGTCCATGTGCCAAATAATCCAGTGAAAAGAAAGGTTTGGTGCGCGGCTGTTGGTTTTGAGAAAAATAAAAAAATAAAAATAAATAGTTATTGTTGCGAAGATCATCTTGAGGTAAGTCCTTTCTTATACATTTAAAGAGAAAATAATATCAGAGCAGCGTTGCAAAAATATTATTCTTTACAGCTCGAAACCGTTTATATTCATCGTAGTTTTTCAAATCAGTTTCTGTCAATTTATATTTTTTCTGTGATACTTTTGACGTAAATAATAATATTGAAGAATATTATACTGTAGGTTATACGTAAGTTATAGGTTAGATTTTTGCGTCACCGAGAGCAGAAACTGTTTACAATGAGACGTGGTTCCCGGACACGACACTGGCGGCGCTGATAGTTGGGTACAACAATATGGTTGCCAATTCAAATTTTTCGAGAAAAATTAGAGTCAAAGAATATTTTTTTGCAGCGTCAATATTCCTTTAAAAAAAAACTGTCTTGGGAAATACATTATTTTTTATCCTACTTTCGAGTCCCATAGATTAAAATACAGATTTCAGATGCATGGAAGTTCTCTATTTTATCCATTACTCATTTTTTTAAATGGATAAATGGAATTTTATCCATTATCCATTTTTTAATGGATAAATGGAATTTTATCCATTATCCATTTTTTAATGGATAAATGGAATTTTATGGTTTATTTCAGAGCGATATCAAGGGTTGTCAACAAAAATTGGTCGAACAATTGACCCGACACATGCAAGGAGCTCCCGGTCCACCGACAAGACGATTGATAGCTCGCTGTCTCGCCACTTTGTTCAGCGTCGGCGATACATTTTTACTGTTCGACACCGTCAATAAGTGCAATGACATTCTAAAGAACAAAGACGACTCGCCGAGCTTTCTTCCAACAAAATTGTAATAAATATTTTCCTCCGTTATTCGATGAATGCAATTTTTCACTATTTTTCAACATGATTTTTACAAAATCAATTCGTCAATTTTCAATACATTTTTCTTCAAGTTGAAAAATTCTCACAATTTATTTTTACTTGGTCTATAAATTTAATTAAGGTTTCGTCAATTTTGCAATTAATTCCATCCCGATTCATCAATTTTTGAAATCAATTCAATTTCAAGAAAAATGAGTTCAATCCGATGTTGTAAAATTTCAAACAAATTCGTTTCGATTATATCACTTTTTACAAATTCGTTTGATATTTCATTGAATGAACTTTCGATTCTATATTTTGGAAAATATCATGCGCTGAATTTTCACAGAGCTGCGATATGCTGCGTCGGTTGCATGTACGAAAAACTTGGAAGAATGATGGGCAGATCTTACGAGGATACGGTGCAGATATTGATCAAATCTCTGCGATCCGCTGAATCTCAAACGCGAATCGAGATCATGCATACGCTGGAAAAGGTAATATTCGAGCAAAATTCGAGCAAAAAGTGTCTCCTTGCGCTCGAAGTGGCAAACTTCACTGAACCTTCGCAGAGCCATGAAATGAAATTTGACCAACGACGCAGCATTAATCACTTTGTGTTTTATTTTTCAAGGTTTGCGCAGGAATGGGTTCGGCTGTGACAAACGTTCACAAAGAAATTTACAAAGTATGCCGACACTGTCTCACGGATCGAGTAATGGCGGTTCGCTGCGCAGCTGCGAAAGTAAGTAAAAAAAAAAAAAAATCCTGCAAATTGAACATTTGCACACTGCGTCCTCATCTTTATCCATTCGCGCAGCTTCCTTTATCACAAAGCATGGCGATCAAATTTGGCTTCCTCGTAAAGGAAGCCATGTTAACTATCGAAATGAGTAATCAATGTGCAAATTCGCCAAATTCTTTCAAATTTACTTCTTGCCAAATTTGATTTTCGCCAAATTCAATAGCGAATAGAGTACGCTGTTTAAAAAAAAAAAAAAAAATTTGCTAAATTTTTAATCATTCGATCGATGTATTTTTGCCCCCTAAACACGAATCTATCAATAGTTTTTTCAAAAACTCAAAATTTTCATGAATTTTGATAAAAAACTGTTTTGCTCAATTTTGGGCCTATTTCCAAAAACCTGAAAATAGCGAAATTTCAAGTGCTCATAACTTCATTCGGGTTCAACCGATTTCAAAATTTGTTTTTCGTACGCAAAGCTTGTGACCAAACTTAGAGAATGCCGTTAAGTTCATCCCGATAACTAATTTTTTGTAGAAATGAGAGTAGTTTGAAAATCGCCGAAAAAAATGGAAAGGGGTATACCTTAAAAAATTTACAAAAATCTATTGTTGAACTTTAAAAATCTGCCAAAAATCGAAAAATGGTCCTAATGGGATGAACCAAACGGGATTTTGAAGCGTGAACGATTACGAAGAGAATGGGCTCATGCTCAAGCCGCAATTCTATCTAGAAAATAAATTGCAGCCATTTTAGTGAACCGATTGAATTTTGGCCAAAATGCAAAAAAAAACAAAAATTATTTTTGTTTTTCGGGCCTCATATCGATGTATTTTTGCCCCCTAAACACGAATCTATCAATAGTTTTTTCAAAAAATCAAAATTTTCATGAATTTCGATAAAAAACTGTTTTGCTCAATTTTGGGCCTGTTTTCAAAAACCTGAAAATAGCGAAATTTCAAGTGCTCATAACTTCACTTTGGTTCAACCGATTTCAAAATTTGTTTTTCGTACGCAAAGCTTGTGACCAAACTTAGAGAATGCCGTTAAGTTCATCCCGATAACTAATTTTTTGTAGAAATAAGAGTAGTTTGAAAATCGCCGAAAAAAATGGAAAGGGGTATACCTTAAAAAATTTACAAAAATCTATTGTTGAACTTTAAAAATCTGCCAAAAATCGAAAAATGGTCCTAATGGGATGAACCAAACGGGATTTTGAAGCGTGAACGATTACGAAGAGAATGAGCTCATGCTCAAGCCGCAATTCTATCTAGAAAATAAATTGCAGCCATTTTAGTGAACCGATTGAATTTTGGCCAAAATGCAAAAAAAAAACAAAAATTATTTTTGTTTTTCGGGCCTCATATCGATGTATTTTTGCCCCCTAAACACGAATCTATCAATAGTTTTTTCAAAAAATCAAAATTTTCATGAATTTCGATAAAAAACTGTTTTGCTCAATTTTGGGCCTGTTTTCAAAAACCTGAAAATAGCGAAATTTCAAGTGCTCATAACTTCACTTTGGTTCAAACGATTTCAAAATTTGTTTTTCGTACGCAAAACTTGTGACCAAACTTAGAGAATGCCGTTAAGTTCATCCCGATAACTAATTTTTTGTAGAAATGAGAGTAGTTTGAAAATCGCCGAAAAAAATGGAAAGGGGTATACCTTAAAAAATTTACAAAAATCTATTGTTGAACTTTAAAAATCTGCCAAAAATCGAAAAATGGTCCTAATGGGATGAACCAAACGGGATTTTGAAGCGTGAACGATTACGAAGAGAATGAGCTCATGCTCAAGCCGCAATTCTATCTAGAAAATAAATTGCAGCCATTTTAGTGAACCGATTGAATTTTGGCCAAAATGCAAAAAAAAAACAAAAATTATTTTTGTTTTTCGGGCCTCATATCGATGTATTTTTGCCCCCTAAACACGAATCTATCAATAGTTTTTTCAAAAAATCAAAATTTTCATGAATTTCGATAAAAAAACTGTTTTGCTCAATTTTGGGCCTGTTTTCAAAAACCTGAAAATAGCGAAATTTCAAGTGCTCATAACTTCACTTTGGTTCAAACGATTTCAAAATTTGTTTTTCGTACGCAAAGCTTGTGACCAAACTTAGAGAATGCCGTTAAGTTCATCCCGATAACTAATTTTTTGTAGAAATGAGAGTAGTTTGAAAATCGCCGAAAAAAATGGAAAGGGGTATACCTTAAAAAATTTACAAAAATCTATTGTTGAACTTTAAAAATCTGCCAAAAATCGAAAAATGGTCCTAATGGGATGAACCAAACGGGATTTTGAAGCGTGAACGATTACGAAGAGAATGAGCTCATGCTCAAGCCGCAATTCTATCTAGAAAATAAATTGCAGCCATTTTAGTGAACCGATTGAATTTTGGCCAAAATGCAAAAAAAAAACAAAAATTATTTTTGTTTTTCGGGCCTCATATCGATGTATTTTTGCCCCCTAAACACGAATCTATCAATAGTTTTTTCAAAAAATCAAAATTTTCATGAATTTCGATAAAAAACTGTTTTGCTCAATTTTGGGCCTGTTTTCAAAAACCTGAAAATAGCGAAATTTCAAGTGCTCATAACTTCACTTTGGTTCAAACGATTTCAAAATTTGTTTTTCGTACGCAAAACTTGTGACCAAACTTAGAGAATGCCGTTAAGTTCATCCCGATAACTAATTTTTTGTAGAAATGAGAGTAGTTTGAAAATCGCCGAAAAAAATGGAAAGGGGTATACCTTAAAAAATTTACAAAAATCTATTGTTGAACTTTAAAAATCTGCCAAAAATCGAAAAATGGTCCTAATGGGATGAACCAAACGGGATTTTGAAGCGTGAACGATTACGAAGAGAATGAGCTCATGCTCAAGCCGCAATTCTATCTAGAAAATAAATTGCAGCCATTTTAGTGAACCGATTGAATTTTGGCCAAAATGCAAAAAAAAAACAAAAATTATTTTTGTTTTTCGGGCCTCATATCGATGTATTTTTGCCCCCTAAACACGAATCTATCAATAGTTTTTTCAAAAAATCAAAATTTTCATGAATTTCGATAAAAAAACTGTTTTGCTCAATTTTGGGCCTGTTTTCAAAAACCTGAAAATAGCGAAATTTCAAGTGCTCATAACTTCACTTTGGTTCAAACGATTTCAAAATTTGTTTTTCGTACGCAAAGCTTGTGACCAAACTTAGAGAATGCCGTTAAGTTCATCCCGATAACTAATTTTTTGTAGAAATGAGAGTAGTTTGAAAATCGCCGAAAAAAATGGAAAGGGGTATACCTTAAAAAATTTACAAAAATCTATTGTTGAACTTTAAAAATCTGCCAAAAATCGAAAAATGGTCCTAATGGGATGAACCAAACGGGATTTTGAAGCGTGAACGATTACGAAGAGAATGAGCTCATGCTCAAGCCGCAATTCTATCTAGAAAATAAATTGCAGCCATTTTAGTGAACCGATTGAATTTTGGCCAAAATGCAAAAAAAAACAAAAATTATTTTTGTTTTTCGGGCCTCATATCGATGTATTTTTGCCCCCTAAACACGAATCTATCAATAGTTTTTTCAAAAAATCAAAATTTTCGTGAATTTCGATAAAAAACTGTTGTGCTCAATTTTGGGCCTATTTTCAAAAACCTGAAAATAGCGAAATTTCAAGTGCTCATAACTTCACTTTGGTTCAAACGATTTCAAAATTTGTTTTTCGTACGCAAAGCTTGTGACCAAACTTACGATAAATACAAAATACAAATGTATTTAGTATCGAAATTTTCACTAAATACAAAATACAAATGTAATTAGTATCGAAATTTTCACTAAATACAAAATACAAATACAAATACAAATGTACTAATTACATTTTTATTTTGTATTTAGTGAAAATTTCGATACTAATTACATTTGTATTTTGTATTTAGTAATTAGCTAATTACAAATTTGCCCAACTCTGGTGCAAAGTTTCAGTGCAATATCTAGAAAATTGTGCAAAATAGAGCTTTTAAGCTATTTTTCAAAAAATTCAAAATTTCATAAAGACATACCAATTCTGTACAAAGTTAGAGTGCAATATCTTAAAAATTGCAGAAGTTAGAGCGTTAACGCCATTTCCGCAAAAACGAAAAAAGTCGATCAAATCTGAACAGCCGTTAGAATTAAAACAAATTTTTGTCATAATAGAGAGCAATTTGTGCTCGAAAATTGTGCCAAATTTCAGCTCGATATCTCGAAGCTTTACTTGAACTAAATAAATAATTTCTCTGGATGCAGTAAAAATATTATACCAAATTGAATACTGCAAGTAACTCAAATTAGCCTCGATCCTTTGAGTACTCAATACACTTGCTCAGGTCTGTTAATCTATGATATTATTATGATAGGGAACAATGAAATTTAATTTTAAATTAAATTCTAATTGAATTAACTTAACTAACTTAATGTAAACTTAGTGTAGAATAACTTTACTCAATGATTAGTAGATTAACTTAATGTAATGTAAACTTAATGTAAATTAACTTAACTTAATGATTAATAGATTAACTTAACGTAATGTGAACTTGATGTAAATTAACTTAACTTAATGATTAGTAGATTAACTTTACGCAATGTGAACTTAATGTAAATTAACTTATCTTAATGATTAATAGATTAACTTAACGTAATGTAAACTTAATGTAAATTAACATAACTTAATGATTAGTAGATTAACTTAACGTAATGTGAACTTAATGTAAATTAACTTCACTCAATGATTCATAGATTAACTTAACGCAATGTAAACTTGATGTAAATTAACTTCACTTAATGATTAATAGATTAATTTAATGTAATGTGAACTTAATGTAAATTAACTTAACTTAATGATTAGCAGATCAACTTAACTTGATGTAAGCTTAATGTAAATTAACTTACCTTAATGATTAGTAGATCAACTTAACGTAATGTAAACTTAATGTAAATTAACTTATTTTAATGATTAATAGATTAACTTAACGTAATGTAAACTTAATGTAAATTAATTTAACTTAATGATTAGTAGATCAACTTAACGTAATGTGAACTTAATGTAAATTAACTTAACTTAATGATTAATAGATTAGCCTAACATAATGTAAACTCAATGTAAATTGACTTAACTTAATGATAAGTAGAATAACTTAACGTAATGTAAACCAATATAAATTAACTTAACTCAATGATTAATAGATTAACTTAACGTAATGTGAGCTTAATGTCAATTAACTTAACTTAATGACTAATAGATTCACTTAACGTAATGTAAACTTAATGTAAATTAATTCAACTTAATGATTAGTAGATCGACTTAACGTAATGTGAACTTAATGTAAATTAACTTAACTTAATGATTAATAGATTAGCCTAACATAATGTAAACTTAATGTAAATTAATTGAACGTTATGAGTAGTAGATTAACTTAACGTAATGTAAACTTAATGTAAATTAACTTAACTTAATGATTAATAGATTAACTTAACGTTATGTAAACCTAATGTTAATTAACTTAACTCAATCATTAGTAGATTAATTTAACTTGAGGTAAACTTGATGTAAATTAACTTAACCTAATTTTTATTCAACGAAAAATCTAACTGAGCGTGTCATTTCTTATTCACAGTGTTTACTCGAGATGTTGAATCACGCGCCCTTCCTTTATACAACGGAAATCGAGAGCGTCGCTACATTGTGCTTTCGCGCTTTCGAAGGATCGAATTACGAGGTGCGATGCTCGGTATCGAAGCTCCTCGGTACGTTGGTCGCGATGACTCAACTTCCCGCCCCTAAGGGAAAAAATCCGACAGGTATAAAAAAAAAAAAAAGACTTCAATCGCACGAGAATTGATTTTTGCGCAGCCAAGAGGAGAATGAATCATCGTTGCCTTTTTTTTTTGTTCCCTCTTTTCTCTCAGTGATTCAGGGAAAGGCGACGAAACCCATTTCCCTCGAGGAAGTATTGAATATCCTGATGTCAGGATTTTTGAGGGGTGGTGTCGGATTCCTAAAAGGCACCGGGGAAATAATAAAAGGGAGCTCCGGTGTAAATAGAGAAGTTCGAGTTGGCGTTACTCACGTGAGTTAAAAAATATTTCGCAGATTTTATTTGCTGATTTTTAAATTCAATTATTTCTGCGGAATTATTATAACCAAGATTTTTTTATTTTTTAAAGAATTTTTTCTGGAATTACATTTTAATTTATTAACGTAAAAATTTGTATACTTATTAATTTAAATTTATTTTTAAATTTTTCTCTCTAAAAAATAATGAATATCTCTGGATCAGATCATCCAAAATAATAAAAATAAAGATTTCGTTAATATAAGGTTTAATCTAGTATTTGATCGAAGGAATAAGCATAATATCTATTTTTAACAAAATTGTGGCTTCTCGAAAAAAAAATTCGATTTTTTATGATAATTTTTACCTTAAATTGTTTATAAGATGAAAAATATTTATGGGTAAAAAAAAATCTTTGATTAATTACTAAAAAATATATTAATAAAGCTTTTGTAAAAATTTGTAAGAATTTAATTTATCAACTTGAAAAATTAATTTATTCATATTTTTGTGATTTTCCACTTTATTTTGAAATTTTTTCTTCTAAAAAATAATGGATATCTCTGGATTAGATCATCCGAAATAACAAAAATAAAGATTTCGTTATTATAAGGTATAATCTAGCATTTAATCGAAGGAATAAGCAAAATATAAATTTTTAGAAAAATAGTCGCTTCTCGAAAAAAAAAATTTCGATTTTGGATGAAAATTTTTGCTTTAATTGTTTATAAAATGGAAAATATTTATCGGTAAAAAAAACCTTCGACTAATTGCTAAAAAATATATTTACAAAGCTTGTGTAAAAATTTGGAACTGATTTTTTAATTCAATTATTTCTGCGGAATTAATATTACCAAGAATTTTATTTTAGTACTCTTTATTTTTTATTAACGTGTTAACGTTATTAACGCAGTCAGCAGGCCGAAAAAAAACGATTTTTCAAGATTTTTTTCTGGAAATACATTTTAATTTATTAACGTAACAATTTATTCATATTTTTGTGACTTGACTTTATTTTGAAATTTTAGTTCTAAAAAATAATGGATATCTCTAGAGTGGGTCATCTAAAATAAAAAAATTAAAAAGATTTCGTTAATATAAGGTATAATCTAGTATTTCATCGAAGCAATAAGCAAAATATCAATTTTTAACAAAATTGTGGCTTCGCAAAAAAAAAAAATTCGATTTTTGATGAAAATTTTTGTCTCAAATTGTTTAAAAAATGGAAAATATTTATCGGTAAACAAAAACCTTCGATTAATTACTAAAAAATATATTTACGAAGCTTGTGTAAAAATTTGAGACTGATCGGTTATGTCGTTTCAGAGAAATCTTGCTCATAGACTCAAAAAAGACAGTTTTGAGAAAAACGCGTTCAAAGTTTCAAAAGTACTTTTTAAAAAATCAATTTTTTGAAAAACTTCACAGCGTATAACCGCTTCATTAAATTATTTCTGCTAGTTTATTATTTACAAAAATTCATTTTATTTATTTTATTCATTTTATTCATCTTATTTATCTTATTCATCTTATTCACCTTATTCATCTTATTCATCTTATAAATCTTATTCATCTTATAAATCTTATTCATCTTATTCATCTTATTCATCTTATTCATCTTATTCATCTTATTCATCTTATTCATCTTATTCATCTTGTTCATCTTGTTCATCTTGTTCATCTTGTTCATCTTGTTCATCTTGTTCATCTTGTTCATCTTGTTCATCTTGTTCATCTTGTTCATCTTGTTCATCTTGTTCATCTTGTTCATCTTGTTCATCTTGTTCATCTTGTTCATCTTGTTCATCTTGTTCATCTTGTTCATCTTGTTCATCTTGTTCATCTTGTTCATCTTGTTCATCTTGTTCATCTTGTTCATCTTGTTCATCTTGTTCATCTTGTTCATCTTGTTCATCTTGTTCATCTTGTTCATCTTGTTCATCTTGTTCATCTTGTTCATCTTGTTCATCTTATTCATTTTATTTATTTTTTATTCTTCATTAATTCCAATTTTTTTTCTAATTCCAGGCTTACGTCGTATTCGTTCAAATGCTCGGTGGGACTTGGCTGGAGCGCAATATCGGTACGCTCGTTGCTCACGTCCTCGATTTAGTCGCGAATCCAAAAGCCGCGAGCTCTCACGTCGACGCGGTTTATTCGAGGAAATGCATAAATTTCATACTTCGCGGTACGATCGGCAAGCTTCTCGGCGAAGGTGCTCAAGCAGCAGCTTGCAAGGAGATAGCCCATGTCATACTGAAACAAATGAATTCGATCGGTGAGCAGTATATATATATATTTTTTTTTGCACCGTTGTTTCCTCAGAATTATATATTTGTACTATTTTTATGAAATAATAATGTTAAAATTTGATCATTAATCCGATGGTTTAAAAAATTTGCTACTCCATCAAAGGTGCTTTTTGTTAATTGACAAGAGAAATCATTTTTTTTTTCTCAATTCTATTTTAATGGATACGCTTTTTTGTGTCGTCGAATTTATGGAAAGTTCATTTATTCCTGAATGTTGGGATTGCAAAGTTGAAAATGTATTTTTTGCAATGCCTGCCCCGAAAGTGCGATTTTCGATGGGTGTTTAACGTGTGGAAAGTGGCTAATTTCTCAACGATGCTTAACATTCCCGCACTTGTGCGGGAATGTCACAGATTCCCGAACTTGTGCGGGAATAACTCTATTTATAGCTCACTTTACCCCATTGATTTATGAAAAAACCGATTTTTTGACAGTTGATCGTTTTTTGTTCTACGATTTTAAACCGATTAAACAAACTTGAATGTAGCGGAATTCATGTGACACGTAACGTCAACTTATGACAGTCGCATTTTCTGAGGGAATACGGAATACAGAATGGATGAAGAAAACGAGCGCCCAAGAGCTGCTGGTTATATATACTGCTGGTTATATATATACGAGTTCTTATTTGAATATGTCATTGGTTTTATTGAATCTCAAATCCCACTTTCGGGGCAGTCATTGCAAAAAATAATGTATGCTACATGTGCAAAAAAAACGAATTCCATCGCGCATAAGTTGCCGCATTCGCCTCGACTTATGGTGCATTTCACACTCGTACTCGTGTGAAATACACCATAAGTCTTCGGCTCATGCGGCAACTTCACGCGCGATGGAATTCGTTGTTTTCTACACTTGTAGCAAAAATTACTATTTCCAGATTTCAGTCCGGAAAACGCCAAGGATTCGAATCAGGAGACACTTTTTAGTCAACATCTGTTGGTATGCGCACTCCAAGAAATGGGCAATTTGATACTTGGACTTGGAACCACGGCAACGAACCTTCTCTCGGATCAATCTCTCAGTGAGTTAGAATTTTGAAAATAGTTGCCAGTGAGTCACTGTTGGCACTATTTTTCACAATTTCAAAGTCGTGTCACTTATCTCACTATTTTCGAAATTTGGCCACTATTGTCACTATTTCAGAGCTCGGAAGTGGTTGGAACAGAGGCGCCGGTTGGAATAGGGGACAAATTTGTACCTCGACTCGCTCACTGCGATAAACTCGCGTGGGGGACTAATTTGACCCGCGCGTAATCACTTTCGACACTAAATTCGGGTTCAGGGAAAAAAAATACATCGATATAAGGTTTAAAAAGAAAAAAATGGAAAATTTTATTTTTCCGCATTTTGGCCAAAACTAGATCTGTTCACTGAAATATCTGTAGCTTCTTTTCTAAATGAAATTCCGGTTTCGATTTGGACTCATTCTTTTCGGAATCGTTGAAGCTTCGAAATGCCGCTTGGTTCATCCAATTCGGATAATTTTTTAATTTTTGGCAGATTTTTAAAGTTTGCTCATCGATTTTTGCAAATTTTTTTAAGGCATACCCTTTTCCATTTTTTTCGGTGATTTTCAAAGTGCTCTAATTTCTACAAAAATCAAGTTATCGGAATGAACCAAACGTTATTCTCTGAGTTTCGTGACAGCCTTTTAGTACGAATTTTTTTTTTTCGAATCGGTCAAAATGAAGTAAAGTTATGAGCACTTGAAATTTCGCTATTTTGAGGTTTTTTAAAATAGGGCCAAGATTGAGCAAAAAAAAATTATTTTCATTTTTATCGTCCTCAAACGTTATTTCGATGGGAAATTCACCGCTGATTGCGAATCACGCAGAGTTTTTGTCGAAAAAAAATGTATTCGTAAGAAAAAGCAAGGAAAAACTTAAAAAAAAAATTCTAAGTTGGTATTGAAAATGTCACTATTTTGTCACTATTTAAACGAAAAAGTCACTATTTTGTCACTATTTCTGTGAAAGTAAGTCACTATTCTATTATTTCCGACCCACTGAAACGCTGTTCATTGGTAAAAAAATCCTGCTTACGGCATTTGTAGTAATCTTTAAAAAAAATTCAGTGTGCGAAATCTGTTATTTTGGTAATGGGCGATGATATTTTATCCGGTAATCATTATTTTGAAAATTAATAACGGATTCTGATTTATTATTTATTTTGATATTGGGTAAACGAATTTCATCCATCATTTGTTATTTTGATTATGGACTTCATCCGTTATCAATTATTTTGATAATGGGTAATGGATTTTTCTTCTTCGTCCATTTTCGAGATTTAAGTTAATAAAATTTCAGCCATTATCAATTATTTTAGTAATAGGCAAAAAAAATCGTTCGTTAACCATATTCTGGCTTGAGTTAATGGAATTTCAGACGTTATTCATTATTTCGGTAATAGACAAAGAAATTTCATTCGACAACCATTATTCTGGTTTGAGTTAATGGAATTGCAGTTATTATCCATTATTTTGGTAACGGGAAATAAAATTTAATTTATTAATTATTATTCTAGATTGAGTTAATGAAATTTCAGATATTATCCATTATTTTGGTAATGGGAAATAAAATTTCGTGCATTAACTATTATTCTGGGTTAATGAAGTTAATGGTATTTCAGCCATTATCCATTATTTTGGTAATGGGAAATAAAGTTTCGTTCATTAACCATTATTCTGGTTTGAGTTAATGGAATTTCAGTCATTATCCATTATTTTGGTAATGGGAAATAAAATTTTGTTTATTAACCATTATTCTAGGTTGAGTTGATGGAATTTTAGCCATTATCCTTTATTTTGGTAATGTGCAGAGAAATTTCATTCATTAACTATTATTCTAGGTTGAGTTAATGGAATTTCAGCCATTATCCATTATTTTGGTAACAGGAAATAAAATTTCGTTCATTAATCATTATTCTGGGTTGAGTTATTCTGGGTTCAGCCATTATCCATTATTTTGGTAATGGGAAATAAAGTTTCGTTCATTAACCATTATTCTGGTTTGAGTTAATGGAATTTCAGTCATTATCCATTATTTTGGTAATGTGCAGAGAAATTTCATTCATTAACTATTATTCTAGGTTGAGTTAATGAAATTTCAGCCATTATCCATTATTTTGGTAACAGGAAATAAAATTTCGTTCATTAATCATTATTCTGGGTTGAGTTATTCTGGGTTCAGCCATTATCCATTATTTTGGTAATGGGAAATAAAGTTTCGTTCATTAACCATTATTCTGGTTTGAGTTAATGGAATTTCAGTCATTATCCATTATTTTGGTAATGGGAAATAAAATTTTGCTTATTAACCATTATTCTAGGTTGAGTTAATGGAATTTTAGCCATTATCCTTTATTTTGGTAATGTGCAGAGAAATTTCATTCATTAACTATTATTCTAGGTTGAGTTAATGGAATTTCAGCCATTATCCATTTTTTTTTGTAATAGGCAGAGAAATTTCGTTTTTTAACCATTATTCTGATTTGAGTTAATGGAATTTCAGCCATCATCCACTATTTTTGTAATAGGCGAAGAAATTTCGTTTTTCAACCATTATTCTGGTTTGAGTTAATGGAATTTCAGCCATCATTCATTATTTTGGTAGTAGACAATGTAATTTCATTTATTAACCATTATTCTGCTATAAGTTAATGGAATTTCAGCCATAATCAATTATTTTGGTAACGGGCATTGAAATTTCCATTACCCACACGGAAATATAATACACCGGAAAATATATTTTTCGATATACATAAAAATATATGTAAAATATATTTGAAGTGTACATTATATATTCTAAATACATTTTAGATGTATCTAAAATATATATCAGATATATATTAAATATATAATATGTATATTCCATATAAGAAATATACTCAAAAATATATTCGTGATAAGTACATTTTCGGCAGAAAATATTTCTTTGAAATACATATTAAATATATTTTAGATACATGATTATTGTGCATAAAAATATATATTTTTTATATATGTAAAAACATATATTAAAATTATGTCGAAAATATATAAAACTTACACTCAATATATATGTTTGATGCATTTAGTATATATCTTAAATATATTTTTTACATATATATTGTGTATATTTAAACACCAATTAAAAATGTATCTAAAATATCTAGAACATGCATTCAATATATATGTTTGATATATTTAGTATATATCTTCAATACATTTTTTATATTTATATTGTAATATTTTTAAATAGATAAAAAATATACCTAAAATCATATTTGTAATACATACATTTTGCCGATATATTTTATTTCCATGTGGCTAACCATTATTCTAATTTAACCTCATGGTCTCTGAACTTGAATCACCCATTAATTTAGGCTTGAAATCAAATCCATCAAATCGATAATGGAATATTATCCATTATCGAGATGCTCTATAAATGCTAAATTTTTTTTTTCAGACTTGATCGACACAACTATGACGGTACTGGTCCATCCTTGTCAGGCTGCACGATTGGCCGCCGCTTGGTGTCTTCGTTGCATTTGCGTCGCGGTCCCGAGTCAAATAACGCCGTTGATCGATCGCTGCGTCGACGGAATCGAGAACATGAGAAGCTCACCGGAAGCGATTGCCGGTTACAGCGGTGCGTTGGCCGCTGTCCTCGGCAGCGTTCGCCTCTCGCCTCTCGGCGTTCCTCACACAAAGGGCAAAATAATTTTCAACACCGCGGAAGAATTGTTGCGAAGCGCCAGTCAAAATAGCCGTTTGTCGCTAAACCGGACCCACGCCGGTTGGCTCTTGATCGGGGCAATAATGACCCTCGGCGTCGCCGTCGTCAAGGGTCTACTCCCGAGGATGCTTTTGTTGTGGAGAAATTCGTTTCCACGCTCGAGCAAAGAGCTCGAGAGCGAAAAAGCTCGGGGCGACGCTTTTACTTGGCAGGTCACGCTCGAAGGTCGCGCCGGTGCTTTATCCGCGATGCACAGTTTTCTTCTTCATTGTCCCGAATTGTTGAACGACGATATCACGAGGAGACTTCTCACTCCCATCGAATCCGCTCTAGCTATGCTCACAAAGTACGTTTTTTTTTTTAAATTCATGAGGAAACCATTTTTTGGACGGTTAAACGTTTTTTGAGATTTTATACCTAGTGGAAAAAATTAAAGGATCAAAAAATGTTCCCAAGTTTTTAGTGGTTTTTAACAATGCTGTATCTCAGTGAAAAATGGTCGTATCGAGGTCTTGAAAGAAGCATTTTGAAGCTTGAAGTTTCTAGTTTTCAGATCTTTTGGCAAAAAATTTTTCGAAGCTACAGATTTCACGCAATTATGAGAAATACCAAGAAAAAAAAATTTGGCAAATTTGTATCGCTTTTGTTTTGGCTGTAATTTTTGGGAAAAAATTCTTCCAGCTTAAACATTACAAGGACCGGATAGCTTGTTTATTTAGCTTCAATTTGCTTTTTTTGAGACCTCGCTGCGACCATTTTTCGCTGAGATATCGAGCTTTTACGAAAAAAGACACTTTTCTGTTTGACCATTGATATCTCAGCAACCAATGATCGCACGGAAATCAGAAGAGACGTTTCACAAACTTGAATCAATGCTCTACAAGGATTGTCGATGGTTTTTTGAAAAAAAAAAATTTTTCCATCCTTGCCATGAATTTGAAAAAACAGGAGAAAAAGGGCTATTTCTGGTTTTTTAGAAAATCAACGGCCAAATTAAAAATATTGGCAAAACGACTAATGTCGAGCGTGACTTTTACAGCTCAATATACCCACAATATCCCTGTAAAGTTTCAATTTGATATATCGAACGGTTTTTTTGTTTCAAGCAATCAAATAAAAAAAAAAATTAAAGGATCATGTTTCTGCCCCTAAACGTCATAATCATTATTAAAGTGAAAAACAATTTTTGTTGGGGCTTTTTTCACATTTTTATCGCAAACAGCGTTTAAATGTACAGAAAAAAAATTTGTTGAATTTTCGAATTTTTTTTTTTTTAATTTTGTCGATTTTTCTTTTCTTACATAAATTTAAACGCTGTTTGCGATAAAATTGTGAAAAAAGCTCAAAATTTTTATGTTTCCTTTTAATAATGATTATGAAGTGTTTAAGGGCAATAAACATAATCCTTGAATGTTTTTGAAACAAAATCAAAAAAATTGAAAAAAAAAATTTCAAATTTTTTTTGATTTTTTTTCTTCATAAATTTAAACACTGTTTGCGATAAAAATGGGGGAAATGCTCGAAAAAAAAAAATTCTTTTTATTTTCATAATGATTTTGAAGTGTTAAGGGGCAATAAACATGATCCTTTAATTTTTTTCAAAAATTTGATTGTTTGAAACAAAAAAACCGTTGGATAGATCAAATTAAAACTTTACAGGAATTTTTTGAATATATTTAGCTGCAAAAATCACGCTCAACATTAGTCGTTTTGCCAATATTTTTAATTTGGCCGTTGATTTTCTAAAAAACCATAAATAGCCCTTTTTCTTGTATTTCTCATAATTGCGTGAAACCTGTAGCTTTGAAATTTTTTTTGCTAAAAGATCTGAAAACTAGAAACTTCAAGCTTCAAAATGCTTTTTTTTAGACCTCGTTACGACCATTTTTTACTGAGATACAGCATTGTTAAAAACCACTAAAAATTTGGGAAATTTTGTTGATCCTTTAATTTTTTCCACTAATGTATTTCCGAACAAAACTTCAAAAAAGGTCAAAAATTTGTTTAATACATTTTTACGATTGGATTCATAAAGGGGAAAGTTTGAGCTCCAATTTCCGGTTTTTTTTTACTCTGAGCGATTTTTTTTTTCCAAAGTTATTTTGTTTTTGGGAAAAAAGAGGAAATTTGAAACATCTCTTATAACACGAAAACAAAGAGGATTCATGAAAAACTTGAAGATAACAGAAAGTTGCGTCTATTTTCGTTGAGTTCGGAGGAATTTTTTCAGATTTTTTTTCAAAATTTTTTTTTTCTCATTTTCTGTGTCGGAGCTCAGATCATTCAATTACCATAACTCGAGAACTATCGAATTATTGATAAACTTTAAAGAGGGGAAAATAATTCATTCTACCATTTCCAACACATTGGCATTTTTTTCAAATTTTTTTCCCAAATTTTTTTTCCAGCCTCGACATGAAAAAAAAATGTTGGAAAAAAAATCTGAAAAAATTCCTCTGAACTCAACGAGAATGGACGCAACTTTTTGCTATCTTGAAGTTTTTCATGAATCCTGTTTGTTTTCGTGTTATACGGAATTTTTCAAATTTCCTCTTTATTTAGAAAAAAACAGAATAACTTTGGGAAAAAAATCGCTCAAAATTTAAAAAAAAAAGAAAATTGAAGCTCAAACTTTCCCCTTTATGAATCCAATCGTAAAAATGTATTTAAAAAAAAATACTTTAGAAGATGCACCTGAAGACAGGGAAAAAGGCGAAAAACAGCTGTTTTCAAAATAAAGTCCAAATCTGAAAACAAATTCTAAAAATAATTTAAAAAACAGGAAATGAAGTCGAATCCCCTTTAAAATCTAAATTCCAAACTACAGGTTTTACACAATCCTAAGAAATAGTGTGAAAAAAAAATGTTGCAAATGTTTTTTTACCTTTTTTTTTTGCTAAAGACTTGATAATGATTATGAAAGAAAAAAAATCGAGCTTTATCCACATTTTTATCGCAAACAGCGTTCAAATTTATGAAAATCAAATCTTCTTTTATGATTGAGCTAAATTCGGATTTTTTATTTCTCTAATTTGCCAGCAAATATTTCGTTACTTTTTTTTAATGCAAATTTTTCATTTTTCCAATTAGCCAGCAAATATTTCGTTACTTTTTTTTAATGCAAATTTTTCTAATTTGCCAGAAAATATTTCGTTACTTTTTTTTAAATGCAAATTTTGTATTTTTCTCATTTGCCAGCAAATATTTACTTTTTTTAAATTAAAATTTTACATCTTTCTAATTTGCCAGCAAATGTTTAGTTACATTTTTTTAATGAAATTTTTTTTTCCAATTTACCACCAAATATTTCGTTACTTCTTTTAAACGAAATTTTTTTATTTATCTAATTCGCCAGTCGATGCTTATTTGGGATTTTTATTTCATTTTTTCATTTTTTTTTTTCAGTCTTTCGACGGTATTGAAAAATTATGGACAACAATTGAAAGCTCCGGCGGCGATGGTTCGTTTACGATTGTACGAGACTCTGCTTTTGTTGCCGCCACAAACTTTCGAGGGCTCTTACACTCATTTGCTTCGTATGCTCGTATCGGAATTCACTCTCACGGAAAATCCGGGAAATACAACGACGTCGCTTCTTCGCGTTGTTTGTCATGCGAATGATTCGGTTATTTTGGGCACGTGGCTTCAAGAAACCGATCATCGTACCATCGAGGATCAGGTTTGTCCCATTTTCGATAATGAAAATTTTCAAATGGAAATATAAATTTCAAAATTCCATTCAAAAAATTTCAAAATTCCATTCAAAAAATTTCAAAATTACATTCAAAATTCTATTTTAAAAATTTCAAAATGCCATTAAAAAAATTTCAAAACTCCATTAAAAAAATTTCAAAATTCCATTCAAAAAATTTAAAAATTACATTCAAAATTCTATTTTAAAAATTTAAAAATGCCATTCAAAAAATTTCAAAACGCCATTAAAAAAATTTCAAAATTACATTCAAAATGCCATTCAAAAAATTTGAAAACTCCATTCAAAAAGTTTCAAAATTACATTCAAAATTCTATTTAAAAAATTTCAAAATACCATTCAAAAAATTTCAAAACTCCATTCAAAAAATTTCAAAATGCCATTCAAAAAATATCAAAATTTCATTCAAAAAATTTCAAAATGCCATTTATAAAATTCCAAAATGCCATTCAAAAAATTTCAAAATTCCATTCAAAAAATTTCAAAATTCCATTAAAAAAATTTCACAATTACATTCAAAATTCTATTTAAAAAATTTCAAAATGCCATTCAAAAAATTTCAAAACTCCATTCAAAAAATTGCAAAATGCCATTCAAAAAATTTCAAAATTCCATTCAAAAAATTTAAAAAGGGCATTGAAAAAATTTCAAAATTCCATTCAAAAAAATTCAAAATTCACTTCAAAATTCATTGACAATTCTTTCAAATGGCCATTTCAATTTTACAATTATCATTCGTTCAATGAAATAAATGGGCAGGATTTATTAATAAAAATTTCGGTTTTGCCTTCACGTTATTGAGCCTGGAAACCAAATTTTGAAAATGTCGAAATTCTCATTATTTTAGCACGTATTCAATTTTTTCTCTGATTCAAAAAAAAAAAACATTGTAGAATTTTTTAGTATATTTTTTCGCGTACTTAATTGAAGAATTTTCTAAATTGATTGCAAATTTTTTATGTCTGAAAATTCAAAGTCGATGAAAAAAAACAATTGCTTCTAACAATTTAAATGAAAATCTAATAAAATTCAATGACAAAAGTTTTTTTTATAATTTTTCAAATCGACGTCCATTTATTTTAAATAGGTAAAAAAAATTGTAAAAATAGAGATTTGAAAAGTAGAAAAGTTTTAAAAACAGAATTTACAATTTTAGAATTATTGTTCGTAAAAAAAAAACCCTCGATGGAAGAAAACTCGATATTAAATTCGAGACTTCGAGTAAAAAAAATTGTTTCTCTATTATTGCTCACGTTTGGCGTGTAGATGGAACCAAATCGCAGAGCCGATGTTGAACATGTGAGTAATTCGCTTTCAGGAATCAAGCTCGTAGAAAAAAAATGCCGTCCAGCGCGTTTTTTCCGTTTAATTTTTTTTTTATTCGTCAAAAACGATAATAATTATTTAATCAAATTAATTAATTAAGCCCATTAATTAATTAAATTAATTAATTTATTTAATTAATTTAATTAACTTAATTAATTAATTTAATTAATTAATTTAATTAATTAATTTAATTAATTAATTAATTTAATTAATTTAATTAATTTAATTAATTTAATTAATTTAATTAATTTAATTAATTTAATTAATTTAATTAATTAATTTAATTAATTAAATTGATTAGTTAAATTAATTAATTAAATTAAATAATTAATTAATTATTTAATTAAATTTTATTAATTAGCGAATTTTATTATTTAAATAATTATTTCTAGCCATACTGACGATACCATAATACGCAGTGAAATTCTTTTTTTTTTTATTTAGTGATGCTTGAAAACTTGAAGTTATAATTTTATTTTTTGCTCGATATTAACAATTTTTTTTTTTTATGCTTCAGTTGCAGCCCAATAGTGCAGCGGGTTCCGGAGCTTTGGAGCACAATTCATGCTGTTTGTACAGACCAGTTCCAGTTGTGAGTATTCCATTCTGAAAGAATGGAAGTCAGGAGGTCAAAAAAAGGGATTTTTCAAGATTTTTTTCTGGAAAGACATTTTAATTCATTGACGTAAAAATTTATGTACATATTTTTGTAACTTTTAACTTTATTTTGAAATTTTTCTTGCTAAAAAATAATAATTTCGTTAATATAAGCTGTAATCTAGTGTTTGATCGAAGGGATAAGCAAAATATTTATTCTTGACAAAGTGGCAGCTTCAAAAAAAAAATCGATTTTTGATGAAAATTTTGTTGAAAAGTTTTTTTGAAAATTCTGACTGCGTATAACCCCTTAATTTATCAGAGATTGGTGAATAAAGAGTGAATCAGTGAATTATAAGTAAACTAATTAAATCATCTAATTAAACATTTTATTTATTGAGTGATTAAATTTTGCGAAATCGTCAAGAGATGAAATTTCATGAAGTTTTGAAATATTCGAAAAAAATGTTAACGTTTTTTGGTAACTAGAATTTTTTATCTGTAATTAGAGGCCAAGAAATATATGAGGTATTCCAGCTCAACTCAACCACTTTTACATGTTGTACTTTTTTATTTGGCTCAAACTTTTTTCCATTATTGTACCAATTTTTGGAACTTTACTTGATGTTTTTCAAAAATTTTTTACGCTTTTCTGCTTGTGATGAAAAAAAAAATTGTTTTTAATTATGAAAAAAATAAAAGGAAAAATCTGCTCACGATTAAACTGGCATTAAAAATGGTTGAAATAGTCAAAGTTTCCTAGCAAATTTTTTGAAAAAAAATCAAACGTGTCCCAACTTTTGAAAAAAAAAAAACGTTTTTTACTTGTGATGGAAAAAAAAATTGTTTAAAATTATGAAAAAAAAATATAAGGAAAAATTTGCCTAAGATCAGTCGAGCGTTAAAAATAGTTTAAAAAAAAAAGTCAAAGTTTCTTAGCAAATTTTTTGAAAAAAATTAAAAGTGTCCGACCTTTTGAAATTAACAATTTTCTCCCTTGAGCAGTAAAACGATATGGAAGATGAATATCGTTAAATTTTTAATCTTTTTTATCAAAAAGTGCACTCAAAAAAGAATATTTAAAAAAAAAGCTTCATTTGGTCCATTTTTCGCAAAGTTACGAGCATTTGAAAAAAAATCATCGAATTTCAACAAAAAAATCATATCTTGTAAATGCATGAGTAAAAAAATTTGAAAAAAATCAAGTAAAGTTCCATAAACAGATACAATGATGGAAAAAAGTTTGAGCCAAATTAAAAAATACAACATGTAAAAGTGGTTGAGTTTTGAGCTGGAATACCTCATATACAGCTTAGGGCGATTTTTTTTTCAACTTTTTTTATTTTTTTCACTCCCCACCTAAAATGTTGTTGCAAATGTCTGAAAGAAACTACCCTGAAAGTTACAGCCCTTAATATTAATATTAAGTACTCGCCCTTCGCGTGAAAAGATTTCCCATCTAAAATACACGTAAATAAAAAACTTTTTTCTTCAAATTGCTATAACTCCGCGGCATTTTATGCTATCATATTGTCCTTGGTCGCAATTTACGCAGAATTGAACGATCTTCAAAAGTGTCCTGAGCAGCGTAAGTGTAATTTACACTGGTGAGATGGTACGAGTCACTAAAGTTGATTTTGACCCACACTTCTCGTTTTTTTGCTGTTATTTTTGAAATGATCAGCGTTATCGAAAAATTGCAAAGGAACGTTTTGTTGGAAATTTAATTTCCTACAGAAAAGGTCCTTTAGACCTACTTGCGAAAATTGATATTTCTTGAGATATTGGACCTTAACTTGGTTTTGGTATACAATTTTTATGGTTCATTGAACCAAAAGTTTCAATTTTTTGATATTCTATATCATATCACCGTATCACATATCATATCACCAGTGGCGAAATGATATGGAATATCAACAATTAAGAACTTTTGGTTCGATAAACCGTAAAAATTTTATACCGCAAATAAATTAAGGTTCAATATCTCAAGAAATATCAATTTTCTCAAGTAGGTCTAAAGGACCTTTTTTGTAGGAAATTAAGTTTCCAACAAAACTTTCTTTTGCAATTTTTCGATAACGCTGATCATTTCAAAAATAACAGCAAAAAAACGAGAAGTGTGGGTTAAAATCAACTTTAGTGACTCGTACCATCTCACCAGTGTAAATTACACTTATGCTGATCAGGACACTTTTGAAGAACGTTCAATTCTGCGTAAGTTGCGACCAAGGACAATATAATAGCATAAAATGCCGCGGAGTTATAGCAATTTGAAGAAAAAAGTTTTTTATTTACGTGTATTTTAGATGGGAAATCTTTTCACGCGAAGGGCGAGTACTTAATATTAATATTAAGGGCTGTAACTTTCAGGGTAGTTTCTTTTAGACATATGCAACAGCATTTTAGGTGGGGAGGGATGAAAATTAAAAAAAGTCGAAAAAAAAATCGCCCTAATACAGCTGTAAAAATTGCGAGGAATTTTTTTTTTTTTTTTTAAATGATTAATCTTTATTCTCAAAAATATATTTTTTTTCAGAATGAAATAATTCCGGGTCCTTTGCCACTCGGTGTCGCGGTGATCGATCTCTCGGTATCGCTCTTTGGCCAAATATTTCCGCGCGTGGCGAACAAACATCGTTTGCAGATGCTGGATCATTTCAGCGAATGCATAAAACACGCAAAATCCGGCAGGCAAGAAGCCATACAAATGAACATATTTACGGCCGTTTTGAGCGGTCTGAAGGGCCTCAACGAGGCCAAAACGGGTTTCGGACAGGAGGATGTTAAAAAATCTGCCACCAATCTCATAATCGTTAGTTAATTTCATTTTTTTCTAATACCCTTATTAAATTTATAATGCACGTGCCATTACAAATAAAAAAGTAATGTGTAATGGATGCGTGTTCCATTACAAATGGAAAAATTGCCGTGCTCGTATTGGAAACTTGCACATTGCTGTCTCATTATTTTATTTCGTTCACTAAATTCGCATCCACAATTATCACAAATGATCCATAAAGTTAAAAAAAAAAAAAGAACATGCGCATTATTTAGGGATTCAATAAAGCGACAAATTTTGTATCACAGTAACTTGTAATTTTTATTAGATTGCTTATAATTATGGTCAATGGCGTGTAAAAGCAAGTTCAATATAAAGTTGGATAATTTTTGGGGTTGAGTACATTTTCGTACTTCATACTTGACGATGAACTGTCTGTTTTTTTTTGTTTCTATTTTATAACTTTATGGATCATTTGTGATAATTCGGATGAACTTTTAGTGAGCGAAATAAAATAATGAGACAGCAATGTGCAAGTTTCTAATACGAGCACGGCTATTGTTCTATTTGTAATGGTATATTTTCCACTGAAAATTACTTTTTTCATTTGTAATGGCAGATGCATCCATTACACATTACCTTTTTTATTTGTAATGGGACATGCATCCATTACGCAATACTTTTTTTATTTGTAATGGGACATGCATCCATTACACATTACTTTTTTTTATTTGTAATAGGACATGCATACATTACACATTACTTTTTTTAGTTGTTATAAAACACGCATCTATTACACATCACTTTTTTATTTGTAATGGTACATGCACCCATTACACATTACCTATTTTATTTGTAATGAGACATGCATCCAGTACATACTACTTTTTCATTTGTAATGGCACATGCATCCATTACACATTACCTTTTTTATTTGTAATGGCACATGCATCCATTATACATTACTTTTTTATTTGTAATGGCACATACATCCATTACACATTACTTTTTTTAATTTGTAATGAGACATGCATCCATTACACATTACTTTTTTATTCTTAATGGCACATGTATCCATTACACTTTACTTTTTTTATTTGTAATGGCACATGCATCCATTACACATTACTTTTTTTAATTGTAATGAAACACGCATCCATTACACATTACTTTTTTTAATTCTAATGAAACACGCATCCATTACACCTTACTTTTTTATTTGTAATGGCACATGTATCCATTACACATTACTTTTTTTAATTGTAATGAAACACGCATCCATTACACCTTACTTTTTTATTTGTAATGGCACATGTATCCATTACACATTACTTTATTTATTTGTAATGGAACATGCATACATTACACATTACTTTTTGTATTTGTAATGGCACATGCATCCATTACACATTACTTTTTGTAATTGTAATGAAACACGCATCCATTACACATTACTTTTTGTATTTGTAATGGAACATTCATACATTACCCATTACTTTTTGTACTTGTAATGGAACACGCATCCATTACACTTTACTTTATTTATTTGTAATGGAACATGCATCCATTACACATTACTTTTTTTAATTGTAATGAAACACGCATCCATTACACCTTACTTTTTTATTTGTAATGGCACATGTATCCATTACACATTACTTTATTTATTTGTAATGGAACATGCATACATTACACATTACTTTTTGTATTTGTAATGGCACATGCATCCATTACACATTACTTTTTTATTTGTAATGGGACATGCATCCATTACACATCACTTTTTTTAATTGTAATGAAACACGCATCCATTACACCTTACTTTTTTATTTGTAATGGAACATTCATACATTACCCATTACTTTTGGTACTTGTAATGGAACACGCATCCATTACACTTTACTTTATTTATTTGTTATGGAACATGCATCCATTACACATTACTTTTTTTAATTGTAATGAAACACGCATCCATTACACCTTACTTTTTTATTTGTAATGGCACATGTATCCATTACACATCACTTTATTTATTTGTAATGGAACATGCATACATTACACATTACTTTTTGTATTTGTAATGGCACATGCATCCATTACATATTACTTTTTTTATTTGTAATGGGACATGCATCCATTACACTTTACTTTATTTATTTGTAATGGAACATGCATCCATTACACATTACTTTTTTTAATTGTAATGAAACACGCATCCATTACACCTTACTTTTTTATTTGTAATGGCACATGTATCCATTACACATTACTTTATTTATTTGTAATGGAACATGCATACATTACCCATTACTTTTTGTATTTGTAATGGAACACGCATCCATTACACATTATGCAGTGTAATGGGTGATAAATACAATAATGCATTATCAAAGTAATGCATTACTTACAACTCTGATTTCGATTTCCAAAAAAATTTAATGTACACAAATTTTGGTAATAATCGGTAGAAAAAAGCATTTTTTGGCGTTTGAAATTTTTTTTTTCCATCATGATTTCCAACAGAGCACGTTGGTGAGCAGCAATTCCATTCTTCGTTGGGCAGCTGGCGAAGCCGTTGGACGTATGGCCCAGGTTATATCCGATCCTAAATTCACCGCCGAATTGGCGCAAACGAGCTTCGATCGTTTGAAATCGGCGCGTGACGTCGCCAGTCGAACGGGACACTCTTTGGCTCTAGGTTGTCTTCACAGATACGTCGGTGGTATGGGTTCGAGTCAGCATCTCAATACGAGCGTCAGTATACTCCTCGCTCTCGCTCAAGACAATTCATCGCCGGTCGTTCAAGTGAGAATTTTTCCAAAAATCCCTTGAAATTTTCAACATTTTCTTCTTAAAAAAATTTGGGCCTTTTTACAACAATTTATGTTTGAAATTGCAGTATTAATTTTTTTTACACCGCAACAGTATTATTTAAAAGTTTTGTTCATATTTTTTTATTTCCATCATTTTGTCATTTATCCCATTTTATTTTCTTCATTTCATAATTTACTCCATTTTATTTTTATAATTTGATTCACGCGAATTCTAGAAATTCATTGATCGTGGAAAATTTCAATGACACTTTTTAATTTGAAAAAAAAAAAAAAAAAAAAAAAAAAAAAAAAAAAAAAAAAAAACAAACAAGGAAAATAATTTATTTGCAAAAACAACATTTTTTCAGGTTTGGGCATTACATGCCCTTGCACTAATCGCCGATTCTGGTGGTCCAATGTTTCGCGGTTACGTCGAACCGACGCTCTCTCTCGTTCTCACACTTCTTCTGAATGTTTCACATTCCTATATCGATGTTCATCAATGTATTGGAAAAGTCTTGTCGGCCCTTATAACGACTATTGGGCCTGAATTGCAAGGTACGATTAATAATAATAATAATAATAATAATAATAATAATAATAATAATAATAATAATAATAATAATAATAATAATAATAATAATAATAATAATAATAATAATAATAATAATAATAATAATAATAATAATAATAATAATAATAATAATAATAATAATAATAATAATAATAATAATAATAATAATAATAATAATAATAATAATTCTCAAGATTTTCGTGCATTAGTATTTTTCGATTTTGGCTCAGCACAAATTATTAACTGGGAAGAAAAAAAAATGTATTAACCTTTTTTGTCCCCCGTTGAATTCTCCAATGGCCGATTTAATTTTTCGAAGAATAATTGCTGATTTAATAATTATCAATAAATTATCAATGTAACGTGTAATTATTTTAATAATTATTATTATAGTATTTTTTTAGTATACAAATTTTTAAAAAATTTTTTTATCATATTTTCCCAGGCAATACATCGACAATCTGCATGGCTCGTTCGTCATTTCTTTGCGCTTGTGCAATAATGCAAGATCATCAGGATCCTCTTGTACAAGCCGAGGCAACGGGTTGCCTTCAACAATTACATCTGTTCGCGCCTCGACACGTAAATCTTTCTTCCCTCGTGCCAACATTGTGTGTAAGTTACAAAAAGTGTATTCAGCGATGATTCAGGGACATGTTAAATTGTTTTTCAAATTTTTAATTCAAAATTCAAAATTTCGAGCTATTCCAACCATAGTTGTGAATAATGCGTTACTTTGATAATGCATTACTGTATTTATTACACATTACACTGCATTATGTGAAATGGATAAGTGTACCATTACAAAATACAAAAGTAATGTGTAATGGATGCATGTGCCATTGCAAATAAAAAAGTAATGTGTAATGGACGCATGTCCCATTACAAATAAAAAAAGTAATGTATAATGAATGTATGTGCCATTACAAATGAAAAAAGTAATGTGTAATGGATGCGTGTTCCATTACAAATTAAAAAAGTAATATGTAATGGATGCATGTCCCATTACAAATAAAAAAAGTAATGTGTGATGGATGCATGTCCCATTACAAATAAAAAAGTAATGTGTAATGGGCGCATGTCCCATTACAAATAAAAAAAGTAATGTGTGATGAATGTATGTGCCATTACAAATGAAAAAAGTAATGTGTAATGGATGCGTGTTCCATTACAAATTAAAAAAGTAATATGTAATGGATGCGTGTTCCATTACAATTTAAAAAAGTAATGTGTAATGGACGCATGTCCCATTACAATTTAAAAAAGTAATGTGTAATGGACGCATGTCCCATTACAATTTAAAAAAGTAATGTGTAATGGATGCATGTCCCATTACACATTACTTTTTTTATTTGCAATGGAACACGCATCCATTACACATTACTTTTTTATTTGTAATGGAACGCGCATCTATTTCACATTACTTTTTAGGCACTCACTCATTTATGACAGAAAGTGCCTATTGCAATCGCCTCGAAATCTGTGTCGGATGTCCGTCCAGACCCAGATCTCAGAAACCGGTGTACGGAATTCAATTTCCTTTGGAGGGTAGTTGTGTATGGTTGTAATCTCTATGCCCAAGGAGTTTAAATCCAAACGGATATTGTAAAACAAAGATTTTTGAAAAAAATTGCCATTTTTGAGCAAAAAAAGACGTTTTATGATCATATGTAGTTGAAACTTGGAATTTCTCTAACGAATTGTTCTCTAACCCACAGAATGTGTCTATATGATTGTAAACAAATGTCTGACGAAGTATGAATCCAATCAGACACTATTAAGGTTGCAATTTGGCAAAAAACATGATTTTAACCAAAAAATGCTATCTCTATCTATATGCACTTGGATCTCCGAAGTTCACGGACGAATTTTTCTCTAACTCACACGATGTCTGTATATAATTGTAAACAAATGTCCCACGAAGTATTAATCCGATCAGAGACCATTAAGTTTATAATTTTTGCAAAGAAAACACAATTTTTAACGAAAAAACAGCTATTTCTGTCCATATGCACATGGATCTCCGAAGTTCACGGACGAATTTTTCTCTAACTCACACGATGTCTGTATATGATTGTAAACAAATGTCCCACGAAGTATTAATCCAATCAGAGACCATTAAGTTTACTATTTTTGCAAAGAAAACACAATTTTTAACGAAAAAACAGCTATTTCTGTCCATATGCACATGGATCTCCGAAGTTCACGGACGAATTTTTCTCTAACTCACACGATGTCTGTATATGATTGTAAACAAATGTCCCACGGAGTATTAATCCGATCGGAGACCATTATGTTTACAATTTTTGCAAAGAAAACACAATTTTTAACGAAAAAAGGCAATTTCTGTTCATTCGCGCTTGGATCTCCGAAGTTCACGGACGAATTTTTTTCTAACTTACAGAATTTCTGTATATGATTATGAACAAATGTCCCATGAAGTTTCAATCCAATTAGACACTGCTAAGTGAATAACTTTTACACAAAAACAATATTTTTAACAAAAAAAATACTACTTTTCTCACTGACAGAATTTCTATATGACTGTAAACAAGCACATTAACACTCTCACGTTTTCACGTAAAGCATAGACCGGCGCACGCGACGTCGCCACGTACGTCACGACGCCGCTACGCCACGTACAGAGAAAAGAGGAACTAAACACGACCTGAGCGCGCCAAATTCAAAACCCATATTTCGCTCTTATAAAAAGTACATGGTTCTTTTGTGTGCTTACGCTCTATTGGCAATATGGCGATCACCCACGCGTTTTAAACGTGAAAAAACAGAATCTGAGCATTGATTAATAACCGAAAGCTTTTTTTACTTATTATAAATGGACTAATAATCATTAAATGATTAAAGTGTTATGATAAATAAGCCCATCTCAAATGTCACTAATATTCTTCATTACTGCCTAATATTGTAACAATTCTGTGAATATAATCTATCAAAACATTTACATAATATGATTGTCTAGATACTTTTATATCATATTGATTATATTCAAATCTGTCTTTTTAATTATAATTAATAGAATTTATACGACTACTCGATGTTCACAATGAATCAAAGAGTTTAAATAACGGTGTGAGTGCCTATTAAAACGTCCCTAAGGGACATGTTAACCAACATTCAAAATATATCACAAAAACAAAATATATGATTATAATATTATGAAATTGTGAGTGCCTACTAATATAATTCTTAAAATTCGGTCATTACCTTTATGAATCATTGCCCCCATTGAGAATGAAAAATGTGACTCAATATTATCAAAAACAATGTTCAATAACATAAAAACAATATAATATTTACATACCGAATAAATTAAGATAATGGTCAAGAATACGGAGCGCAAAGCCCCCCAACAAAACGTTAAGGGGGGTTTGGGGGGCGGAGCCCCCCAATAAAACGTGAGCGCTCCGCGCGACGCAACATTGTCGCGCGAAGCGCGACAATGTTGAGTAGCGCGGAGCGCGGGGGGGCTTGGGGGGCGGAGCCCCCCAACGAGTACGCGAAGCGTACTTGTTTTATTTGTAATGGCACATGCATCCATTACACATTACTTTTTTATTTTTAATGAGACATGCATCCATTACACATTACTTTTTTTTAATTGTGATGGAACACCCATCCATTACACATTACTTTTGTAATTTGTAATGGAAAATTTGTCCAATACACATTGTGTAAAGTAATGGGTAATGCATTACTTTTACATTACTATTTTCGCAACTCTGATTCCAATACTTTCTAAGAATTCGAATTTTTGCAAAATAATTTTATCCAAGTAATAGGAAGTTCACTTCGATGAATTCAAATTTTGAAAGTTTTTTTTTTAGTATATCGAAATAATACGAATTTTTCGAGGAGTGCGAATGGTTTTTAATTTTTTAGGAGAATTTAATTTATTTAAATTATTCGAATTTTTCAACGAAGTCGAATAATTCGAATCAATCAAGCAATTCTTTCTTTTTTCAAATGATTCGAATTTTCCAACGAATTTGAATCAATCAAATAATACGATTTTTTTTACATCATTCGAATTTTCAACGGATTCGAATAATTCGAATCAATCAAACGAACCGATTTTTTTTTCAAATAATTCGGATTTTTCAATGTATTCGAATAATTCGAATCAATCAAACAATACGAATATTTTCAAATAATTCGAATTTTTTAACGGAGTCGAATAATTCGAGTCAATCAAACAATACGAATTTTTTTTTTCAAATAATTCGAATTTACAACGGATTCGAATAATTCGAATCAATCAAACAATCCGAATGATTATAATTTTTTGTGTAAGCCAAATTAAAGAATGAGGCTATTAACCATTTTTTTTGTATTTTTGGTTATTATTATTATTTTTTAAATAATTTTTTTAGCGCACACTGTCGAGCAATCATTTGCTACTTCGAAAAGCTGCGATATCTTGCCTTCGGCAATTGGCACAGCGTGAAGCGAAAGAGGTTTGCGAACACGCGATGACCCTCGCGAACGAGAGTCGGGACACAAATGTCGTTGAAGGATTGACGATAACGGAAACTGGACTTCCGGGTGTTTTGTTCAGTATGCTGGACACGGAAACCGACAACAGACTCATAAAGGATATTCACGATACTCTGACAAGCATGCTGCAAATTTTGGCCGCCGATAATTTGTCACAGTGGCTTTCACTCTGCAAGGACGTTCTTACGGTGGCGTCGGGTGAGATTCAAAAAAAAAAAATGTCCTCCCAATTTGAATTTGTTAAAACGTTAAAACATTATTGATTTTGATTATCGATTATTGATTATTGATATTGATTTTTATGATCGATTATTGATATTGATTTTGATTATTGATTTTGATTATTGATTTTGATTATTGATTTTGATTATTGATTTTGATTATTGATTTTGATTATTGATTTTGATTATTGATTTTGATTATTGATTTTGATTATTGATTTTGATTATTGATTTTGATTATTGATTTTGATTATTGATTTTTATTATTGATTTTTATTATTGATTTTTATTATTGATTTTTATTATTGATTTTTATTATTGATTTTTATTATTGATTTTTATTATTGATTTTTATTATTGATTTTGATTATTGATTTTTATTATGGATTTTGATGACCCATTACAATGTAGTGTGTAATAGAAAAAATTTCCATTACCCATTGCAATGTAATGGGTACCTAAAAATCTAAGTCCTGAGTCAATAAAATGTAATGCAAAATTGCAATAATTTATTCATCTATATTTTTCCATTCCCCAAATTGCAATCAAAGTTTTGTCCATTACACATTACATTGTAATGGGTAATGAAATTTTTTTCCATTACACACTACATTATAATAGGTAATGAAATTTTTTTCCATTAAACACTACATTGTAATGTGTAATGGACATTTTTTCCACTATACACTACATTGTAATGGGTAATAAATATTTTTTCCATTACACACTACACTGTAATGGGTAATGAAATTTTTCTCCATTACACACTACATTGTAATGGATAATGAAATTTTTTTCCATTACACACTATATTGTAATGGGTAATGAAATTTTTTCCATTACACACTACATTGTAATGGGTAATGGATTTTTTTTTCATTACACACTACATTGTAATGAGTAATGGAAATTTTTTCCATTATACACTACACTGTAGTGGGTAATGAAATTTTTTTCCATTACACACCACTTTGTAACGGGTAATGAAATTTTTTTCCATTACACACTACATTGCAATGGGTAATTTAATTTTTTTCCATTACACACCACATTATAATGGGTAATTTAATTTTTTCCCATTACACACTACATTATAATGGGTAATGAAATTTTTTCCATTACACACTACACTGTAATGGGTAATTAAATTTTTTTCATTACACACTACATTGTAATGAGTAATGGATTTTTTTTTCCATTATACACTACATTGTAATGGGTAATGAAATTTTTTTCCATTACACACTACATTGTAATGAGTAATGAAATTTTTTTCCATTATACACTACATAGTAATGGGTAATGGATTTTTTTTTCATTACACTACATTGTAATGAGAAATGGAAAATTTTTCCATTATACACTATATTGTAATGGGTAATGAATTTTTTTTCCATTACACACTACATTGTAATGGGTAATAGATTTTTTTTTATTACACTACATTGTAATGGGTAATGGAAATTTTTTTCCATTATACACTACATTGTAATGGGTAATGAAATTTTTTTCCATTACACACTACATTCCAATGGATAATGAAAATTTTTTCCATTACACACTACATTCCAATGGGTAATGAATTTTTTTTCCATTACATACTACATTATAATGAGTAATGAAAATTTTTTCCATTATACACTACATAGTAATGGGTAATGGATTTTTTTTTATTACACTACATTGTAATGAGTAATGGAAAATTTTTCCATTATACACTATATTGTAATGGGTAATGAATTTTTTTTGCATTACACACTACATTGTAATGGGTAATGGATTTTTTTTTTATTACACTCCATTGTAATGAGTAATGGAAAATTTTTCCATTATACACTATATTGTAATGGGTAATGGATTTTTTTTTCAATACACACTACATTGTAATGGGTAATGCAAATTTTTTTCCATTATACACTACATTGTAATGGGTAATGAAATTTTTTTCCATTACACACTACATTGTAATGGGTAATGGAAATTTTTTTCCACTATACACTACATTGTAATGGGTAATGGATTTTTTTTTCATTACACACTACATCGTAATGAGTAATGGACATTTTTTCCATTTTACACTACATTGTAATGGGTAATGAATTTTTTTTTCCATTACACACTACATTGTAATCGGTAATGAAAATGTTTTCCATTACATACTACATTGTAATGGGTAATGGATTTTTTTTTTTCATTACACACTACATTGTAATGACTAATGGAAATTTTTTCCATTATACACTACATTGTAATGGGTAATGAATTTTTTTTCCATTACACACTACATTGTAATGGGTAATGATTTTTTTTCCATTACACACTACAATGTAATGAGTATTGAAAAATTTTTCCATTACACACTACATTGTAATCGGTAATGAAAATGTTTTCCATTACACACTACATTGTAATGGGTAATGAAAATGGCAATGCATTACAAAAAATAATGCATTACTTGCAACCCTGGCAAAAACTACATTGATATTCAATGATTATAATTATTGAAATAAATAATACTGTCATTATGACTAATAAACTATTTTTTTTCACCCATGCAAGATTTTCGTGCTTTTCACCACATGCGTAGACAGCCGAAAAGTGACTCTTTTCTGACAGCTAAGGGCGAAAACAGACGAGTTCGCTTCTTTTTTCCCCTCCGGGGAAAAAAGAACCGAACGCGTCTGTTTTGACTCTTAGCTGTCAAAAAAGAGCCCCTTTTTGGCTATCCACGCATATACTGAAAAGCACGAAAATCTCACATGGGGAGAAAAAAGATCGTGTGCAACGCGGGCCAGAGATTCGTCTTTTGTCTCGCGTGGTTGCGGCCCTCGCTTCGCTCGTTGCGGCAAACTTCACGCTCGACAAAAAGACTTATCTCTGGCCCTAGATGCGCAAAATACTATTTTTTTTTTTTTTTTTTTTTTCAGAATCGAGTACACCGGAAGAAATAGCGGCGATAACCGTCGAGGATAGCGCGGCCGACAACGAGAGTGTCGATGGCGAAGGCGACGATGATCAGGCGGAATTTCACGCCGACGAGAGTAAACAAAGACCAACGGTATCGCCACGTTGGCCGACCCGCGTTTTCGCTGCTCAATGCATCCGTCGAATAATCGCAACGTGCATAAACAACAAACAGGCTCACTTTGATCTTTCATTGGCCAAAGAATTGCAATTGGTCAAAGGAAGAGGTGATTTATACATTTTATTTGAATTTTCGTATTTTTCAAAAGTCTTTATTTTCAATACTCCATTTTGGAAATTAAATATCAGACGCATTTGCTATTTTTATAGTTAATTGAAAATATAATCGATTCATAAATAGTATCTCCGACAATTCGAGAAATTTTTTAAAAAAATTATAGCTTTTGAAAGCATTTTTGGAGGAATTTAATTTTTTTTGTTTATGAACTGAGCTATTGATTCTAAATTACATATAAAGGTATTTTTGTCAACTAATGTATGAGGCATTCCGCGTCAAGTCAGCCACGCCATTTTTTTAAATCGCCAAAAATCGCATACAAATTTTTAGAAAGTAGTTCCAACTATCAAAAAAATTTGTGATTTTTTTCAGATTTTTAAATTACATTTTTTAGCCCGAAAAAAATACAAAAAATTCGTTTGTCCCATTTTGTAACTCGAAAATTATTCATCGTACGAAAAAAAAACGTGGAACATAAAATTTAGGATTTTCAACGTGCTTTTCACTGAAATTTTTTACAAACTCCTCCGAAAGCTCCATATGCCATTTTCGGAGCAAATCATGTTTTGATATTTTTTTTCTCAGAATTGACATCTCTGATTCGTCTGTAGTTTTAACAGTTTTTTACTCGATATATTTGCAGACTATAAAAAAATTGGCGTAGTGGAGAATCCATTATTTCAAATGCATTTTTATTGATACAATCTCCACTACTGAAAAAAATTAAAGGATCAAAAAATTTTCCCAAATTTTTAGTGGTTTTTAACAATGCTGTATCTCAGTGAAAAATTGTCGTATCGAGGTCTAAAAAAAAGCATTTTGAAGATTGAAGTTTCTAGTTTTCAGATCTTTTGGCAAACAAATTTTCAAAGCTACAGGTTTCACGCAGTTGTGAGAAATACCAAGAAAAAAAAATTTGGCAAATTTGTATCGCTTTTGTTTTGGCTGTAATTTTTTAGAAAAAATTCTTCCAGCTAAACCATTACATAGACCGGATAGCTTATTTATTTAGCTTCAATTTGCTTTTTTTGAGACCTCGCTGCGACCATTTTTCGCTGAGATATCGAGCTTTTACGAAAAAAGACACTTTTCTGTTTGACCATTGATATCTCAGCAACCAATGATCGCACAGAAATCAGAAGAGACGTTTCACAAACTTGAATCAATGGTCTACAAGGATTGTCGATGGTTTTTTGAAAAAATAATTTTTTTCCATCCTTACCATGAATTTGAAAAAACAGGAGAAAAAGGGCTATTTATGGTTTTTTAGAAAATCAACGGTCAAATTAAAAATATTGGCAAAACGACTAATGTTGAGCGTGACTTTTACACCTCAATATACCCACAAAATCCCTGTAAAGTTTCAATTTGATCTATCGGATGGTTTTTTTGTTTCAAGCAATCAAATTTTTTGAAAAAAATTAAAGGATCACGTTTCTGCCCCTAAACGTCATAATCATTATTAAAGTAGAGAACTATTTTTTTTTCGCTTTTTTCACATTTTTATCGCAAACACCGTTTAAATGTACAGAAAAAAAAAATTTCGAAGAATTTTCGAATTTTTTTTTTTTTTTTAATTTGTTGATTTTTTTTGTCTCACATAAATTTAAACGCTGTTTGCGATAAAAATGTGAAAAAAGCTCAACATTTTTTTTTCCTTTTAATAATGATTATGTTGAGGGGGTGTAAACATAATCCTCGAATCTTTTTGAAAATAAAAAAATTTCAAAAAAATATTTTAAAAATTTTTATAAATTATTTTCATTTTTTTTTCATAAATTTAAACACTGTTTGCGATAAAAATGGGGGAAATGCTCGAGAAAAAAAAATTCTTTTTATTTTCATAATGATTTTGAAGTGTTAAGGGGCAATTAACATGATCCTTTAATTTTTTTCAAAAATTTGATTGCTTGAAAGAAGAAAACCGTTGGATAGATCAAATTGAAACTTTACAGGAATTTTTTGGGTATATTGAGCTGCAAAAATCACGCTCAACATTAGTCGTTTTGCCAATATTTTTAATTTGGTTCGAAAAGAAATTTCTTTTTTTCATTTTCATAATGATTTTGAAATGTTAAGGGGCAATAAACATGATCCCTTAATTTTTTCCAGTAGTGTATCTTTATAGAGCAGGGTTGCGAAATTTTTAATGAAAAAGTAATGCATTAACCATTAATTTTAATGGTTATTGAAAATATTTACCATTAACCATTGAAATTATTTTCATTAAACATTTAAATTTAACGGTTAATGGAAATTATTTTCATTGACCATTAAAATTTAATGGTTAATGGAAATTATTTTCATTAATCATTAAATGTTAATAGTTAATGGGAATTATTTTCATGTACCATTAAAATTATTTCCATTAACCATTAAAATTATTTCCATTAACCATTAAATGTCAATGGTTAATGAAAATGCAATTGCATTAAAAAACCCTGCCCATTACAATGTAGTGTGTAATAGGAAAAATTTCCATTACCCATTACAATGTAATGTGTAATGGACAAAACTTTGATTGCAATTTTGGGAATGGAAAAATATAGATGAATAAATAATTGCAATTTTGCATTACATTTTATTTTCACCTTAAATTCTAAAAAGCATTTGTATATTATAATTCTAAAAAAAAAATTGTATGCGAATTTTGGTGATTTCAAAAAATGGGGTGGCCGACTTGACGTGGAATGCCCCATATTCATGCAAAAAAATAAAATTATAAATAAAAATTCAAAAATTATCATTTCACGTGACAAAGTTTTCTTTATGATGAATTTTTCAAAATTGCGGAAATTTTAAAAAATGTTTATTTCTCACGTTCAAAATAGGCGATTATCTGGTTCTCCATTTATCCGATCTCGTTCGAATGGCGTTCATGGCAGCGACGAGTGACTGCGATCCACTTCGTCTGGAGGGTCTTCAGACACTGCAGGAGATAATTGAAAAATTCGCCAAAGTACCGGAACCGGAATTTCCCGGTCATCTCCTGCTCGAACAATTTCAGGTAGAGATGTGAAAATTTCGTGAAACTCGATAATAGAGAACTTGCATGCATCTGAAATCTGTATTTTAATCTATGGGACTCGAAAGTAGGATAAAAAATAATGTATTTCCCAAGACAGTTTTTTTTTAAAGGAATATTGACGCTGCAAAAAAATATTCTTTGACTCTAATTTTTCTCGCAAAATTTGAATTGGCAACCATATTGTTGTACCCAACTATCAGCGCCGCCAGTGTCGTGTCCGGGAACCACGTCTCATTGTAAACAGTTTCTGCTCTCGGTGACGCAAAAATCTAACCTATAACTTACGTATAACCTACAGTATAATATTCTTCAATATTATTATTTACGTCAAAAGTATCACAGAAAAAGTATAAATTGACAAAGCAATTATGGATTCATTCACCCCGCAACCAAACTTGGATTGGTTCATGTCTTGTTTTGTACCATCGTGCAAAAACACAACAAGTACTACACCAGAAAAGATATTTGTCCATGTGCCAAATAATCCAGTGAAAAGAAAGGTTTGGTGCGTGGCTGTTGGTTTTGAGAAAAATAAAAAAATAAAAATAAATAGTTATTGTTGCGAAGAACATCTTGAGGTAAGTCCTTTCTTATACATTTAAAGAGAAAATAATATCAGAGCAGCGTTGCAAAAATATTATTCTTTACAGCTCGAAACCGTTTATATTCATCGTAGTTTTTCAAATCAGTTTCGAGCTGTAAAGAATAATATTTTTGCAACGCTGCTCTGATATTATTTTCTCTTTAAATGTATAAGAAAGGACTTACCTCAAGATGATCTTCGCAACAATAACTATTTATTTTTATTTTTTTATTTTTCTCAAAACCAACAACCGTGCACCAAACCTTTCTTTTCACTGGATTATTTGGCACATGGACAAATATCTTTTCTGGTGTAGTACTTGTTGTGTTTTTGCACGATGGTACAAAACAAGACATGAACCAATCCAAGTTTGGTTGCGGGGTGAATGAATCCATAATTGCTTTGTCAATTTATATTTTTTCTGTGATACTTTTGACGTAAATAATAATATTGAAGAATATTATACTGTAGGTTATACGTAAGTTATAGGTTAGATTTTTGCGTCACCGAGAGCAGAAACTGTTTACAATGAGACGTGGTTCCCGGACACGACACTGGCGGCGCTGATAGTTGGGTACAACAATATGGTTGCCAATTCAAATTTTTCGAGAAAAATTAGAGTCAAAGAATATTTTTTTGCAGCGTCAATATTCCTTAAAAAAAAACTGTCTTGGGAAATACATTATTTTTTATCCTACTTTCGAATAAAAAAATTTAAAAAAAACATGCAAGTTCTCTATTTGAATTTTGCGTTAGAGTAAGATCATATTTTTTTAACGATAAAAAACTAGATACCATTTAAATGCAAAAATACTCACCACAATTATTTTTCGTAAAATTACTTTCACAAAAAGTTATGATTATTTCAGAACTCAAAAATGCAGGCTTCTATAAAAAAAAAAGTTGACCTTGAAATCACATTGAAGGTCAACGTTAAGGTCACTACTACATGCGCCTTGTTAAAATTAATAACTTTGCTCGTTATGAAAGAATTTGGAAAGTTTCTATTCCCAGAGGTATTCACACCTTCTTTAAGTTTAACTGACCTTACAGGACTTTCAAGGTCAAAATGTACCTGTGACCTGAGTACATATTTCAACGCTCAATTTTCCGCTCTATCGATTGTCGGAGAAGGGCGTTTCCGTTTGAAAAAAAATTGACCTTGAAATAACCTTGGAGGTAATCGTCAAGGTCGAAATTAAGGTCACCATTGAATTCCTCGTCAAAAGTTGCTGCAAGAATGATCTTGAAGTTTTTGAAGAATATCTTAGCTGAGGAAATATTCTGCCGTCCCGTTACTTTTGCGACACCCTGTATACTTTAATATATATGGGCCATTCCATGTCAAATCGATCAAGAGTTGCAATCGACCCCTTTTAATTTCAATGAAATTTGGTCAGAAGTTTTCGTTTTTAATAAAATGAAGTTCTACCAAAGGAAAAAGATTTTTAAAAAAATTTCGAAAGTTATGCAAAATTCAAAATTACCCAATTATTCAAATCTTTCGAGTTTACTTTCTAAATATCTCGAAAACTATTATAGTTAGGAAAAATTGTACTCAATTCGCCTTTGGGCTACGAAAAAAAATATTGCGAAAAAATTTTTCAAAAATGATGAATTAGGAGAATTTTGAATTTTCAAAAATTTTGATAATCCAAGCTTCGTATTGAATTTTTGGTTCGATTTTTATATATAATACCTTAAACTGATCTTAAAAGATCCTGAAATTCTCAGAAAGGTTTTGTTTGTGTTTTCAAAAATATGAATTTTTTAAAAATCGTGTAAATCCACGATCAACATTAAATTTTTGGTTACATTTTTTTAAATATAATACCTTGTACTGATGTTAAGAGATCCTGAAATGTGCAGGTGTTTTTTTGTTTCAGAAATATAAATTTTTGAATTTTGGTGAACAATTTTTTTTTTTTTTTCCCAATATACTGTTACTTTTACTTTTTTTACTGCTCGAAATTACAAAACTACATGATTGCTCCACTTTACTTAACTATGAGGTAAAAAAAAATTTTTTTTTACCAAAATTCAAAAATTTATATTTCTGAAACAACAAAACACCGGTTTCAGGATCTTTTAAGATCAGTACAAGGTATTATATAAAAAAAAATGGTAATGGTTAATGGATTTTTTTGTCAGTACTCACTACATTGTAATGGGTAATGGAATTTTTTTTCCATTAAACACTACATTGTAATGGGTAATGGATTTTTTCCATTACACACTACATTGTAATGGGTAATGGAAATTTTTTCCACTATACACTACATTGTAATGGGTAATGAAATTTTTTTCCATTACACACTACACTGTAATGGGCAATGAAATTTTTCTCCATTACACACTACATTGTAATGGGTAATGAAATTTTTTTCCATTACACACTACATTGTAATGGGTAATGGATTTTTTTTTCATTACACACTACATTGTAATGGGTAATGGAAATTTTTTCCACTGTACACTAAATTGTAATGGGTAATGAAATTTTCCTCCATTACACACTACATTGTAATGGGTAATGCAATTTTTTTCCATTACACACTACATTGTAATGGTTAATGGATTTTTTTTTTACACACTACATTGTAATGGGTAATGGAATTTTTTTTCCATTAAACACTACATTGTAATGGGTGATGGATTTTTTTCATTACACACTACATTGTAATGGGTAATGGAAATTTTTTCCACTCTACACTACATTATAATGGGTAATGAAATTTTTCTCCATAACACACTACATTGTAATGGGTAATGAAATTTTTTTCCATTACACACTACATTGCAATGGGTAATGAATTTTTTTCCATTACACACTACATTGTAATGGTTAATGGATTTTTTTTTCAGTACACACTACATTGTAATGGGTAATGGAATTTTTTTCCATTAAACACTACATTGTAATGGGTAATGGATTTTTTTTTCATTATACACTACATTGTAATGGGTAATGGAAATTTTGTCCACTATACACTACATTGTAATGGGTAATGAAATTTTCCTCCATTACACACTACATTGTAATGGGTAATGCAATTTTTTTCCATTACACACTACATTGTAATGGGTAGTGAATTTTTTCTCCATTACATACTACATTGCAATGGGTAATGAAATTTTTTTCCATTACACACTACATTGTAATGGTTAATGGATTTTTTTTTCAGTACACACTACATTGTAATGGGTAATGGAATTTTTTTTCCATTAAGTACTACATTGTAATGGGTAATGAAATTTTTCTCCATAACACACTACATTGTAATGGGTAATTAAATTTTTTTCCATTACACACTACATTGCAATGGGTAATGAATTTTTTTTCCATTACACACTACATTGTAATGGTTAATGGATTTTTTTTTCAGTACACACTACATTGTAATGGGTAATGGAAATTTTGTCCACTATACACTACATTGTAATGGGTAATGAATTTTTTTTCCATTACACACTACACTGTAATGGGTAATGAAATTTTTCTCCATTACACACTACACTGTAATGGGTATTGAAATTTGTTTTCATTACACACTACATTGCAATGGGTAATGACATTTTTTTCCATTACACACAACATTATAATGGGTAATGACATTTTTTTCCATTACACACTACATTGTAATGGGTAATGGAAATTTTTTCCAATATACACTTCATAATAACGGGTAATGAAATTTTTTTCCATTACATACTACATTGTAATGGGTAATAGATTTTTTTTTCATTACACACTACATTGTAATGGGCAATGAACGATTTTTCATAACTACAATAGGTTTCGAGATATTTAAAAAAATAAACTTGAAAGATTTGAAAAATTGTGAAATTTTGCATAGATTTTAATTTAAAAAAAAAAAAATTCCTTGGTAGAACTTCGTTTTATTAAAAACAAAAACTTCTGACGAAATTTCATCGAAATTGAAGAGAGTCGATTCCAACTCTTGGTCGATTTGACATGGAATGGCCCATATGAATAACGAAAAGGAACAAAAATTGATTGTTCGACAATCAAATTCTCAGATTCAACGTTCTTCATTTCAGGCTCAGGTAGGAGCGGCCCTGCGTCCGGCATTCTCAACGGAAACGGCGTCGCACGTAACGGCCGCAGCGTGCGAGGCCTGCAGCGCTTGGATCGGAAGCGGCGTCGCGCGAGACTTGAGCGATTTGCGCCGAGTGCATCAGCTGTTGGTATCGTCGTTGGAAAAATTGCGAGACGGTCAATCGCGTCAACAATTGTACAACGAGAGTCTGGCGACTCTGGAGCGTCTCGCAATTTTGAAAGCATGGGCGGAAGTTTACGTCGTCGCGATGATAAACGAGGGAACGGCGCGCGAGACGAAACGCGATTCGTCGAGAATACAGAAAGTCGATGATCACGATGACGAGGATTTCGGTGAATTTGAATTTCAAAACGAGAGTCTGTTGAGCCTCGTGCAACCGGAATTATTGAGTTTGAGCGAAAATTGGCTCGCCGCTTTGAGGGATCACGCATTGTTGTCCTTGCCCCCAGAATTTTCCAGCCAATTGCCGCACGACGGTGGCGCCTTCTACACAACCGATACGATAGAATCGGCGAGGCCGTATTACGCCAATTCCTGGTCGCCGATTTTGCACGCAGCCGCTTTGTGGCTGAACGCTCGTCATTTCGACGACAAAGACTCCGAGGAAATTGGCAATAACAATGAGAACGATAATTCGACGAGAAACAATTCAAAGATCGAGAAATTTCATCTTCTCTTCGGTATTTGCATGGAGGCGCTTTGCAGCGCGAGATCGTCGGAATCGGTCGATAACGTAGAGACCTGTCTCAGCGCGCTTTTCACGCTTTTGGACACAGTTTGGTCGCGAAAAATATTGATCAACGATCGATCATTGCCGATCGAACTGTGCAATGTCCTTCATCGTCTTTTACTGACCCGCGACGATTATCCCATCAGAATTATGACGATCGAGGTTCTGAGACAGATCCTGAAAGCCAATCAGGAGGATCTTGCCGAACGCAAGAGAATGAAAATCGATCATGGCACGATTTCCGATGAGGAAACTGTCGATAACGTCGAGGTCGATTATCTCGGCGAAGGAGGAGAATCCGGGGAATTGTTACCCGGTAAATCACTCGTTTTTGCTATTCTCGAGGTTTGTCTTTGCTCACTCGTCAGACAAATTCCGGCGCTCAATCCGAATCCAGATGGCGCCACTGCGATTTTGTCACATCGCGGATATGGGCATTCCGAGGAAAATGGAAAATTAATAGCTTCTGCGCTCAATGTCATGGAGGCGCTTCCCACTCTTTGCTCGCCTCAAGGTAACGTTTTCTCGCGAAAAAAGATTTCGTAATAGGGAACTTGCATGTCTTTTTTAAATTTTTTTATTCGAAAGTAGGGTGAAAAAAAATTTATTTCTCAAGACAGTTTTTTTTTTAAGCAATATTAATGCTGCTAAAATTGTTTCTTTAACACAAATTTTTCTCGGTAAATTTGAATTGGCAACCATATTGTTGTACCAAACTATCAGCGCCCCCAGTGCCGCTTCCGGGAACTACGTCACATTATACATAAACACTGGCTGCATTCGCTTGGACGCTTATGCGCTTTCAGCACGTATGTATAGATATACATCGACATATAAAATGCTACAGGATGTGGCGCTCACAGGCGCGTAAGCGTCCAAAGCGAATGCAGCCATAACCTGCAATAAAAATATAAATCAGCAAATATATTCGTTTACATACTAGCGATATAATTATATAAAATTATGAATAAACTGAAATAAGACATGAACCAATCTAATAAGTTTGGTTGCGGAGTGAATGAATCTATTGAAGACGTGATTAATATGATTTCTGTGATATTGTGACGTCACCGATACTTTCACAACTTCGTTAACATAATAATATTGAAGAATATTATACTGCAGGTTTTATGTATATTATAGGTTAGAATTTCCGCGAGCAAGATGTCCGCGGGAGCAAAAACTGTCTATAAAGGGACTTAGTTCCCAGACGCGACACTCGCGGCGCTGATAGTTGGGTACAACAATATGGTTGCCAATTCAAATTTACCGAGAAAAATTAGTGTAAAAGAAAACACTTTTGCATCGTTAATATTCCTTTAAAAAAACTATCTTGGGAAATTCATTATTTTTTATCCTACTTTCGAATCCATTAGACTAAAATAGAGATTTCAGATGCATGCAAGTTCCCTATTTTGCTTCCTCACAAAGGAAGCAGTGATCGGCAGTACCGATTTTTTCGTCAACGATATTGATTTTATTAATCATTTTTTTCGAAAAATTGATAAATAGTCAAAAAATATTACTAATTTTTTATAAAAATTCGTAACTAGCGGAAAAATATTAGTAATTTTTCTAAAAAATTATTAGTTAGTAAGAAATACTTCCAATTTTTCCAAAAAAATTAGTAATTAGTGACGAAAAATTTCAAATTTTTTCAAAAAAATTAGTAATTAGCGACAAAATATTTCTAATTATTCGAAAAAATTAGTATTTAGCGACAAAATATTTCTAATTTTTCCAAAAAAAATTAGTAATTAGCGAAAAAATATTACTAATTAATTTTTTTTTAAACAGTAATTTGTTGAAAAGTATTGTGTATTTTTACGTACTTGTGTGTTAGGATTGAGTCATGGTTATAAGCTCAAACAACTCTATTCAAAAAGTTGTTTTATTTTTTATAATAACTAGATCTTTTGAATATTTCACACATAAGTATTTATTTTCATACGATACCACATAAGTTATTATTAATACGAATATTTAATCAGCACTTATTAAAAAATGCATTAGTAATTTTTATGTTATTTATTACTTTTTCCTAAATTAATACAACCTTTCTTCACAAATTCTTGATTTTTTTAGTTATTTGGCAACATCTTTCTCGCTAATTACTAATTCTTGGAAAAAATTAGTAATATTTTATCGTTAATTACTTATTTTTTGGAAAAATTAGAAATGTTATGTCACTAATTACTTATTTATTAGGAAAATTAGTAATATTTTGTTACTAATTACTAATTTTTTAGAAAAATTAGTAATATTTTTTTGCTGATTACTAATTTTTTAATAAAAATTAGAAATATTTTGTCACTAATTACTAATTTTTTAATAAAAATTAGTAATATATTCCCGCTAATTATTAATGTAAACCAAAAATTAGTAATGCTTGTTTGCTAATTATTAATTTTTCGAAAAAATTGTATTATAAAAATAGATAGATTTTTTTTTTTGCCGATCACTGGTTAAAATTTTTTATAATTGTTCCAATAAATATTACTAAGGCACTCGGTAATTAGGCAGCATTTCTAATATTAGAAAATTCGATAATTCATGTTCGATTATTATCCAATAAACCTATAACTTGTAATTTAGATAAAATAATTACTCAATAACCAAGTAATTAAAATGTTGCTCTTATGAATTACTGATTTTTTAAAAAATTAGATAATTGTTCCGTCTAATTATTAATTATCCAAGTAATTAAATACTTGAGTGCTCTACTTACTAATTTTTTATGAAATTAGTTGATCATTCTTTCCAATTATTAATTATTCGAATAATTAGATAATTCATTCTTCTAATTACTCATTTTTCAAAAAATTAGTTAAATGGTCTTTCCAATTATCAATTATTCGCATAATTAGATAACTAATGCTTCTGATTAGTAATTTTTCAAAAAATTAGTTGATTATTCTTCGCAATTATTAATTATTTGAATAATTAGCAACTTGATTCTTCTAATTACTAATTTTTTAAAAATTGGATTTTTTAAAGTTGGACAGAACTTCAACTCCTTTCGTATTAAAGAAAGTAACATAATCTGAATGATCTTTACGCTGAATTGACAAAAAAAAAATTCACTGGAGTCTGGAAAATTTTTCAAATTCAAGCTAAAGTGCAGAATTTTCTTTTTTCTTACGATTGATCGAAACATGCTGACCCTGAAAAACATAAGATCCCGATTCAAATACAAAAAGCTTGAAACTAATTACTCCGAAAATTGATAATTAATATAATGAAATTACCAATTACTCAAATAATTGGTAATTAAAATATTTCAATTACTAATTAGTCTAATAATTCATATATCTAAATTATTAATTATTCAAATAATTGGTAATTGAAATAGTTAAATTACTAATTACTTGAATAATTAGTAATTATCATATACATTACTAATTATTCACTAATCAATAATTGACATAATTTAATTATAAATTATTCTAGTAATTAGTAATTAAAATAATTCAATTACTAATTAATTTACCGATGAGTATTTTAAAGAATACGATTACTAATTTTTCTAATAATGAATAATTCAAAAAATACACATATTCAATATCCAAATAATTCGTACAAATTACTGATTATCGAAATACCTAAAAAAATAATGGATGGTAATATTAATTTTGTAAATAACGATTAATTAAAAATCTAAATTTTTTTTATTGTTGCCGATCACTGATACAAACGGCCATTTTATTTTTTCAGGTGCCGTAGCGATACTTCCGACATTGCTATATTTGACGACCGGTGTAATAAGAGAAACGGCGCTACGAGGTGACAATGACTCAGCGAAAAATGGCTCCGAGGCGCCGGTTCACGCCGCATTACATTGCCTGAAGAGTCTGATAATCGACAAATATTCTCGGGATCAAAGAAGTCAGGAACAATGGACGATACTTTTGCAGAGTGCGCTCGCGAAGATAATTGATCTCGCTAAAACAGTTGGCGACGATTCCAAAATGGACGAGGTCACGATGATGCTCGGCATTGCCGTTTTTGTACTTCACGCATTGCCGGATATTGTCAGCGCTCCGAATTTGCAATTTCCTTGTATCAATCATTTTCGTCAGGCGATACAATCCGAAAAGATTTTGGTGAGCCTCGATTTTCCTCGAATTGTATTTTACGGAATTATACAGGGTGTCACATGAGCAGAGTTGTAAATAATGCATTACTTTGATAATGCATTACTGTATTTATTACCCATTACACTGCATAATGTGAAATGGATGCATGTGCCATTACAAATAAAAAAGTAATGTGTAATGGATGCATGCGCCATTATAAATAAAAAAAAGTAATGTGTAATGGATGCGTGTTCAATTACAATTAAAAAAAGTAATGCGTAATGAATGCGTGTACCATTACAAATAAAAAAGTAATGTGTAATGGGTGCATGTGCTATTACAAATAAAAAAAGTAATGTATAATGGATGCATGTGCCATTACAAATAAAAAAGTAATGTGTAATGGATGCATGCGCCATTACAAATAAAAAAAAGTAGTGTGTAATGGATGCGTGTTCCATTACAAATAAAAAAGTAATGTGTAATGGATGCATGCGCCATTATAAATAAAAAAAAGTAATGTGTAATGGATGCGTGTTCAATTACAATTAAAAAAAGTAATGCGTAATGAATGCGTGTACCATTACAAATAAAACAGTAATGTGTAATGGGTGAATGTGCCATTACAAATAAAAAAAGTAATGTGTAATGGATGCGTGTCCTATTACAAATGAAAAAAAGTAATGTGTAATGGATGCATGTGCCATTACAAATAAAAAAGTAATGTGTAATGGATGCATGCGTCATTACAAATAAAAAAAAGTAGTGTGTAATGGATGCGTGTTCCATTACAATTAAAAAAAGTAATGTGTAATGGATGCATGTGCCATTACAAATAAAAAAGTAATGTATAATGGATGCATGCGCCATTACAAATAAAAAAAAGTAGTGTGTAATAGATGCGTGTTCCCTTACAATTAAAAAAAGTAAAGTGTAATGGATGCATGTGCCATTACAAATAAAAAAGTAATGTGTAATGTATGCACATTCCATTACACATTACAATTTTTAAAAAAGTAATTTGCAGAGGGGAATATTCCATTACAAATAGAAAAATTGCCGTGCATCCATTACACATTACTTTTTATTTATTTATAATGGGACATGCATCCATTACACATTACTTTTTTTATTTGTAATGGCACATGCATCCATTACACATTACTTTTTTTATTTGTAATGGGACATGCATTGCACATTACTTTTTTTATTTGTATTGGGACAAGCATCCATTACACATTACTTGTGTAATTTGCAATGGAATACTTTTTCAATACACATTGTTTAAAGTAATGGATAATGCAAAACTCTTTCTTTCTGAAAATCCAAAACTCTCCAAATTCATCATTTTTCAAAATTTTTTTTAGAAATTTTTTTTTTTTCGTAGCCTCAAGTATACTCTTCAAAACGAATTCAGAACGATTTTTCGTAACTACAATGGTTTTCGAGATATTTGAAAAATGAACTTGAAAGATTTGAAAAATTGCGAAGTTTTTAATTTTGAATAACTTTTGAAATAATTTTTTTCAATTCTTTTTTTCTGGTAGAACCCCGTTTTATTGAAAACGAAAACTTCTGACCAAATTTCATCGAAATTGAGACCATTCCGACTCTTGGTCGATTTGACATGGAATGACCCACATATATTTTTTTTTAATTTTTATTTTATATTTCACTTTTTTTTTCTTTCAGGTAAAACTAAAATGCATTCAAACACTGAAAACGATATTCGTTCATCCGGATCGAAGCATCAGTACGCCGTATATTCACGCTCTGGCGCCGAGAATAGTCGAATATTTGTACAGTGACAAAAGCAAACAAGTCGCTAACGAGCTCGAGCTTTCCTTCACTCTTGAATGCATAAGCACGATCGAAACGCTCATCGCTCTCGCCGAGCCGACAAATCGTAAGTGAATCAACGTTGATTCGCTATTTTTTTTTTTTTTTTTTTTTTTTTTTTTTTTTTTTAATAAATAATTTATTGGAATGGCGTATCTAAAAATACTTTTTTGAATATCAATTGCACGCGGTTCTTCAGGAGATCTAATGCAAGGTACGAAACATTTCGGTTGTTTTTTTTTTCTGAATTAAAAAACTCTAATTTGGTATTCACTGATTTTTGGCTGTAAAAATTTTTTGTTTATTTTTATTTTGGAAAAAACATCATATAAAAGAAGCCTTTAAATTGGAAATCGATAAATGGTGGAAGTCGTTCCACTTTTTTTTGTTAAAAAATGTTAAAATGTTTGTTGAATGTTCTTCAACGAAATAACAAAAAAAACTCAAATTTTTTGTTATTAGAAAATTTTCTAGAAGATAAAAAAAAAAGTAGAAGGTGCATATTTGGTTATTCACCGCTGATTTTTTTATGAAAAGTTAAAATCGTATTTCGATTGTATATCACGTCTTTTTTTTATTAAATACACAGAACTAAAAAATTATAATTTGGTATTCAACGATTTTTGGCTGAACATATCGCGTTACAGCTGCCATAAGGGCGTATGCCAGCCAAAGGTAGGGCTGGAAGCCATAAGGGCGTATTGAAATTTTTTTTTTTCAGGAATCGACGTAATTATGACCGAAAAGTATAGAACCGATGAAAAAAAAAAGATGGGAAAATTTTTTTTTCATCGGTTCTATACGTTTCGGTCATAATTACGTTGACTTGAAATTTCGCTATTTTCAGGTTTTTGAAAATAGGCCCAAAATTGAGCAAAACAGTTTTCTATCGAAATTCATGAAAATTTTGATTTTTTGAAAAAACTATTGATAGATTCGTGTTCAGGGGGCAAAAATACATCGATATGAGGCCCGAAAAACAAAAATAATTTTTGTTTTGTTTTTGCATTTTGGCCAAAATTCAATCGGTTCACTAAAATGGCTGCAATTTATTTTCTAGATAGAATTGCGGCTTGAGCATGAGCTCATTCTCTTCGTAATCGTTCACGCTTTAAAATCCCGTTTGGTTCATCCCATTACGATCATTTTTCGATTTTTGGCAGATTTTTAAAGTTCAACAATAGATTTTTGTAAATTTTTTAAGGTATACCCCTTTCCATTTTTTTCGGCGATTTTCAAACTGCTCTCATTTCTACAAAAAATTAGTTATCGGGATGAACTTAACGGCATTCTCTAAGTTTGGTCGCAAGCTTTGCGTACGAAAAACAAATTTTGAAATCGGTTGAACCAAAGTGAAGTTATGAGCACTTGAAGTTTCGCTATTTTCAGGTTTTTGAAAATAGGCCCAAAATTGAGCAAAACAGTTTTCTATCGAAATTCATGAAAATTTTGATTTTTTGAAAAAACTATTGATAGATTCGTGTTCAGGGGGCAAAAATACATCGATATGAGGCCCGAAAAACAAAAATAATTTTTGTTTTGTTTTTGCATTTTGGCCAAAATTCAATCGGTTCACTAAAATGGCTGCAATTTATTTTCTAGATAGAATTGCGGCTTGAGCATGAGCTCATTCTCTTCGTAATCGTTCACGCTTTAAAATCCCGTTTGGTTCATCCCATTACGATCATTTTTCGATTTTTGGCAGATTTTTAAAGTTCAACAATAGATTTTTGTAAATTTTTTAAGGTATACCCCTTTCCATTTTTTTCGGCGATTTTCAAACTGCTCTCATTTCTACAAAAAATTAGTTATCGGGATGAACTTAACGGCATTCTCTAAGTTTGGTCGCAAGCTTTGCGTACGAAAAACAAATTTTGAAATCGGTTGAACCAAAGTGAAGTTATGAGCACTTGAAGTTTCGCTATTTTCAGGTTTTTGAAAATAGGCCCAAAATTGAGCAAAACAGTTTTCTATCGAAATTCATGAAAATTTTGATTTTTTGAAAAAACTATTGATAGATTCGTGTTCAGGGGGCAAAAATACATCGATATGAGGCCCGAAAAACAAAAATAATCTTTGTTTTGTTTTTGCATTTTGGCCAAAATTCAATCGGTTCACTAAAATGGCTGCAATTTATTTTCTAGATAGAATTGCGGCTTGAGCATGAGCTCATTCTCTTCGTAATCGTTCACGCTTTAAAATCCCGTTTGGTTCATCCCATTACGATCATTTTTCGATTTTTGGCAGATTTTTAAAGTTCAACAATAGATTTTTGTAAATTTTTTAAGGTATACCCCTTTCCATTTTTTTCGGCGATTTTCAAACTGCTCTCATTTCTACAAAAAATTAGTTATCGGGATGAACTTAACGGCATTCTCTAAGTTTGGTCGCAAGCTTTGCGTACGAAAAACAAATTTTGAAATCGGTTGAACCAAAGTGAAGTTATGAGCACTTGAAGTTTCGCTATTTTCAGGTTTTTGAAAATAGGCCCAAAATTGAGCAAAACAGTTTTTTATCGATATTAATGAAAATTTTGATTTTTTGAAAAAACTATTGATAGATTCGTGTTCAGGGGGCAAAAATACATCGATATGAGGCCCGAAAAACAAAAATATTTTCTAGATAGAATTGCGGCTTGAGCAAGAGCTTATTCTCTTCGTAATCGTTCACGCTTCAAAATCCCGTTTGGGAAATTGGGAAAAATTTTTTTTCATCGGTTCTATACTTTTTAGTCATAATTACGTCGATTCCTGAAAAAAAAAAAATCGATATGCCCTTATGGCTCCTGGATGCCATAAGGGCGTAAAAGAGGTGATACGCCCTTATGGCAGCTGTAACGCGATATTTTTTGTTTATTTTTATTTTGGAAAATACATCATATAAAAAGTCTTCAAATTGGAAATCGATAAATGGTGGAAATCGTTCCACTTTTTCTTGTTAAAAAATGTTAAAATGTTTGTTGAATGTTTTTCAACGAAATAACAAAAAAAACTCAGATTTTTTCTTATTAGAAAATTTTCTAGAAGATAAAAAAAAAGTAAAAGGTGCAAATTTGGTTTTTCACCGCTGATTTTTTTATGAAAAGTTAAAATCGTATTTCCATTGTATATCACGTCTTTTTTTTATTAAATACACAGAACTAAAAAATTATAATTTGGTATTCAACGATAATTGGCTGAAAATATTTTTTATTTATTTTTATTTTGGAAAATAACCCATATAAAAAGTCTTCAAATTGAAAATCGATAAATGGTAGAAGTCGTTCCACTTTTTCTTGTTAAAAAATGTTTTGTTGAATGTTTATGAACGGAATAACAAAAAAAACCCTGGTTTTTTTGTTATCGGAAAAATTTCTAGCAAATTTAAAAAAAAAGTAAAAGGTGCAAATTTAGTTTTTCACCGCTGATTTTTTTCAAGGATAATTCTTTTCCTTTGTTTAAAAAAAAAAAGTTCGTTCGAACAATTTAATATGTTTGATTTTTCATATATTCAGGTATTCAAATGCTGACTCTGTTGGTGCCAATTCTGATAAATTATTTGCTGGAGGGTGAAAAATTGCAGTATGCCACAAAATTCCAGGCGGGTCTTCATCAACAGAGCTTTCAGTGGCTCAACAAAATTGGCCCAAAATATCCCCAGGTAAGCAAAGCCTGACGATAAATTTAATGCTCGGAATTTTGAAACAATATATTATCAAAAATTTTAAAAAATTCATACAGTCAATTTTGACAAATTTTAATGAAATGAATTTTTTCAATTATCAAAAAACTTGATAATTAAACCTTGATTAATTAATTAATTAATTAATTATCAATTAATTAGTTAATTTATCACTTAATCAATTACTAAAACCTTAATTAATTACTAATTAATTAATTATCAATTAACTAGTTAATTTATCACTTAATCAATTACTGAAACCTTAATTAATTATCAATTAATTAGTTCATTTATTACTTAATCAATTACTGAAACCTTAATTAAACTTAATTAAAAACTTGACAATATGAATTTAATTAGTGTTTTTTTTAAATATCGAAATAATGGATTCTGATAAATTTTCATGTGACTAAAGCTTAAAAATCTTCGAAGAAAATTAATTCGCAAATTTTATCTCAAAATATCCAGGAATTCAAAACTCTCATGTCTCAATCGAGTGAATTGAAGACAAAGCTCGAGAATGCAGTTCGATCGACACACCAACAGGCCCAAAGGCCCGCGAGACAAACTGGGACCATGAAACAGCAGTTAAAAGCTCCTGCGCCATCGATTAAACTGAAAACTGATTTTTCGAATTTTAGTTAAAAAAAAAAAAAAAAAAATCGGTGAAACCGTAAATTTTTTTCTTTATCCTCAGTCGATAATGCGCGATTGAGAATTCGATTTAATTCGTAATGAAAATTTTAGCTGTGACCTTAGCCATACGAATATGATATTCGATTAAATTTAATTCACTTAATTCGATTAAATTTAGTTAAATTTAATTAAATTTAATTAAAGTTTAATTAAATTTAATTAAAATTTAATTTAATTTTCAACGATTAATCAATGATTCTTAGTGCATTCTTAGTCCGAGATTTTGGGGTAAAAAAAAATCGAGATAAAAATATTTATTTTTCCTTATATTTGTACAGATGACAAAGAAGTAGTATTTATCATTAGATTTGGGAAAATTTGCGACGAGGAAAATTTTTCACATGCTGCACAATCAAGGATACGAGTGGATCAATTAATAACGATGGTGAAAAAAAAATTATTTTTCTCCCACTGAAAGTACAATAGATGTATATTTCGTCATCGATGACAGTGAAAAAAAAAATGGTATCGAGAATTTGGCATTTTGAAAAAAAAACGTTATTTTTTGATTTACAAAATGTAAGTGCACAAATAAGACGGGATATATTTATTCATATTTTTAATGTATGGAACGTCATTAGAGTGATTTTGTTCCACTAATCGAGTGTGTTTAATTAGAGGATGAAGTTCAAATTTTAAATTAATTTTACAATTATTGGTGAACGAAAGATAAAAAAATCGAAAAATATTTTATCTCGATGTTTGAGTAATTTTTTTTTTGCAAACGAAAACTTTATTTTGAAAATATTTCAAACCATGATCAATTTTTTTTGATGAGACTGCCAAGTATGATGAAAAAAAAACGATTTTTAAGGGTGTGTCAAAGATGAACCATATTTCACAAAAATTATTCAATTATCAGTCAAATAAATTTCATGCGTCTTCACATGATTCATAGAATTACTCGTAACTGTGTAATAATAATATATGAGACATTCTTCATTGACTCGATAATATATTTTTTTCCCCTCGATATCGCACATTTTTTAGCCGTATCGTCAATTCAAACGTTTTCGAAAGAATTGAAAAATTTCAAAAAGTCAATGAATTTTTAGTCTCAAAAAAATTGGTTCAAAATTTTTCCCCAACGTAATTAACATCCATCGAAATGGCCAAAGATCCTATTTTTATTTCAAGTACAAGTGTACAAGTGACTTCAGAATAAAGTCGATTTCACATGATTTCATGATGTCTTTGTGTGATTTCAAAAGTCATGTGATTTCACGTAATTTCAAATGATTTCAATCGGTTTCAAGTGATTTTACATTGATTTCACATTGATTTCAAGTGATTTCAATCGATTTCAAATGTTTTCACATTGACTTCTCATTGGTTTCAAGTAATTTTAAGTGGTTTCACAGTGACTTCACATTGATTTCAAGTGTTTTTAATTGACTTTACATTGATTTCAAGTGTTTTCAATTGACTTCACATTGATTTCGAGTGTTTTCAATTGACTTCACATTGATTTCAAGTGTTTTCAATTGACTCCACATTGATTTCAAGGGTTTTCAATTGACTCCACATTAATTTCAAGTGTTTTCAATTGACTTCACATTGATTACAAATGATTTCAATCGATTTCAAGTGATTTCACATTGACTTCACATTGATTTCAGTGATTTCAAGTGGTTTCACATTGACTTCACATTGATTTCAAGTGTTTTCAATTGACTCCACATTGATTTCAAGTGTTTTCAATTGACTTCACATTGATTTTAAGTGTTTTCAATTGACTTCACATTAATTACAAATGATTTCAATCGATTTCAAGTGATTTCACATTGACTTCACATTGATTTCAAGTGATTTCAAGTAGTTTCACATTGACTTCACATTGATTTCAAGAGTTTCAATTGATTTCACATTGATTTCAAGTGATTTCACATTGATTTCAATCATCTCGGAGCGATTTCATTTTGATTTCAAGTGGTTCAATGATTCCACGAATGCATAACCCCTCATTTATTTCCATATTCACAGAATGAGAAAAAAATGTTATTATCAATTTGCTTTTTCTCGCAAAAAGTTTGTAATCTTTGAATTTTTAAAAATTTGCGATATCAGTGGGGAAAAAAAATGTATTCGCTTCGACGAAAAATAAATCAATCATAAATAACGGAGTCAATAGTGGAATCTTCCGATCAATGTTTAGAGGCACCGTAGACTATTATTACATTAGAAAAGTGCCAGCCCATTATTAAGGATCCTTTATACGCGTAAATAAATATTATCATGTGAGAGGAACGGAAGAAAATTAATATTTAAGGATGTTTTGAAGTTACAGTCCCAGCCAAAAATTTAATCTGATTGAAATTTCTGTACTTCGTGAAACAATAAAAATCCGAAAAAATCCAGCGCCATTTGGCATGTCATAAACAAAAATTATCAATAACAATATTGCCCAAAAATGATTAATAAATTGTTTAAACAAATAATTATTCAACCATTTTTCGGCAAGTTCTCTTTTTCCTTCAACAAATCGAATGCCTTAATTTTTCTGAACGCACATTAATTTTTTCTCTATTTTGAAATATTATAAAAAACGTTCTGACATACAAACAAAAAATTGCCAATTATGTAGGCTAAAAAATACATAAATACAGTCATTGTAAAAATCTCAAAAAGAGAATTTCAAAATAGAGGGAAAATTCTGAAAAAATTCATCTGCGTTCAGAAAAATTAACGCATTCGATTTGTTTAAGAAAAAAAAGAACTTACTGAAAAATTGTTGAATAATTATTTGTTCAAACAATTTATTAATAATTGTTGGACAGTATTATTATTGATAATTGTTGTTTATGGCATGCGAAACGCTGCTAAATTTTTTTAGATTTTTATTGTATGCGAAATACGGAAATTGCAATCAGATAAAATTTTCGGCTGGGACTGTACAGGCAAAAAGCGTCCTTAATTCATTCAAAATAGATTATGTTAACCGGATGATCGTAATGAGTGTGTGTAATAGTTTAATATCAGATCTAGAGGACTGTTAATGTTTAAGAAAATAGTAAATGTAGTAATGAAAAAAGAAAATTCACCCTATTTTTTATATTATATAATTTTAAGCGACCATGACCATTATACAAAATGTATTTGAAATAGCTGTACAGGCTTCATAATTTTCGAAGGCTGAAAGATATTCGATTTAGTTGATTATTCAACGATTTTTATTGTCAACATCGAGATTATTTGCGTAATATTATTGCGTTACGTTCGTATACAAGGAAAAACAAAAAAAAACATGAACTTGTGTACATTTTGTGCTTCAGAATTAAACGAGAATAGAAATAGTAGCTAGAGAAAATCACTCTGAAGTTAATTTAATTAATTTTTTTTCAAACGTGAAAAGCAGAGACATGAAATCCTCCAAAAAAATTCGGCAAGTTCTACTGACATTAAAAAAGAATAATTATTTTGTTTTTCTTGCACCTGAATAATTTTGTTTGCCACTCGTGGGTGCATGTTTTCAAATCAACTTTTGCTCATTCATCCCTCATCGTCAGGGATGTAGAAATTTTTTTTTTGCCTTTGAGGCGTTCAACGGGTATTTTGGAAACAGAAATTATCTAGAAGACACGAATATGCCATTTGCAATACTGAAATGCTTACAGATTACTAAAATGGCTTACAGATTACTAAAATTGCTTACCAATTACTAAAATGGCTTACAGATTACTAAAATTGCTTACCAATTACTAAAATGGCTCACAGATGACTAAAATTGTTTACAGATTACTAAAACTGCTTACAGATTACTAAAATTGTTAACAGATTACTAAAACTGCTTACAGATTACTAAAATTGTTCACAGATTATTAAAATTTCTTACAGATTACTAAAATTCCTTACAGATTACTAAAATTACTCACAGATTACTAAAATTGCTTATAGATGACCAAAATTGCTTACAGATTACTAAAATTTCTTACAGATTACTAAAATTGCTTACAGATTACCAAAATTGCTCATAGATTACTAAAATTGCTCACAGATTACTAAAATTGTTTACAGATTATTAAAATTTTTTACAGATTACTAGAATTGCTTACAGATTACTAAAATTACTTACAGATTACTAAGATTGCTTACAGATTACTAAAATTTCTTACAGATTACTAAAATTGCTTCCAGATTACTAAAATGGCTCATAGATTACTAAAATTGCTTTAAGAATACTAAAATTGCTTACAGATTACTGAACTTGCTTACAGATTACTAAAATTGCTTACAGATTACTAAAATTGTTTACGGATTATTAAAATTGCTCATAGGTTACTAAAAGTGCTTACTGATTACTACAATTGCTTACAGATTACTAAAATTGTTCACACATTACTAAAATTGCTTACAGATTACTAAAATTCCTTACAGATTACTAAAATTGCTTACAGATTATTAAATTTGCTTATAGATCACTAAAATTACTTACAGAATTCTAAAATTGCTTACAGATTACTAAAATTTCTTACAGATTACTAAAATTATTTACAGATTACTAAAATTGTTTACAGATTACTAAAATTGTTTACAGATTACTAAAATTGCTTACACTTTACTAAAATTGCTTGCATACAGGGGGTCAAAAAATGTTTCATGAATTTCAAATTCATCGAAGACTTCATGATGGGCTCGACAGATGGCGATAGTGGGCTAATGCTGATTCCTCATTGGCTCCTGTACAGCCAATAGCGAATCAACCCTCCTCCCCACAATTTAATTCTAGTGACTTCAGTGACGGTCACCAGTTTTTCTCTAGATTCCTATTTACTATTTACAGTATTTATTCTTCCTTTACACTCCTCGCAATTACATTTCACGTAAGTAATCTTTTAATTTTTTATCGATAACTCGAGATGATGAATCACGAATAAAAGGAGACATTTTTAATCTCTTTTTTTCTATAATAACGTTAGTCAACGTTTTAAAATTTTCACAACATAACCTCAAAATTTTTATATTCGTGCAAGAAAATAATAATAATAAATTTGAAACAAACGAATGTCAGAGAATTCAAATATTTGAAACATTTGTAATTGAGAAAAAAACACAATCAGGTAGATTCCAAAAAAAAGAGTAACTTAGGAAAAAATTACAATTATGGAAAGAACGAAAGAAAAAAATATTGACGAGTCATTGACGGAGATAAGTATGAAATTGACGCTTCTAGAATGATCAATTCATCGGATCCTCGTCGTCCGGACAGGGAAGTACGTTATAAACCTTCCGTAACGAGTACTCAGGCTCAGCCGGGTGACGATCTGACGCCCGATTACATGAATATCCTTGGAATGGTATTCAGCATGTGCGGCCTCATGATGAGACTTAAATGGTCATCCTGGGCGGCTCTCTACTGTTCCTGCATAAGCTTCGCCAATTCTCGTGTGAGCGACGATACCAAACAAATTTTGAGCAGTTTCATGCTATCCATATCCGCCGTTGTAATGTGCTATTTGCAAAATCCGCAACCAATGACACCGCCGTGGGCATCGGCGATGCAATAATTATTGCGATGAAATTTTCAACGAATCTTCAATTTAAGCCATGAACTCTTTGCGACTCAATAAAATCTTCATTAACTTTACACTTGAAAAAATTGGCAATTCACCTTTTTATATTTACGTAAGAGACATTCCTGGCGAAACAGATCAATGATTGAAAATTTTTTTTATCCGTCGGAACTTTATCCGTTAGTTGATTGAGTGAGCAATAAACAATCCTTAAATTTTTTCGAAAAACAAAAAAAAATTTTTAACAATTTTTGAAATTTTTTTTCTATTTATTTTTTCCATAAATTTAAACGCTGTTTACGATAAAAATGTGGAAAAAGCTCAAAACATTTTTTTTTTTCATTTCAATAATTATTATTAAGTGTTTAGAGGTAATAAACATAATCCTTGAATTATTTTCAACAATTTGATTGCTTGCAACAAAAAAACCGTTCGATAGATTAAATTGAAACCTTACAGGGTTTTTGTGGGTATATTGAGCTCAGAGTTGTGAAAATAGTAATGTAAAAGTAATGCATTACCCATTACTTTGAACAATGTGTATTGTACACGTTTTCCATTACAAATTACAAAAGTAATGTGTAATGGATGCATGTCCCATTACAAATAAAAAAAAGTAATGTGTAATGGATGCATGTGCCATTACAAATAAAAAAAAGTAATGTGTAATGGATGCGTGTTCCATTACAAATAAAAAAAATAATGTGTAATGTATGCATGTTCCATTACAAATAAAAAAAAGTAATGTGTAGTCGATGCATGTCCCATTACACATTACTTTTTTATTTGTAATGGGACATGCATCCATTACACATAATTTTTTTATTTGTAATGGCACATGCATCCATTACACATTACTTTTTTTAATTTGTAATGGCACATGCATCCATTACACATTACTTTTTTATTCGTAATGGCACATGCATCCATTACACATTACTTGTTTAATTGTAATAGAACACGCATCCATTACACATTAATTTTTTTTAATTTGTAATGGTACGTGCATCCATCACACGTTACTTTTTTTATTTGTAATGGAACATGCATCCATTACACATTACTTTTTTTTTATTTGTAATGTGACATGCATCCATTACACATTACTTTTATTACTTGTAATGGAACATGCATACATTACACATTGCTTGTTTAATTTTAATGGAACACGCATCCATTACACATTACTATTTTCATTTGTAATGGGACAAACATCCATTATACATTACTTTTATTATTTGTAATGGAACACCCATCCATTACACATTACTTTTGTATTTTGTTATGGTACACTTATCCATTTCACATTACGCAGTGTAATGGGTAATAAATACAGTGATGCATTATTTACAACTCTGGTTGAGCTGTAAAAGTCCCGATCAAGATTAGTCGTTTTGTCAAAATTTTAAATTTAACGGTTGATTTTCTAAAAAACCATAAATAGCCCTTTTTCTCCGGTTTTTTCAAATTCATGGCAAGGATGGAAAAAAATTTTTTTTTTCAAAAAACCATCGTCTATCCTTATAAAGCATTTATTTAAGTTTTCGAAACCCCCTTTTTAATTTTTGTGTGATTATTGGTTGCTGAGATATCAATGGTCAAACAGAAAAGGATCCTTTTTTATTAAAAGTCCGATATCTCAGCGAAAAATGGTCACATCGAGGTCTCGAAAAAAGCAAATTGAAGCTAAATAAACAAGCTATTTCGTCCATGCAATGGTTTAGCTGGAAATTTTTTTTCCAAGTCACTGCAGCCAAAACAAAAGTATATACAATTTGCCAAATTTGTTTTTCTCACTATTTCTAAGGGTTGCGTAAAACCTGTAGCTGCGATTTTTTTTTTGCTCAAAGATCTCAAAACTAGAAACTTGAAGCTTCAAAATGCTTTTTTTTAGACCTCGACACGACCATTTTTCACTGAGCTACAGCATTGTTAGAAACCACTGAAAATTTAGGAAATTTTTTTGATCCCTTAATTTTTTCCAGTAGTGTACTTTTGACTATTTAAAAAGCTCGCTGTTAGATTTTTTGATGATGATTCAGCAAAAAATGTTGGTCATCGGAAAGAACGCTTTGGGTTCGAGAAATTTTTATTTTCGAAATTTTTTGAAATGTTTTATTTTCCAAGTGAAATTGAATGGAGCGCGATATGAGGAAAAAAATGAAAACAATTTATGACGTATTTTTTATTTCTTATAAATTATTGTTTTTTCTCACAGATTACTGTTAACATTTTTGTTGCTCTCTATATTCTCGCTTTTTCTCTCTCTCTCTCTCTCTCTCTCTCTCTCGGCCAGTATACGGGGTGTCACAAAAGTAACGGAACGGCTGAATATTTCCTCAGCTAAGATATTTTTCAAAAAGGTCAAGGTCATTCTTGTTGTAACTTTTGACGAGGAATGGTGACCGTAATTTTACCCTCGACGATTACCTTCAAGCTTATTTCAAGGTCGATTTTTTTTAAAACGGAAACTTGTAGAAAAAGAAAAACAAGTTGACCTTGAATCACTTTGAAGGTCATCGTCAAGTTAACTACGAAAATCGCCTCGATAAAATTAATAAACTTTGCACGTGACGAGAGAATTCCAAAAGCTTCTATCCGCACCGTGTTCAAGTTTCATTGATCTCAGAGGACCTTCAAGGTCAAAATGTACCTACGACCTAAGTACATATTTGACCATAAAATTTTCCGCTCCAACGATTGCCGATGTCAAAAAAGGGGCTGTCATTTAAAAAAAAAATTGACCTTGATATAACCTTGAAGGTAATCGTCAAGGTCGAAATTAAGTTCACCATTGAATTTCTCGTCAAAATTTACGACAAGAATGACCGTGAACGTTTTGATAAATATCTTGGCTGAGGAAATATTCAGCGGTCCCGTTACTTTTGAGACACCTTGTATATAACTCCAAGACAAGTTTCCATGATTTTACTTGTCTGGGCGTATCGAAAATACTGACAAGATTCTATGTTTTCTTTTCATTTATATACAACCTAAGAAATCTCACTCTCTCTTTCAACGTTATATCGCCTTTTCGCAATAATAACGCCGAATTACAACGTACATTTATCTTTTACACTTTCATCTTACAATATTCACACAATTCGTCTTCACATTAAGGAGGTTCATCCGGTACTCGATTTACAATACAGATGTTGATAAAAAAATCATAATATAGTTATTAATATCTAAAAAGTCATCTGTTAAAGTTTCAAGACCCGAGGGTACGTTGTTCGTGAGAAATAAATAAAAATGTAAATCCTAAATAACATGGGCTCTTCTGGGATACCATCTATAAATATTAAATGCACAATCATTACAATACAGATTTTGACGAAAATTTATGAACTAATGAAAAAGTATCTAAAGAACATTTCTAGAGCTTCATAAAATCGATTAGGTACTTGTGAGACTCATAATAAATTAATTAGTCTCGAAAATGCTGATTATTTTGAGGTTAAGCATTGACATTTTTCTTTTGACTCACTCGGCACCAGATGAACCTCCTTAATCGTCCCTTCAACATTCACGATTTTTTATGTCTTTTTTTTCTACTTTATCTATACAATACACGATGATCTTAGTGGTCGATTGGCAGAAAATCGATAGAAAATCTATTGGCAATTGTCATCGTTTAGCAAAGATCTTCGATTCAATTACGAAACTATAATAATTGAATTTTGCAATCTCGCATATTTTCAGCGTTACCTCTCCATTATTATTTTCGTTCGATACCCCTTAAGCAAATACGCTTAAATAATTTTTTGTTCAATTAGTTTGTTCAAGTCAATCTCGAAGAACAATTACGGATTAATTGACCGATTGCTCTCGAGAAACTTTTTTTTTTTTGTTAAATGTATCCACGATGCTCTATTTTTTTTTTTTACATTTCTACGATTCGTCTTTTTGATCGATCAATGTATCGAAAATCGATATATCGAATGTCAATATCTCGGAAATCGATATATCGAATCTCGATATCTTAAAGATCGATATATCGAATGTCGATATCTCGATGTTGAATAGGCCTGTTCATACTTCTTTGCGAAAATTGTTGACAATAATCGCAGATATTTACGATGCGTAGAAGTTGCAAATTGTTAATTTAAGCAAATTTTCTGGTTCTCACTTGTATTTCATAGATAAATGTCTACTGAATTTTCCGCGTAAATTTTAGGTCATTCCGTTTGCAAATTAATTTTGTTAATTTTCAATTTTTTGTTAATGGTAGTGCCCAGGTTAATGTTTATTAACATGAGCCCTGTCGGTAAAACAGGGCACTCTTACACTACCCTAACAGTAGTGATTTGTTAAGTCATATTTTGAAATAGAAGATTTTTGACCAAATTTTCTAGGATCCTCGAGCAACGATCGTGAGCTTCGCAAATATCTCGGAAATTTTCTCTTTTTTACCGACCATTCCAACATATCAATGTCGATAGGCTTATTGTTTTTTTCGGTCGTTTAGATTCGAGACAATCAGCGGTTAGATGTAATTTTATACAAACGCTGAATCGTTTTTAAGTATCGAGCACGGAAGTAGATTGATTTGTCGTTGCGGATTGGCAAACAAATTTTGAATCTCCAATATTACAATCAGAATTGTAAAAATACTAATGGCGGAATATTAAATTATCAGAGAACAGCACAGAGACCTTTCTCTAATTCAATTGAGTGATTTTTTCGCAATTTTGATTGTTATGAAAAGTACAATTTACGCTGCTAAACCCTAGTTCCTTATTTTTCTTTTGCTGTATAAGCAACGTAAGAAAGTAGATTACAGGCGCAATTTTCGTGGTCCCATTTCAAGCCACACTTGTGTGTATATGTCTCGCGCAATTTGTACTATACGCCAGCAAATTACCTTTCTGCTAAAGCTTGGTTCCGAAACTCAACAGGTAAACGATTGGCTAGAAGTGTGATGAACGTTATGTATTGTATTGAGGTTTTGAGTAAGATCAAATGCGGGCACAATGGTCCACTAGGACTGAGTGCCTGGACAATTTTCACAAACAAGATCAAATGGTCACGACCTTGGGTATGCATCCAGATATTAGCAGTCGAAAACTTAAGAGCAGATCCAAGGAAGAGCCCTACTGCTGTAGATCACCCAACTTGGGATCAGTTCTTAGCCGAATCACGGCTAAGAAGACACTGCAATTAAGAAGAAAAGGAACCCTGGCCCGAAGCCTATTTCTGGACATCAAATGGGCATTTAACTGCACTAAGATTGACTTGATATGCAGGACGGCGGGAAGACATGGACTCGACAACACCATCATCAGGTAGATGAGACACATGATTTCAAACTGCATATTACAAGTTCAAGGGGAAACAGGACCGTCAAGGTAGCTGTGAATCGAGGGCTTCTGTGGAGCTTGCTGATGAATGGACTTCTCAATAGATAGAATAGAGAAGGGATATCCGCGCAGGGATATGCAGATGACCTGGTGGAAGTCATACGGGCCTAGTAAGGGAGAGCGAACGCGTTTTGCTGCTCCACTGTTCGGATGAATGACCTTCAAGCAGTAAAAATATGTAGTTGAAGTTACTTTTTTCGTAGATATCGAAATTTTTATACAGAAAGAATGTCTTACGTAGTGTTGATGGTATTGCTGGTGATACCATCGCTAGCGTATAGTACAAATAGTGGCAGCCATTATATCTAATAAATACACAATCGTTCAAATACAAAAAACCGTGTCGTTAAACGCTGCTCTCACCCCGACCAACGAGCGTTATTGGATAAACGTATTTTTTGCGTTTCACATTGAAAAACGGTGAGTGTTGTCCACCGTGTGTGGGTGTTGGTGAAAGACCACGAAGAAGAGGAAGGGACGAGTCACCGGTCGTCAGTGCTGTTGGATCGAGCCTCTTTTTCCATTCGGCGCCAAGATCGGTAGCCGGTGCCATGAGTCCTTTGCACTCCGGTGAACTTCGGACACTTAGAAAAACGTCGTTGCTGCTATCACGCTGGATCGACGAGCTCTGAAACTCGTGGGATAATTATTTTAACGACCGGTCATATGAAACCATGTTTCGATAGCCGTAGAGAGACTCAACTCCCTTAAAGCAATGAAAAAGGGCAGCAGATTTCGGACTAGGTCAATGTAAGCAATTGAATCATAACTGCAGTCCCAATTTCAATTGAAAATATTCTTCTATCTTCAACTGACTGAATCTGGAAATATCACCTTCGCTTCGTAGAATTCCAGACTAGATCCATTGGTGTCGTTATCCTCAGGGTGAAATTCTATTTGCACGTTATGCGAGCCATGTTCCATTCGCGCTGAATGAATTGAGGATGGCGTTGAATTTTCCGAGTCATCGTCCTGACAACAGGCCGCTGTGCAAATTGCTTGCTCTCTGTGAAGTTTAAGTACTCGTTGTAATTACCGTATTCGTAATGGAATACGCTGCATCGGAAGAAACATCTGACGAATGTCTAGTGATTACATTAATAAACCGACCTAAGCGCCACCTGGTGGTCATTCTTGGGTTTACTCGTATTGCGCCGGTTACTTACCGACGTATTGTTTAGCTGTCTCTTCACTACCAATAACAACAAGGGATGTTTTGTTTTGTCGATTTACCCAATATTTTGTTTGTTACCAGCGTATAGCATTGCTTTTAACTAACCCCCCCCCCCCTTCCCTAGTAAGGCCGGGGCTGCAGCCCGCACCCTACACCTTTTCCATTCTGTATCGCAATTCTGCCGAAAGTGAAGAGAAAACTGCAGAAAAACCTTCACTGATACAGACGGTAAACTACCTTAGAGACCGTCGGTAGCAATGCGAGCATGCTCTAGCACGACTATCGTCAGTCGGTTAGGTAGTTATCTCCTCCATTGCGATCCAGTGAGCCAGTCGCTTGCACAGTTAGGTGAACCACCATCCGAGCGATAAGAACCGCGTCGGCAGGCCTCACCGAAACCGTACAATTAACCGCCCACTCATCGCAATAAGGTCTTTGGGATTCCATTATTTAAGGTGGGTTCCAACCCACCGGGATTGCAGCTGATAAACAACACTTGAAAAATTGGAATATTTTTCAGCGGTGTCGTCGGGGTTCGAACCACGGTCCTGCGGGTTACGAGACCCGCGCTCTAGCCACTTGGCCACTGCTCTCCCTCGATTTACCCAATACTCAACTCACAAATGGAGGCATACCCCTATCCCTAATCAATCTATTCAGCCGAATGAGTCTTCCGTTGCAATGAAAAAGGTTCAACGAATAACGAAAATCTTTATGGTCGTTACCTTCTTGCTATCACGGAATCTCGTCGTCTTGGTACCGGCGGCGGTAGACCAGCAACCTGAAGGCTCTTCGCGCTCTCGTAACTCGCTTCGCTGTTACTACTGCTGCTGTTGTTACAGCCATTATCGTCTCGCAAACAATAATTCTTGGCTGACAGCATAGCGAAGTGAAGGTTGCTCTTGAGATCATCCGCCGCCGTTGACAAGTTTCCCGGGATCTTTGGTGTTCTTCTCATTGGTCGAGGAGGCGGTACCGGCGACGGTGGATTACTCGACGTTTCCGACATTGTCTCGGGGGTCGCGAGAGGCGCTATCCTCGTTGTGCAGTCCCAGTCCAATGGGTGATTCGACCTGTTTTAAATCACACGAAAACGTCCAGCAATTTCCACGACAGTGAAGATGTAATGATTACTGTGAAGACCTTTTCGATTGAGGTGCTTCGAAAGGTCCTTGAATATCTGTGAATACGAGCAGCTGTCTGCTTGGGGAATATCTATTACTTGGAAAATCTTATTGATTCCTGTAATGAATGCGTGCGGATTTCTGGATCGATGAGATTCATTTCAATTGCAAATGGATTTTAATCACTTTTGGTGGGAATCAGTCGATTTTTCTCAACATGGGGAGCCCTAATTCTATACAAGTTTTTGTTTACCAGCATGTATACAACATTGGTTTTCGTGCGCGTTGTGATCTGTGATTATTATTGTCGATTATTGCAAGCAACGATATATATTTTTTAATTTCATGATTAACGATTATGAAATTGCGATATGGTGATGAAAGTGCGCGTTGTGATTGTGTTGATGTTAGAGAAATTTCAAAAAGCGAGCACATTAAAGCAACAAGAAAGTAGCGTATTGTATCAGACGATCATCATCAACCATGATAGCATTAATGAAGTTTATTTTGGGTGGTTTTATTTCCCTTTTAAGGGAACAGTTTAGTTCCATGTCCGCATTGGTATTTTATAACGGAGACTGTAGTTCAGACGAGACATTAAGGCGACGCACCATCAGTTTTATTATTTCCAACAAGATACTTTTGGGAACTGGGTCATAAAAGACATAGACTGGATCGCTTACTCGAAACTTACTTTCAAATTATCAGTGGAACTTCTTTGGAGAGCTATCAATGAAATCCTGAAAACGTAATGCACCCCCAAGACCCAGAAGTAGTTTATCTCTAATAATCTTTACTTTATTATCTCCAATAATATGATGTTCGTTGAGCAAGTCTACTCATTGAATTAAAATTCATCAGTAAGTAGGCCTGCACACTGAAGTGGTACCTTGAATCCATCCACAACAAAGTTGAATGAATTTCATTTAGCTGCTCCGCAAATCATATTTTTCGAAGTCTCTCCTGGCATTAAAATAATAAGAAATTCCGAAAAACACTGTCTACAATAGAAATTTGTTTTCTCATTCAGAGACTCCTTCCAGAGTTCGGCAATAACAGAAGTGGCCCTCAGAATTGACACTTTGAACCAAGAATCCTAATTCCTAGATTCATTAGAATCGGAAATCAAGTAAATTAAAGGATTTTTAAACCTCGTCATCAGTTTGCGGGACGGGATGAGGTCAAAAGGTTGATTCTTACAATTTGTTGTCTTCGGGCCTTGGTGTGTTGAGCAATTCGCTCGCTAGGCTCACGTACTCCCATGGTAGACCGTGCGAATCGACGCTAAGTTCACGTCCAACCTGAGGAAAATCCGTTGGGCTCTGTAGGGACGTGAAGCTCGTCTCTAAGCACAATCTGTGCGGCGGTGTACCGGCAACGAGATTACCGCATTTTGCTGGGCTCGGTGGTGATAACAAAGCCCTCATCTCTTGCTCGATCTCGATCTCCTGAACCTCGTGTGTCTCACGTGCCTCCGAAGCGTCAGCCGATGAACCCGACGTCAAACGTTGAGGCTTTGCCGGTCCCAGCGTCGTTACAACCTGATGCGTATTGCCCCACCGATTTCAAATATATGATCGTTCATACCGCTTGCCGAAGTACAGCGTGACTTTACATACTCAAGTCGAGTCTCAATCGACTTATCTCGAATTGCGAAATTCAAATGTCATTCTGCACTTCATGACCCCCCAAAAACCTTGATATTAGAAATAAGTACGTTACTATCCGAAACCCCTTTGATAGTGGTTGAATTCATAAATCCGACCGTTCAAACTCCACTGGCAGAAGGTTTGTATAGGGGTTGGTATGGCGCACGAATCGACCGGTTGGTTTTCTGGTTGATTTCAGGTTGGTCAGTTCGCGAGGGAAACGGTCGCTAACGATACATAAATACGGGATGTATGTTGGGATATATCGGATCGGTGAGCAATGTATAGCAACTGATTTATAACGGGAAATATATCATACGCCATGTCGGTAGAATGATGATGTAACATTGAGGAGATCGAGTCTTCTACAAAACTATGCGTTCTACGGCATGCAGCTTTGAGGTTAAGAAATAGGACGCCGGGAGCGCTGAGGTTATTCTCTGTTTACCGAATGACAACGATATGAGATGCGTTTTGTGTCTTTTGTCTAATTTTTTTAGCTACCTGATTTCGATGCGCATGCATTCAACCAAATTTATACTTTGACATAAATACGTGTGTAGAATATGACAGTGTGGCATGTATGATACAGTAAACCTCTCTGATTCAATGCTTTCAGGACCAACCGTAAGACTAGGTCAGGTTAGAAATTACAACCATGTCCAACACTGTAATATAAGTACAATAGACTTCCTCTTATCTTAAAATTTCGAAAGCCGCCCACCCTTTTATCGCTTGCAGAATTTATGATACCAAAACCGTCTGGTTCTATGGTTATTTCTTGGAAACTAGACGGTAAATCATCCTGATTTTTGTTCACGTAATTCGTGACGACCCGTTCGAGCTTCCCTCAGTTTTTTATTCAATTCGTAATTTTTGTTTTCACGATAGAATTAATAACGTACCTATGCACCATGCGTTTCTAATGCCTTACGTGTGAATTAAGCCAACTTTGAATGCAAATATCTCGGGTTCGGGACGGTCAAACTTATTTAAACTGCGCAGATGTTTGGGTAACATATTAAATAACCTGTATGCCAAATTTCAAACATGTCAGAATCAAACGACCTCATGGCGGAACCACCTTAAAATTCCTCTTAGAGAGCTTTGACTTAAAGAGGTTTGACTGTATCGAAATTCATTCAGATACGCATGCGCCTGTTGGCTAGTTGGTTTAAGTACAAATATTAGAAATAGACTGAATGATCCAGTGATAATATGAAAATTCAGTAAACTCGATGAATATTGGAAAATTGGAATATGTGAGAAATATACGCGTGAATGTTAACTATAAATATATATATACCAGGGGCGTGCAATTCGGGCGCAACGCACCCTCGCATTACACGGCTCATCCCGCCTTTCACCCCCTCCCGCTCGCCCATTTTCTGGCCATCCCAAACCCCAATCCAGATTCTCACCTAAATTAATATTATAATTATTATCGAGAATGAAATTTATGGATAACAATAATGATAATGTTGTGTGCAAAAAAAACAAACATAAGTGCTTTGCAATATATCTACCCATATTATATAAATACGTCACTGCCACGGCTGGAGTATTCAAGAATCTTTACTTATGGGGGTCGAAGTTTCCGAACTTTACATAAGGAAACGGAATACTTCACTTATGGGTGTCAAAGGCCCTGAACTTTATTTAAGAGCACAAACAACTTTATTTACGGAGGTCCGTGACTCTAATTATGGGAACAGGTCACATTAACTATGAAAGAGTCAAAGACCCTGGACTTAGATGTTTTTTTACAGCAGCTGCAGCAGAGACATGTTTATACTATACAGAGAGATATAGTTGTGAGCATGTGTGCGAGTATATTTATGTGATTTATGGTAAACATCGAATTAGAGCTTGGCACTACTTGAAATATTTGCTTACTAATTCGGTGATTAGTTGCATTATTTTTGAGGTTACATTAATTTTTATCCCCACTCCCTCTCGAAAGGAGGCTGAACAGCTCTCTTCTTTTAAATAGGAGTCGTATGAGAACGAGAAAGAGGGTTTTTAGCCTCCCCTTAAGGAGACTCTAAAGGTCAACATAACTGCAAAATGTTTCCAAAGTTTTAGCTCTATCTCTCTCGCACTTACGAGAGCGGAAAGACGGGGGAGGGGGGTTCAGCCTTTCCTTAAGGTAAGGTTAAACACTCCCTCCCCCGCCGTTCCGCTCTTGTGAGCCTGTAAGGGTCGTATGAGAGCGAGATGAGTCTTAAGCCTCCCCTTGATGTTATCCTTTTACATTCATGTGTGCCCTTGGTGTCCTATTACCGCCCCCAAATTTATAAGAGTGTAGAGATAAGTGAAAGAGAGATTCTCCATTGAAAATGTATACCTTGTGATGTGGCAAGAAGAGGGTGTGGTGGCATAGGCATCGGCGTTGCGGGCTCGCGGTGTCGCACAATGTACCTGAAGTTGTAGTGTTGTGTGGTGTACGACGTCGACAGGCTCCCTAAGAGACGATACTTCGACGACGATGACATCATCGTTCATTCTTGTCGTTGCAATCTCACCAGCTTGATCTCTGCACGCTGACACCTAATCCACACCACACGCCCTCAGCCACTAATCAATTATGATGAAATTCACTCTTTCTCTCTCTCTCACTCGCTCTCAGAATCACAAATGATCATTCGAGGAAAAAAAAAAGAAAAATAATTCCCCTAAATTCTATCACCCTCTGCCGCTCGCTGACGGAAACGAGAAAATATAATTGCAAGACCGCGGCATCTGGCGGCTTGAGTTTGTATCACTGATTCTCAGCCAACATAACCTACTATATTTTGGAAAATATCAACGTGGAAAACATATCGTGAATGCCAATGTAATCTCAGTACTCTCACCGGAAAAAAAAATATTGAAAATTGACTTCTGTTTTTTCAGGTCCTAAGCTTACCTGGACCCCTTAAGCGCGTGTGTTTGTAAGTTTGAACAATCGAACCATTTTATGAATTTTTTAAATAATCAGTACGTGTTTCATAACAAATCCTCTCTTCGCGTTCGTGTCAACGAGGATAAGCACACCCACAACGACCGGAAATCCATTCAAAGCACGTGTCGTTTCTCGGTTTCCGTGAAACGAATGTTTGTGGCACGTCCAGCCGTGTGTATTAAAATAATAATTAAAATAATAATAATAATAATAATAATAATAATGAACGTCACCAGCGCAATTGTATCGCTATGCACGTGCAGGTCACGCCTACTCTCGTTTTTTTCCTCCTCAATCCACTCGAGTTCAACAACAAAAGCACGCAAACTGAAAATATTAAATACATTGGATGAAAAAAAACTTCGCTAAGCATTGCGGATAACGTGATTTTATATTTACCATACAAATAGCGCTTACAAAAAATATGCACAAAAGGATAAAATAATAACAGTGCTTATTTGTAGAGGATTAAAATTAATGTTTGATTGTAAAATAAATAATTACACGGAGCTGAAGCAGCTATTTTTTATATTGTTTACTGGCGGCTTCGATCGGATGAATACGTTCAATAGTATTGTACAAACCGATTGCGTTAAAATGTTTTTATGAAATCGTGAAATAAGTGTATGATCATAAGATATGTGTGATATTCCATGGATTGGAAACGAATTTCTGAAGATGATCCGAATTTAAATCGAAACGGACAAACAAAGGGATAAATTATTTATTCTGATCCCTCATCATCTGGGTATCCTGACCGATCGGAGCCGCTTTCTATACAATATTGAAACGCCACGGCTGCATACATCAACAACAATTGGTGGCATGCCACCAACTCAGCACTTACAAGGAAAGTTCGGTTGCATAGGAATGAAGTTATGGAGGCTGATATTCGCAAAATCATTATGTACAGCTTGGGGACAGTGTTCAGTCCAAGAATCAATCAGTAATGAAGATTTTGGACTAACTTTTGGGTTTATACAAAAACAGTGGGTACAATTTATACCTGAAGTAAGTTTCCCAGACTGAGATACTTCTATGTACGTATTATCTGGTCTGAAAAGAGTTTTCTCTATTATTGGACAAATCTAACCTCTTGGTCCTTTTAGAACCAAAAATAGGGGAGACAGCCGCTTGCCGTCAGCTAATAGAGTCGGCTGGATAGTGTAACTGTGGGTCGTAGAAGAGACTGATTGTACAAGACATAGTATTTGCTTTTCTTCTTCGACTGCTAAATTTCTTCAAGAATGCATTCCTAATTGGCAGCCATTCTTATCTGTGTTGAATGTATTTTACAACCCGTAGGTCTTAATATTTTGCTTTGCGTCATAGACAAATTTTTGAATTCGTTGTTCGAAGATTTTCTCATCTTCAATTGTTTTGGATATAATGAATTAATTAGTTTTTCTCGATACGATTCGAAGAGCCGCTTTGAATGAGTTCATCCGAGTGCGAAGTGTTATTAAACGGAAATCAACATGCCCTATTCGTTTTGAGCATGTAGGGCCCATTTTTTATAAATCGGAATCGTGCACTATAAAACGAGCATCCACACTATAGCCTTGAAATCTTTCAAAGTGTAAGCACAAATTTGTGCTAATTTTTCCTTATTTGTACCCCCCTTTTTCAAATTGTGGGCCCATCGATGCAACTGTCGAACAGATTCCACTCTTTTGAACTTTTGTTTGACACTGTATTATTTTTTTGCCGTCTTCAAAGTGCTATTGAATCCATCGAGATAGGTGCAATAATTTTTGTATTATAATGATTTTGTGAATTTCAACCCCTGTAACTTTTTTCCTATGCAACCCCCCGATATGAAACCAGTTGCATTTTTCATCATTTATCATCAATGTAATTATCCATTTGGGTGCATTCGATTATCTCAAGTGGAAATAAGTGAAACCTGAAAAGTACCCCTTGGAGGTCCCAACTTTAGGGGGTAATTTCAACCCCCAGAAAGGTTTTTCCGCCGATAAAAAAGATATTTGGCTCTTAGATTTTTATGTAGAATAACATCTTTAAATTTCATCAAAATCGGAGAATGACAGCGGAAGGACTTTCGTTGTGAGACAATATCTCCTAGCAGTTGGAACTGGAAAACGAGGAAGGAAAACTGTCATGGCGTTCGAGAGCCATGCTGCTTTCATTTTACTTCTTTGTTGCATACTCTTTTTACGTCAGCTGATATCTGAAAACACTGCCATAACAGTTACCGCCTAACCTCCAATTTTTACGATTTTCCAACTACAAGAAGTCGAATGGCGGCGCTCTCGGCGATTTTTTGTACTTCTTGAATTTCGAGATCATAAAAAAGCCACCTCAAAACTTTAAAAATATTCGTCTCGTGATTGCCGATTGGAATTTAATTAAATGTCGTCAGTGGATACGGCTGACACAGCTGATTGAAAATGCGCGGCCATGTTGAAACGATGATGATTCCCGATGAAGTACCAAAACTCGCCACTGTCGCCACTTGTCGCTCAATAACACATAAATAATAATTTCGGCAGTCTCGTGTCAGTTTCTCACAATAAATAATAACAACGAATTGTACATGATAACAAACTAAATAATCATAAGGTATAAATTATAAACAAAAACAAATACATCGTACTCGCAACTCTCACAGCCTCTCGTGAATACAGACACACATTCTACTTTTAGTATTGAAACTCTGTACATAAAAAGTATGCGTCATGCATTGCTCCGGCGTCTATTCATCGTGCATAAAATTCTTTGCTCCTATTTTTATTTATCCCTTATTTTTTTTCAAATTTCTGCGATCTCATAAATTGCACTCTGGACCAAAAACGCATATGAATAGACCTTTTTTTTTTTTAAGAGAGATCTTTAAATACCTATTTTTTCCAAAAAAATATCAATCATCACTTTGTTCTTCTGAATTTAACGCGACCCGAATAAAACAGAGTGTAAAAATCGGCAAAAAAGGAAATCCACCCCCGACGAGTTTATTTAGGGGATGATAAAAAATTTAGAAATTTGTTTTTTTTCCGTTAAAATAATCGTCACGAACAATCACGATTATCGTGTACATCAACGTCAATGACTATAGAGACGTTTTTCGATAAAATCATCGATCGATCCTGGGAACCGTCGGTAAAAGGCTCGATTCTTTCGCGATCGGCGCTTATCATAAAATTCGATGTTTCATCATCGATCTTCGAGTCGACGGTGTCGGTAAAATCGTTGGTCTCGTCGAGAGGCTCGTAAACGCCCGGTTTTACCGACGGAGTCCGACTTACTGAGCTCTTATCGTTTCTCGTTTTATCCACGATTTCGTCGTTATCGACTGTTGATCTTACCTTGTTGAGCGCTTTTAGCATGTTGTCCGGCATGTGATCCTGTATCATTACCGGACTTATGAGAACCTCGCCAAAGTCACATGGCCCTGCCCACAGCGCCTGATAGACCGGTTCACGTTTTCTCAGTACTTGCCTGAAATAAAAACAACAATAATAATAATAATTAAAAATTCTGCAATATAGGTAATTTTTTAAAATGTACAATTGACGTGCGAATCTCTGCTCTACAGGTCCCTACAATAAGACATACTTTTGTACTATTACGCCTGCAAATATTTGAATCAGGAATGGGCATAACTTAAGAAAAACTAATAATTTCAAACAATTTTTTTAAAAATAATTTTTTTTTTCTTCATATTTTACAACATACTGTATCATGCTGATTTTTGTTTGCACTTTCAATTTTGGTTTCATTCAATTGGGTTTTTGAAAAAAAAAATTATCGATTTTTTAAATGTATTCAAAAACTTTATTATAAATAATTTTGATAGTAGATAGAAACAATTCAAAAGTGATGAAATTTTTAAAATAATCACGTGACTCCAAACGCGCCATGATTGGTCGTCTTGTTTGTGACGTCATAATGTTAAGGCTCGACTAAACTCCTACCTCCCCCTTTCAGTTCTCGCGAGTGCGAGAGAGACAGAGCTAGAACTTTTAACTCATTTTTATCGGAGATTGCTTGATAAAATAAAAAAAGAACAGTTGGGCCACCAGTACACGTTAATTACACAGGCGCCCCTACTTTTTTTTTTTATTCCATTAAGCCATCTCCGAGAAAAATGGGTTTAACAAAATTTGAGGTTATGTTGACCTTTACACTCCCCGTAAAATAATTCCACGATAGTACACGGTCTTTTAGTGCCAAAAATTGTTTGTGACAACTAATTTTATCAAGTAAATAAATTTGATGGCGTTTCGGGATTTATTCGGCGCACTACTTGAAACCATTGGTATCGACTTTTCTCATTTTGTGCTCCCCCCCACCTTTCCGCTCTTGTGAGTGCGAGAGAGAGCGCCTATAGGGGTCCTGTGAGAGGGAGAGAGAAGGTTCTTAGCCTGGCCTTAAGGCCAGGCTAAACACCCTCCCCCCCGCCTTTCCGCTCTTGTGAGTGTGAGAGAGAGCGCCTATAGGGGTCCTGTGAGAGCGAGAGAGAGGGTCTTTAGCCTGCCCTTAAGAGGAGGCTAAATACCGACACTACGCTTCGAAATCGCCATCCAAACTTGCTCTCATACGAATGAATGGAATTCAATAAAATTTTAACAGCATAATCGGAATTATGGCACAAATGGAGCCTCACTAAAAAATTTTTGAAAAATAAAAAAAAAATTATAGAACCGATTACCATCAGGAATCTGTAATTGAAAATCTTGAATTATGAGACTTTTCACTGTATTTCGTCTAAACTAAGTGTGAGGCTCCATGAAGAACGCCAAGACACAAATTTCAAGACGTTTTCGACATTATTTTATGGAAAAGACACATCGTAAGTTTGGATGGCGCATAAGGAGATAAATATCGATAAATTGTAGTTTTATCGAAACACGAAACGGCGAAATCTAGTTTACAAACGTGCGAGGGAGGGCAGCACCATGGATCCTGACGAGTAACCTAATATTTTTGGGGCTCCAATGAATTCGTTGGAGTTAGTTGTGACGCGTTTTAGTCCCTTAATTATCAATTAATTGTTAATTAACTTATCCTCCTCTGAATTTTCAAAATTTAATAAATTTTCATTTACGGTTTTGGGAGAAAAACTGGACGACGGTGATAAGTCGATAATGTAGGGATTGAACGAAAATGGTATTTAGCCTCCTCTTAAAAACATTTTGTGGGGAGTTGTTTTTGTATTATTTGTACACAATGATACGAAACAAGCACGATAACTTTTAAGATTTGACATTTCTAATAAATTTATATATATATGGACGACAATAACAAGATTTAATTGATGAAACGTTGAAACGCCGTATCAACTGCATGTAATGATGGAGTAGACATGAACATTATGACGTCACTCGCGCTCGGGTCGGCTCGGGAACTCTCGGCACGTTTTCGGTACCGAGTTCAAAAATTTATTTTCAACTTGTTATAACTTTTTAATTACAACGAAAAAAAAAAAATAGTTTCATTATAAAACTTATATATGATCTTTTGATTTATGGCAAAAAAAAATTTGTTCAAAAACCCAATTATGCATGCCCATGCCTGATTGTAAATTGTAGTGCATTTTTTAAAAATATATTATGATTATCATTTTTTTAGAAGGTCTCCTCATGCATCGTTGGTGACTATAATGAGCCTACGAAAACCTAAAAATACGGGGATAATCAAAGACGTTAATTAAGATTCAAACAATAAAATCTTGTATATATGGGGCATTCCACACCGATTCGACTTGGGTCTGACCCTTCACCTCTCCGATTTTGTCCCGGATTTATTATGGTTTTTTAGTACCTCTGAAAAGTGCTCAGGATTTTTTTCATATTTTTTTTGGAGCGATTTGACTCAACTATAATTTTATAAACAAATTATTTTTAGCCCAAATATAAAAATCTGAAAAAATCACAAAAATTCTTTTTTATATTCACTTCTGTTTTTGACAAGCCTTTTCGATTTTTTTTTCTTTTAAATAAAAAGAGAAACCTAAATTAAGGGGGCCTTTATCCAAAAAATTTTTAAACACCTTCAATTCATACAAAAATATTTGGATAACGGCCCATTCAATGCAGGTTCCTCCTTTTATGAAAAAAAAAAATCGAAAAAGCTTGTTATAAACAGAAAGAAACCCCTGCCCACTTTGGCCCAATGCTTTTTCACATAAAAAACGAATTGTTTGTGTTTTTTTTTTCAGATTTTTAAATTTGAGCTAAAAATAATTAGTTTATAAAATTATAAATAAATCAAAACGCTCCAAAAAAATCTGAAAAAAATCCCGAGTGCTTTTCAGAAGTACTGCAAAACCATAAAAAATTGCGGACACAATCGGAGAGGTGAATGGTCAGACCCAGGTCGAATCGGTGTGGAATGCCCCATATATATGTGTGTTGGGCACACCTAAGGGGAACAAAATATCTGCAAAATTTTATGCTTCCGCATTTTTTTCACGTACCTCCAACGGCTTTCATACTTTTGCCTATAAATTGAAAAAAAGAATGATTTTTTTTGCCGTCTTACCAATCTCCAGTATTTTAGGATTACAATTAATCTTAACGTAAAAAGTCAAATGAAGACAAATTTGTTTTTTTAATTAAAATTTAAAAAAGGCAAATGTAAGAGAAACAGTAATCCCAGTGAACACGTTATGTTGCAGCAATGTAACATGGAAGTTACATGTACCGTTGCAATGTTACTCCTATGTAACATTGCTGTTTATGTAACGTGCAAGTAACATGTTACGTAACATTTGTTACATGCAGGTTACATACCTGGTATATAACTTTGTTACATTACAGTAATGTAACATATGTAATATTGCGGCAATATAACGTGCAAGTAACATGTTATGTAACATTTGTTACATGCAGGTTACATAACTTCTACATAACTGTTACGTAACTGTTACGCAACTGCTATATAACAATGTTATATTGCTGAGCAGGAAATTGTAACTTGCATGTAACGTCTATGTAATGTTACATGTTACAAAGGTAACATTGCCGTTACATTGCTGCAACATTACTGTGTCCACTGAGACGTTCCTCTCTACTTTGACATGGGAGAACAAAAATTGACAAATTTTTAAAAAATTAAAAAGTTGAGCAACTTTTTTTGTTTGATCCTAGTTTTCACATTTTTATCTTATCGTAATTGTTTAATATCTTCTAAATATTAATTATTGATGTTCTATAAATTTATTTCGAATTTTAGATTCTATAAATCAGTGTGAAAGTAAATGAGCAAACAAGTGAATGAATAAATAAATAAAATAAATGAATAATCTGAAAATCAAATAAATTTGAATAATGAAAAAGAGAAGAATTGCTTGAAATTTAAAAATTTCCAAATTGTAACTCGAATTCCAGAGAATCAGTCATATGAAAAAAAAAAAAATTATTTTACTCACTCTCCCTTGTTAGGATGATGTCGAACAACGTGAATTATTCGACCGGGCGGATAAAGGGGGGTGTGCAGTGTGAGAGCGATGCTGGAATCGCTCGGCACGATAGTTTGCTCCCTTGCTTGATCCTTATCCCTCTGGTATTCGCTGATGCAACCACCGGCCTCCAAGTTTGCCGCGGACGTTGGCATTGAACCGCAACCGCAGCACATCACCGAGCACGCAATTGTTTTCCACTAAAACGAAAAAAAAAAAAAATCAAGTCATTTGACCAGCGACGATGAAAACACTGGAAAATTTTATGAGGGTGGTTATTGGATTGAAATCAAACATTTTATTTGAAACTTTTTAATTAAATTAAATTTATTTTGATTAATTAATTAATTAAATTTATTTATTTAATTTATAATTTATTCAATTTATTCAATTTAAAAAAATACATGTTTTTCTATGCTCGAAAACTATAATAAAATGATGTCAAAATTAAAAAATGATGCGAATGATGCCATCATTTTATCACCTTTAAAAAAATGCTTACAAAATGACTCGTTTTCGGGCGTCCAAAAGGTTTGCTCCCCTTAAAAATTCATTCCTGAAGACAAAAGTAATTTGAAGGTTCATTTTCAGAGATGAAAGTAATATGGAAATTTAGTTCCTAAAGTAAAAGTAATTTGAAAATGTAGTCATTAAAGTATAAGTAATTTAAAAGTTCATTCCTGTAAATGAAAGTAATGTGAAGGTTCATTTCCGAAGATGAAAGTAATATGAAAATTTAGTTCCTAAAGTAAAAGTAATTTGAAAATTTAGTTTCAAAAGTAAAAGTAATTTAAAAGTTTATTCCTGTAAATGAAAGTTATTTGAAGGTTCATTTTTGAAGATGAAAGTAATATGAAAATTTAGTTCTTAAAGTAAAAGTGATTTGAAAGTTCATTCCTCTAAATGAAAGTCATTTGAAGGTTCATTTTCGAAGATGAGAGTAATATGGAAATTTAGTTCCAAAAGTAAAAGTAGTTTGAAAATTAAGTCCTTAAGTAAAAGTAATTTAAAAGTTCATTCCTGTAAATGAAAGTAATTTGAAGGTTCATTTTCGAAGATGAAAGTAGTATGGAAATTCAGTTCTAAAATTGAAAGTCATTTAAAAGTTGATTCCTGCAAATGAAAGTAATTTGAAGGTTCATTTTCGAAGATGAAAGTAATACGGAAATTTAGTTCCAAAAGTAAAAGTAATGTAAAAGTTCATTCCTGTGAAGGAAAGTAATTTGATGGTTCATTTTCGAAGATGAAAGTAATATGGAATTTAGTTCTAAAAGTAAAAGTGATTTAAAAGTTCATTCCTCTAAATGAAAGTAATTTGAAGGTTCATTTTCGAAGATAAAAGTAATATGGAAATTTAGTTTCAAAAGTAAAAGTAATTTCAAAATTTAGCACTCAGGGTAAAAGAAATTTAAAAGTTCATTCCTGTAAATAAAAGTAATTTGAAGATTCATTTTCTAAAATGAAAGTATTATGGAAATTCAGTTCTAGAAGTAAAAGTAATTTTGTGAATTTAGTTCCAAAAATAAAAGTATTTTCAAAGTTCATTCCTGAAGATTAAATTAATTTGAAAGTTTGGTTCCAAAAGTAAAAGTAATTCAAAAGTTCATTCTTGTAAATGAAAGTAATTTGAAGGTTCATTTTCGAAGATTTAAGTAATATGGAAATTTAGTTTCAAAAGTAAAAGTAATTTCAAAATTTAGCACTCAAAGTAAAGGAAATTTAAAAGTTCATTCCTGCAAATGAAAGTAATTTGAAGATTCATTTTCTAAAATGAAAGTAATATGGAAATTCAGTTCTAGAAGTAAAAGTAATTTTGTAAATTTAGTTCCAAAAATAAAAGTATTTTCAAAGTTCATTCCTGAAGATTAAAGTAATTTGAAAGTTTGGTTCCAAAAGTAAAAGTAATTCAAAAGTTCATTCTTGTAAATGAAAGTAACTTGAAGGTTCATTTTCGAAGATTTAAGTAATATGGAAATTTAGTTTCAAAAGTAAAAGTAATTTCAAAATTTAGTCCTCAAAGTAAAGGAAATTTAAAAGTTCATTCCTGCAAATGAAAGTAATTTGAAGATTCATTTTCTAAAATGAAAGTAATATGGAAATTCAGTTCTAGAAGTAAAAGTAATTTTGTGAATTTATTTCCAAAAATAATTTTCAAAGTTCATTCCTGAAGATTAAAGTAATTTGAAAGTTTGGTTCCAAAAGTAAAAGTAATTCAAAAGTTCATTCTTGTAAATGAAAGTAACTTGAAGGTTCATTTTCGAAGATTTAAGTAATATGGAAATTTAGTTTCAAAAGTAAAAGTAATTTCAAAATTTAGTCCTCAAAGTAAAGGAAATTTAAAAGTTCATTCCTGCAAATGAAAGTAATTTGAAGATTCATTTTCTAAAATGAAAGTAATATGGAAATTCAGTTCTAGAAGTAAAAGTAATTTTGTAAATTTAGTTCCAAAAATAAAAGTATTTTCAAAGTTCATTCCTGAAGATTAAAGTAATTTGAAAGTTTGGTTCCAAAAGTAAAAGTAATTCAAAAGTTCATTCTTGTAAATGAAAGTAACTTGAAGGTTCATTTTCGAAGATTTAAGTAATATGGAAATTTAGTTTCAAAAGTAAAAGTAATTTCAAAATTTAGTCCTCAAAGTAAAGGAAATTTAAAAGTTCATTCCTGCAAATGAAAGTAATTTGAAGATTCATTTTCTAAAATGAAAGTAATATGGAAATTCAGTTCTAGAAGTAAAAGTAATTTTGTGAATTTATTTCCAAAAATAATTTTCAAAGTTCATTCCTGAAGATTAAAGTAATTTGAAAGTTTGGTTCCAAAAGTAAAAGTAATTCAAAAGTTCATTCTTGTAAATGAAAGTAACTTGAAGGTTCATTTTCGAAGATTTAAGTAATATGGAAATTTAGTTTCAAAAGTAAAAGTAATTTCAAAATTTAGTCCTCAAAGTAAAGGAAATTTAAAAGTAATTTCAAAATTTAGTCCTCAAAGTAAAGGAAATTTAAAAGTTCATTCCTGCAAATGAAAGTAATTTGAAGATTCATTTTCTAAAATGAAAGTAATATGGAAATTCAGTTCTAGAAGTAAAAGTAATTTTGTGAATTTATTTCCAAAAATAATTTTCAAAGTTCATTCCTGAAGATTAAAGTAATTTGAAAGTTTGGTTCCAAAAGTAAAAGTAATTCAAAAGTTCATTCTTGTAAATGAAAGTAACTTGAAGGTTCATTTTCGAAGATGAGAGTAATTTGAAAATTAAGTTCTAATTTATTTACGAATATGAAAATTAATTGAAAATCTACCTTGGGATCCACGCTTCGTTTGATGGCATTTATGAGATCGGCTCTGAGACTCTCCATTTGCCTGAGACCTATCCTTGGAACGACGTCTTTTCCAACGACTACGGAGGTGATGAATTCCTGGGTATACTGCTGAGCTGGCATACTTAGAAGTCCGCCGGGTGGTGCGAACGAGAAACAAACGAGATCGGGAAATTCTTGTCTCAACAGAATCGCAAGAATAGCGGCTGTTCCTGCCCCCAACGAGTGACCGACAAGCGTCAGCCCAAATTGATGAGTTCCACGATCGGGATCCTGCAACAGCAGGATTGCCAGTGAGTCGACTATTGTCACTATTTTTCACTATTTTTAAATCGTGTCGCTTTTCTCACTATTTTCGAAATTTGGTCACTATTTCAGAGCTCAGAAGTGGTCGGAATAGACTCTATTCTATAGTGGAAATGTCGTTTGTAATTTTTAATTAGTGAAAATTTCGATACCAATTCCATTAGTGGAAATGTCGATACTAGTTACATTTGTAATTTGTAATTAGTAAAAATTTCGATACTAATTACATTTTTAATTTGTAATTAGTGAAAATTTCGATACTAATTACATTTTTAATTTGTAATTAGTGAAAATTTCGATACTAATTACATTTATAATTTGTAATTAGTGAAAATTTCGATACTAATTACATTTATAATTTTTAATCAGTGAAAATTCCGATACTAATTACATTTGTAATTTTTAATTAGTGAAAATTTCGATACTAATTACATTTGTAATTTGTAATTAGTGAAAATTTCGATACTAATTACATTTTTAATTTGTAATTAGTGAAAATTTCGATACTAATTACATTTTTAATTTGTAATTAGTGAAAATTCCGATACTAATTACATTTGTAATTTGTAATTAGTGAACTTTTCGATACCAATTACATTTGTAATTTATTATTAGTGAAAATTTCGATACTAATGACATTTATCATTTTTAATCAGTGAAAATTCCGATACTAATTACATTTATAATTTGTAAATAGTGAAAATTCCGATACTAATTACATTTGTAATTTGTAATTAGTGAACTTTTCGATACCAATTACATTTGTAATTTGTTATTAGTGAAAATTTCGATACTAATTACATTTATAATTTTTAATCAGTGAAAATTGCGATACTAATTACACTTATAATTTGTAATTAGTGAAAATTGCGATACTAATTACATTTGTAATTTGTAATTAGTGAAAATTTTGATACTAATTACAATTGTAATTTGTAATTACCGAAAATTTCGATACTAATTACATTCGTAATTATTCTTTTCGGGATCGTTGAAGCTTCGAAATGCCGCTTGGTTCATCAAATTCTGATTTTTAAACTTTGCTTATCGATTTTTGCACATTTTTTAAGGCATACTTTCCATTTTTTTCGGCGATTTTCGAACTGCTCTTATTTATACAAAAATTGAGTTGTCGGAATGAACCAAACGCCATTCTAAAAGTAGTAACAGCCTTTAAGTATGAAAAAGAAATTTTGGAATGGGTTGAACCGAAGTAATGTTATGAGCACTTGAAATTTCGCGATTTCGAGATTTCTGAGAATGGGGCTAAAATTGAAAAAAAAAATGTTTTTGATGAAAATTCATGAAAATTTTAATTTTTTGAGAAAACTATTGGTAGATTCGTGTTCACGGGGACAAAATACATTGGTATAGGGCCCGAAAACGAAATTAAAAAGATTTTTTTTTCGCATTCTGGTCAAAATTGAATCGGTTCACTAAAATGACTGTAATTTATTTTCTAGATAAAATTTTGGGTTCTACATGCGCTCATTCTTTTCGGGATCGTTCAATCTTCAAAATGACGCTTTATTCATATAATTCGGATAATTTTTCGATTTTTGCCAGATTTTTAAAGTTCGACCATCGATTTTTGCCAATTTTTTAAGGCGTACCCCTTTCCTTTTTTTCAGCGATTTTCAAAGTGCTCTCATTTTTGCATTATTATTATTTTCAATTAATTCAATTGAATTCGATAGAAAAAATTCAATTATTTCATGCTTTGGCATGAAAACGAAAATTTACAACTTCAATTATTAGCATTATTATTGTTCCCAATTATTTTAGTTCAATTCAGTTTCTATCGAAATTTTCATCATTTCAATTCAATTCTGCTCCAATTGAAATTTCAATTATTTCAGTGTTTTCTGAATAATTGAAAGTCTTAACATTTTTTTTATTGGCATTATTATCAATAATTCCAGTTAAATTCGATGATGACAATTCAATTATTTTAAGCTCCGGCATAAATTAATTTTTTTTTCAATTCCATTCGACAGCCGTTTCAATTATTATCATTTTCGTTTTCAATTATTTCAGTTTAATTCAGTTCAGTTAATTTTCATTTGCATTATTTTTATTTCCAATGATTTCAGTTTGATTCAATTTTTATTTTGAAAAATTCAATTATTTCAAGTTTAACTGGAAACATTTAAAAATTGCAGCTTTCTATCTTTTATTGCACAAAAAATAGAAATGGAGCTCGATAATACGAATGAAAAATATATATACAAAATTTTGTTAATTGAATTTTCAGATAAACTTGACGTGAGAAAGTGACAAATTTACCTTCGCAAGTGCCCTCGCTATTATTCCTTCGTCCGAGATTTTTTTTCGTATGTACTCGGCGGCTTGGACCATTCCTTTGTGTCCGAGCCAATCTTCTCGGGGCGGTGTCAACGGCAAAACCTCAGCTTCCGCATTCAGATCGGTAACGACGTCTTTCATGCTCAAAGTGCCCCGAATACTAACGACGACCTGAGCATGGGCATTAAAATATTTCGATAAATTATTTGTCGCAAATTTTTCCATTTTTTTCAATTAAATTTATCGATCCAATTACTCGTTAAAATTTTTAATCATAATAATGCCAATAAAAATAATTGAAAACTTTCAATTATTGGAAAAACACTGAAATAATTGAAGTTTCAATGGAAGCAGTATTGAATTGAAATAATGAAAATTTCTATGGAAACTGAATTCAACTGAAATAATTGAAAACAAAAATAATGCTAATAATTGAATTTGTAAATTTTCGATTTCATGCCAAATCAAATAATTGAACTTTTGCTATCGAAATCAAATTCAATTATTAAATTTATTATATAATATATTAATAAATTTATTATTCAATTAATGTATTCATCAAAATCTTTGTTGAATTTCCTAGTTAATTTTTTTTTTCAAATGGATACCTTTTTTCTGGTATAATCCAGAGCGACGAAAAAAGGTGTCTCACCGACATCAACGTGAAAAGTCGCGTACACGACTTCGACCTCACCGATCTCGACCATCCGCCTCAACGCTGCATAATTGCACTGACAACAATTGTCAGCGACGACAGTCGCGTCGTCGTCGTGCTTTATGCAGGGAAAACATCCGCATCTCAATCTAATAACAATGATAATATCATATTTTCACATGATAAAAAATAAATAAATAATCTTGTTTTGTAATTCGTTGAAACAACTGATCTGTCACAATTTGTTATTAATTTTCAAGATTAAAAGCGAAAAATCGAGGATAATTCCTATTTTGTTGAGAAATTTGAAGAATAAAAATTGTTTCGCTTATGGAAATTATTATTTATTAATATTAATATGTGACGATCAAGCATTATAGCAAATAGACGATTCGAATGAGAAGAAAATGAGAGATGGTCGGTAATTTACCGACGCAGTCGGTCGGTAACTTACCGACGCACTCGGTCGGTAACTTACCGGCCGATATAATAAATTATTTATTTTCAAGTAAATTAATGAATTTATTAATTTGTGATGTTTTTTTTTCTATTACCTCGTGCATAATTGGCATAAACCCGTCGAGTGATTAATGAGGAACAATGGCCATCCGTATGCGGCAAGTGCAAAGTGCATGTAATGTATCGCCGATTGAAAGTGTCCGAGATCACCCTCCTCCGTCAATGATAAAAATTTCGTTCTCGGTGTGACCGGTACACCCGATAGAAACTCGTATGTGTCATTTTTCTTCTGTTTAACGATCAATTCGCGCTCGATTTTTTGAAATTTTCTCAACAAAACGAGACCCGCGACAACGTCCGATGGAACGACGTCGAGATCCCTGAAGAAGTCGCTCAATAATCTCGCTATGTCCGTAAACGAATTCTGGTAATTTTTTGAAAGAAAAAAACAATTTTTTAATATTTAAAAAATTTTTTTTTTGCAATTTTTTTAATCCTAAGGACTTGAAAATAGACCAAGGTTTTTTTTAAATGGAGAAGCATGAAACTGGGCGAAAGTGTATTTTTTCTATTCAAAAGGATGAAAAATAGACAAAAGTTTATTTCCTTTTTTAAATTTGACGAGCATTTAATTTTTTTTTTAATTTGACAAGCATAAAAATAGAAAAAAAATTATTTTTTCTATTTGAAGGGATGAAAAAGATAGTTAATTTTTTGTTTTAAAGGTGATAAAAAATAGATTTTTCTTTTATTTGAGGGGCCTGAAAATAGATAATAGATTTTTTTGCATCCAGTGGGTTTGAAAATACGGTTTTTTTCTATTTGGAATTTTCTCAATAAAAAAAAAAGAATATACGAAAAAGGGAGATTTATGTATTTGTCGATTTGCCCTGGAATTCCCCGTACGAAGACAAAAAACTCGAAGAAAAAAAAACGGTTTTGAAAGAAACTGTGAAATTAAATTCTCACGATAAATTATTATTTTCTTAAATTTCCAAACTCAAACAAATTCTCTGCTATGATAAGATTTCGAAAAAAAAAGTTGGAACTATTTTTTCTTACAAAAAAATTGACAAAGTTCACAAATTAGTTTTAGTATTAAAAAAAAGATAGTAGCGAGGAAAATGAAAAAATCAGGTCCTCGAGTTTTGGGATTTTAGGTCGTCTATGAAATTACGAATAATGTATTTAAAACGGGTTTTAAAATAAAAACTGCGACATTGATCGATTTGCGTGGCAACGAGATAAATTCTTCATTTTTGAGAGCTCATGGAAAATTAAAAAAAAATCATAACTTAAAAAAAAAAAAATTCTTTAATATCTCACTCTATTTCTGTCGGAATTTCCCATACAGCAGAAGAGCAATCTGCATCTATTGTCCCAGCTGTCCTGGTAGGCACGTATCACCTTTCTGCAACAAAATATATTCATCATTCTTTTTTTTACCTTTCATGAGAAAAGCCCGAACAAAAAAAATGGAATACGTCGGAAAAATTATTATTATTATTATTATTTCAAATGGATCCATGAAAAAACTTTATTATTTGAGCAAAAGTCGGAAGAAAAAATAGGAGAGTTGTATTTTCAATTTTTTTTATCTTTGAAATTATTTTTTTTACTTTTTTTTATTTTTTTTATTTTTTTTAATTTTTTTTTTTCATTTACCGTTGTCGCCAATTTCTGTTTCTACTGCCGCTTCTTTTGTAGTGCATTCTACCACCGCCCCTTGATTCGGCCTCTCTCATGCTGCGTTGATATTTCTTCATTTTAACCCACGATCTTCCAGCTGCATCGTATGTGCACCATACGGTCACTATTACGGACGCGAGGATGCACCAATTCGATATAACCAATCCTGATGAGAAAGTAAAAAAAAAAATGGGAATTGCACACTCAAAAGAGATAATTAATTTTTTGAAATTAAAATTGAAGCGAAAAGTTAAATAAAATTATAAATGCATGTTCTTAGTTGAGTATCCTGTTGCGCTAATTAAATTAAAAAAAATAATTAAAAACAAAATTTATATTACTTAATTAGATCGTGAATTGTTTTGGATTTCTTTTTGTTCGAGATCTGATTCAATTGGGAATCAAAATGGCGGTGTAATCTGTATCCAATATGGCCGCTCACTTCTCGATCAGCTGTTGTGAATACGAGTGCGGACAGGTAATAAGTACGAATTTCAAGCAGAATTATGAACTTTGAGGTGGAAAATGATTGAATATTATTATTGGGGTCATTATTGCAGACGTTTATCCGTGAAAAAAGGGAAATTTAGCTTATACGTCTTTTCAGCAGAGACGAAAAGTCGAGAAACAGGTTATGTTCTCTCTTAATGGAGATCTGACAGCGCCAGTTCGGAATTTGACCACGAGAGAGCGCCACTTTTACATTCGCGATCAAAACCAATCTCTTATGTGTATAAATAACATAAACATGGTTAATAAAAATAAGCCAACGTTTTTCGGTTCACAGATAAACAACATTTCTTCTACATTTTTTTCTGCTTAGTTTCTTCGCCTCTGGATAACTGCGGACTGAGAGAATTTTAAAAATTTCGAAAGGAAATTTAAAAAATTGCTGAAATACTGTTCCCTATCAAAAAATGCGCAATATATTTTGGTAAAATGAAAAAAATTATTTCGAAAAAATGAAAATATTTTGGGTGCAAGAAAAAATTGAAAAAATTTTTTAAAAATTTTGTTTTGCAATTTAGTATACCTAATATCACATCCTTCGCCTGATGGACCGGACACGTTTGATAAAACTCAACGAGCCACGCAATACCGGCGCAAAGCCATCCTGTCTCCACCAGTAACAAGGCTGAAACGTAAAAGGTTTTTAATAAAATTAGTATGAAATTTAATTACCACGTTAAGGGGTCAGGATTTGAAAAAAATCGATTTTTTCAAATTGAAATAAATTTCAAATATCTCAAATTTTTAACAAGCTTTTATAAATATATTCTTTAGTAATTAATCAAAGGTTTTTTTAAACCATAAATATTTTACATTTCATAAACAATTCAAGGCAGAAATGTTCATCGAAAATCGATTTTTTTTAGTCACCACCATTTTGGTAAACATAAATATTTTGCTTATTCCTTCGATACTTCAATTTCCTTCAATCAAATACTTTAAAATTATAAGTAATAAATAACAAATAATAAATTATAAAATAACCTTAAAATTACAAAAATGGCACTGAGGATTCTCAAGAGCTTCGCCAGTTTTTCTGACTTCCATCTTTCCCTGTAATCATGTTTTCTTCTTCTCTTGATTCAATTTCGATTACGAATCAAAATGGCGAGAATGTTGGAAAAGAAAATGGCGTCGTAACAATGGTAGCCAATCACGTGGCGAGGATTCATTGAAATTAATGGCCGCGCGCGACGCCATTATTAGCAGTAATTGGGAATACTGAATAATTTGGTTTGGCTGAATAATTCAAAAGAGAAGAGATCGGAGTGATTGGAAGGAAAAGAGATTCAAGAATTTTATTCAAGATTCTCAAGAGACTTCTGGTAATCAATTTAAAGCCACTCGCTTCTCAACGTTTTATGGAAATACTTCTTATCGAATTTGTCGTCCGTAAAATTACGGATTTAAAAGAAATGTGACATTTTTATTCGAACTAGCATAAAAATATATTTAAAAAAAACCAAGAAAACAAAGCTTTGTTTAAATGGAAGGAAAAAGGGCAATTTTCACGTTATCGATATCATCAGTCGGTAAAGTAGGAAACATTGAAAACTTGGACCATTCGATCTTCTTAAAAATTCGAAACATTCCGACGGTAAAACAGAAGTCTCGAATTTAAATTTGGAGAGAATTCGTTTTTGAAAACAAACACACATTGGGAAACGTTTGAATAAACTTTGTTAGATTCTGCTCTTATTAGCTAATTCATAAAGATAAATCCCACAAACGAGAAAAATGGAATAAAAAATAAATTTAAATCAATAAATAATAAGTAAATAATAAATAAATAATAAATAAATAATAAATAAATAATAAATAAATAATAAATAAATAATAAATAAATAATAAATAAATAATAAATAAATAATAAATAAATAATAAATAAATAATAAATAAATAATAAATAAATAATAAATAAATAATAAATAAATAATAAATAAATAATAAATAAATAATAAATAAATAATAAATAAATAATAAATAAATAATAAATAAATAATAAATAAATAATAAATAAATAATAAATAAATAATAAATAAATAAATTACAAAATAATTTTTTGTTGTCCCGGGGGAACAAAATTCCCGTGAGAAAAAAAAAATAATCTTCAAGGATGATTGGAATAAACGGATTATGCTATAATTTTCTGCTTCGACACGCTTTTCAACCCCTAAAGATTCCACCCCTCGCCTCAAAAGCTCGGCAAATCGTACCAATAATATCCTTCCATGGTCTCCAACGGAGAAAAAAAAATACCCTTGAGAATTTTTCGTGTCTGCGACAGTCCAGGATCTGGGAATTAACGGTTTTGGAAGGATTCCAAGAGATGGGAACTTCAACTACCCCCAGAGATATTTCCGCAGTGCGCAAGACAATTTTTCGACGAAAAATCAACAGCAAAATATAAAGAACGAGACCCGAATATTTCCAATCACGTATCGTCGATTGTTCGTCACTCGCAGACAAAAAATCCACGATCTTTAAGGGTTTACAATCCTCGTTGCCAAGTTTTTCTTTGTTTCGATGTTACTCACTTTTTTTCATTCTCAAAATTCGCTTCAATCATATAGCTTTAATCTACCAGTCATTTCTGTGATGACTTCACCTTTTTGAAAAAAATCCAAAATAATTTCTCAAATATTCAAAAAATTCAAAATTCTCTAGATTTTCTCAAATATTCGAAAAATTCAAACTTCTCTTGAATTTCTTAAATATTAAAAAAATTCAAAATTCTCTTGGATGTCTCAAATATTCAAAAAATTCAAATTTCTCTTGAATTTCTCAAATATTCAAAAAATTCAAAATTCTATTGAATTTCTCAAATACTCAAAAAATTCAAATTTCTCTTGAATTTCTCAAATATTCGAAAAATTCAAAATTCTCTTGAATTTCTCAAATATTCGAAAAATTCGAAATTCTCTTGAATTTCTCAAATATTTGAAAAATTCAAAATTCTCTTGAATTTCTCAAATATTCGAAAAATTCGAAATTCTCTTGAATTTCTCAAATATTTGAAAAATTCAAAATTCTCTTTAATTTCTCAAATATTCAAAAAATTCAAAATTCTATTGAATTTCCCAAATATTCGAAAAATTCGAAATGCTCTTGAATTTCTCAAATATTCGAAAAGTTCGAAGTTCTCTTGAGTTTCTCAAATATTCGAAAAATTCGAAATTTTATTGAATTTCTCAAATATTCAAAAAAATTTAAGTCCTCTTGAATTTCTCAAATGTTCAAAAAATTCAAAATTCCCTTGAATTTCTCAAATATTCAAAAAATTTAAAATCCTCCTGAATATCTCAAATGTTCAAAAAATTCAAAATTCCCTTGAATTTCTCAAATATTCAATAAATTCAAAATTCTCTTGAATTTCTCAAATATTCGAAAAATTCAAAATTCTCTTTAATTTCTCAGATATTCAAAACATTCAAAATTCTCTTGAATCTTTTAAGTATTCAAAAAATACAAAATTCTCTTGAGTTTCTCAAATATTCAAAAAATGCAACATTTTTTTGAATTTCTCAAATATTCGAAAAATTCAAAATTCTCTTGAATTTCTCAAATATTCAAAAAAATTAAAATCCTCTTGAATATCTCAAATGTTCAAAAAATTCAAAATTCCCTTGAATTTCTCAAATATAATTCAAAAAGTTCAAAATTCCCTTGAATTTCTCAAATATTCAAAAAATTTAAAATCCTCTTGAATATCTCAAATGTTCAAAAAATTCAAAATTCCCTTGAATTTCTCAAATATTCAATAAATTCAAAATTCTCTTGAATTTCTCAAATATTCGAAAAAGTCAAAATTCTCTTTAATTTCTCAGATATTCAAAACATTCAAAATTCTCTTGAATCTTTTAAGTATTCAAAAAATACAAAATTCTCTTGAGTTTCTCAAATATTCAAAAAATGCAACATTCTTTTAAATTTCTCAAATATTCGAAAAATTCAAAATTCTCTCGAATTTCTCAAATATTCAAAAAATTCAAAATTCTCATGAATTTCTCAAATATTCGAAAAATTCAAAATTCTCTGTAATTTCTCAAATATTCAAAAAATTCAAATTTCTCTTGAATTTCTCAAATATTCAAAAAAATTCAAAATTCTATTGAATTTCTCAAATACTCAAAAAATTTAAAATCGTCTTGAATATCTCAAATGTTCAAAAAATTCAAAATTCTCTTGAATTTCTCAAATATTCGAAAAATTCAAAATTCTCTTTAGTTTCTCAGATATTCAAAACATTCAAAATTCTCTTGAATTTTTTAAGTATTCAAAAAATACAAAATTCTCTTGAGTTTCTCAAATATTCGAAAAATTCAAAATTCTCTTTAATTTCTCAAATATTCAAAAAGTTCAAAATTCTCTTTAATTTCTCAAATATTCGAAAAATTCGAAATTCGAAGGGGTTGAGAGTCAGGCACCGCTCGAATCGCCTGGGATACCCAAAATAGGTGCATTAATATACAGATCGTCATCTATCTTGTGGTTAACCACAGCAACCGTATGTACGAATATATATATATATATATATATGTCCATCAATCTATAGTACGATAATATGCAAGCTTTGATTGAAAAGATTGACGGAAGTGCCGATTCACCGCGATCGGATGAAATCGCTCAATACCGCGATAGTATTCAATATAAATTGAGAAAAAAAAAAGGTAACATATGTATATTTTTTAGTTCGCTTGATTCGAGGATTATCGACTGAAAGGATGAGACTATACCGCGGGCCATGGTCTGATCCATGTTAATGGAAAAAAATTCGAACACACCCATCCATCAATCCACGTTGACAGAAAAAAGGAATCCGAATCCAAGTTCGTGGAGGAAAAATTTTGACATTGATAAAAAAACATTCCGAACACTCATGAACTGATCCGCGTTGGTGAACAAAAAATTCCGAACATCCACACCCAGAAAAAAGATCTAGTACATTTAACTAAATCCTAGTCAAGCCAAATAAATTTTTTTAGTTGTAGGCCGGCCTAATACAATTCTATTCATGTCAACGAATTTTTTTTTTTGAATGACCTACTAGGAAAATATATTGCGATCTAATAATTTTTTATTTAATATTAATAAATATTATTTCAAACTGAACAAATATGTATTTGAATGAAATAATTTTTTTTTAATATTTACACAATATATATCTTTAAACATTTCAATCTTTGAATTTATAGCTACACAAATGAAGTCTACAATTTCGTGAAGCTTCGTCTTTTCTTTAACAGAAGGGAAAAGAAAAAAAAACCCTTTTTTATGGGAATCCTTTTCGGGGATTCGACCATCTTGCGTTTTGTCGCAATGTTCAATGTATTGAATAACCATACTGAAAAATAAGGATATCAAACACAGACGAGCTTGGAGAGGATATAGGCGTCGAGAGGCAGGTTCGCTTGTGCGAGAGGTAGCCACCTGGCGGATTTTTGGGGTACTGACAAATCTGTAGATATGATCGGATGAGATTACGGGTGAATAGGTATTTAGTAACAACGAATAGAATTTTTCATCAACGCCTGTTTCTCGATGACAGGGAATTCAAATAAATAAATATAGTGAAAGTAAATATCGCCCAAAATTGGATGGAAAGAAAATTTTCTTTAAAGTAAGTAAAAAATAATCAAATAAACGATTATAGTACCTATGACTAGATCTTTTTTCTAGGTGCATGCACTTATCAACATTGATGGAAAAAAAAAATTCCAAACAATCATACACGGAAAAAAATGACAAGTGACAATTCATGTGTAATGTTTAAAAAAATTACTGCATTCAATGCAGAATATACGGTTCAGAACTGTAATTCAGGCGTTTTACTGGGAATCCATTATAAATTAATGGATTTAATGTAGTCTCTACTTTGCAAACCATTATAAATGCTGATTTACTCTGTAAAAAATGCAATGTTCGACGCAAAAAAATAACAAGCAGAAACGACGAAATCCACTGTGTATGAACTGTAAAATTTACAATGGTCTCTGTAGAATGTTCAAAGCACATAATTAGAAATTTCAGTGTTCCCAGTGAAAAATCAAATGCGCGCCGCAAAATATGCAACGTCAATTTCAATTTTTACAGTGTGACACTGTAACGGAACGGCGTGCCACGATCTCGGCATTTTGCCCGAGATCCGCTAGATGGCGTCGGACGGCGCGCCCTCTCGCGCCAGCGAGAGCGCCACCGAGCACCTATAAGGTCCGATGTATTACCAACATCGGCGTCCTCAATTGACATACAATTGTTGGAACATCACCCACGTTCTGTGGTCGAACAGTCCTATGGACTGAAGACTACATTTTCTCAACAGATCACCATTGCATTTCGGCGACACTCGTGCTCTTTATGGGTGCGAGGTTAAACTTGATTCGATTAATTAATTGATCTCACGATTAATTAGTCAAGTACAAGCCCTCGTAGCTATGAGCCTGAGCGAAGATAAATAACGGTTTATTGCAATATTTGAATAAATTGGAATTTAGTCAAATATCGAAACGTTTCACTGCACTATAATTTATTTTAGAAATTGCAGTATTTTCAGTGAAAAATAAAAAAACCTACCGCAAAATATACAACGTTCTTTTCAATTTTTACAATGCACACTGTAATTTTTTCACGGGCCCTGGATAATTTTTACAATGTGAAATGTGTAAAAAGTTCACCGGATACAACAGAAATGTAACGTTTCACGTAGTGTACATTTTACTGTTCCACACTGTAAAAATTCGTTTACCCTTCCAGGAGGCGCTGTTGATGGGGAAAACTGTAAAAATTAATGGGAATCTCAGCAGTTCTCACTGATAATTTTTTTCCGTGTATTGTTCGTGAATTCGCCTTATTATTATAATTATTATTATGTTTCATTCGATATTGAGTCGCTACGCAATTTATTGTAAAATAACAAATTTGTTGACATTGATTTGCATTTGTTGTGAGAGAAAAGAAGCGCCAGTCAGTTTTGCCTTGTACGTCTTCTCGATACACTGAGAAGACAAATGAATATAAAATAATAAGAAAAGGCTAATAAGCAAAAAGGACCGTGCCTTTTGCAATTTATTAAAACCTTTCGTCGTCAAAATAAAACACGTGAATTTCTCACCAGTCCTCAATTGAGGACACTAACACATATTTTTTTTGAATCATCTATTAATTGTCGGCAAGGAAAGCCGGTAAATTTTTCTAATTACAAATTACAAATTTAATTAGTAATTGAAATTTTTTTAATTACAAATTACAAATGTAAATGTAAATGTAATTTACAAATTTACATTTGTAATTTACAAATTACAAATTACAAATTACAAATGTAATTACAAATTACAAATGTAATTACAAATTACAAATGTAATTTGTAATTGAAAATTTCCTAGTTACGAAGTACAAATGTAATTAGTAATTATAAAAAATTCTAATTACAAACGCACTAGTTACATTTTATCGATGCAATTAGAGTCAAATTTCACTCTAATTACGTGTAATTAGGACCAAATTTTCGACTAATTACATTTTTTAATGTAATTAGTATACAATTTCCGACTAATTACATGTAGTTAGAGTCAAATTTGACTCTAATTACATTGATAAAATGTAATTAGTGCGAAATTTGAACCTAAGTACATTTGTAATTTACTGGTCCTTGTTCGTAGAAAAAAAATTCCGAACACCCATATTCGGATCAACATTGATGAAAACAAAACTCGAATACGCATGTATTGATCCATGATGGTAGAAAAAATAATCCGAACACTCATGTACTGGTCCTTGATGGTAGAAAAAAAATTCCGAACACCCATATTCGGATCAACATTGATGAAAAAAAAATTCGAATACCCATGAATTGATCCATGATGGTAGAAAAAATAATCCGAACACTCATGTACTGGTCCTTGATGGTAGAAAAAAAATTCCGAACACCCATATTCGGATCAACATTGATGAAAAAAAAATTCGAATACCCATGAATTGATCCATGATGGTAGAAAAAAGAATCCGAACTGTACTGGTCCTTGTTGATGAACTGGTACATTAATGAAAAAAGAATCCGAACACCCACATTCGGATCAACATTGATGAAAAAAAATCGAATACGCATCTATTGATCCATGATGGTAGAAAAAAGAATCCGAACACTCATGTACTGGTCCTTGATGATAGAAAAAAAATTCCAAACACCCATATTCGGATCAAGATTGATGAAAAAAAATCGAATACGCATGTATTGATCCATGATGGTAGAAAAAATAATCCGAACACCCATATACTGGTTCTTGATGGTGAAAAAAAAATTCCGAACACCCATATTCGGATCTGCATTGATGAAAAAAGAATCCGAACACCCATATTCGGATCAACATTGATGAAAAAAAATTCGAATACCCATGTATTGATCCATGATGGTAGAAAAAAGAATCCGAACACTCATGTACTGGTCCTTGATGATAGAAAAAAAATTCCGAACACCCATATTCGAAACTACATTGATGAAAAAAGAATCCGAACACCCATATTCGGATCAACATTGATGAAAAAAAATTCGAATACCCATGTATTGATCCATGATGGTAGAAAAAAGAATCCGAACACTCATGTACTGGTCCTTGATGATAGAAAAAAAATTCCGAACACCCATATTCGAAACTACATTGATGAAAAAAGAATCCGAACACCCATATTCGGATCAAGATTGATGAAAAAAAATCGAATACGCATGTATTGATCCATGATGGTAGAAAAAAGAATCCGAACACTCGTGTACTGGTCCTTGATGGCAGAAAAAAAATGCCGAACATCCATATTCGGATCAAAACTGATGAAAAAAAAATCGAATACGCATGTATTGATCCATGATGGTAGAAAAAATAATCCGAACACCCATATACTGGTTCTTGATGGTGGAAAAAAAATTCCGAACACCCATATTCGGATCAACATTGATGAAAAAAAAATTTCGAACACCCATATTCCAAACACTCGTGTGCTGCTGGAAATTTCTTTCTTTCCTTCCCCCTTAATCTGATGCCTTCTCTCACCCTCCAAAATATACATGAGTGGTTGTTCGTTAGGGTAAAGACTCGCGGAGGGTGAATTTTCCCCCTTATTAATATTCCCATCTCGCACTGCCCATTTTTTTACACTCTCTCCCAACTCTTGACGTCAACTATAAACGGTATGCTATGTTTCGTCCAAGGGATTTATGTATATATAAATATTTTATATACGTGCATATATGGTGGAGGAAAAATGGCTCTGCAACGATTTTCAACCCCCTCTAATTTTCCCCAGTTCGTTCCGGACATATTTGCCTTGCAAAAAAGAGAAATCTAGTCGAAAATTGCTTTTCCAGCAAAGGGGATATCATTCCCCCCTCCCAATTTAGTACGTCTTTGTACAGGTCGATTCAGAATATAACATTTTTCCACAATTTCAGAAATTTTGAGTTATTTTTCTTTTCCACTGAGTTGAGATAGTTTTAGCGATTTTTCGACATGATTTTTATCAAGGATCAATAACAAAATGGCGAAATCTATTTCGTAAATTAAAAAATTCCACCATACTCCGTCATTTTGCCGACACAGGACAGTGCAAGAGTAATTTTTAATCAACCTGTACAACTTGAGATTCCATCTGTGAAACCACGAGGGGTTGTTCTTGGAAATAAGGGAGATTGCCAAATATCGAATTATTTCCGCATTTCCAACGGAAAAATAAAGGAATTTTTTTCTTCCTCGACGACCATCATCCAAAGTCTCTCCCGATAAAAACGGCTCAAGAAACTTTCCTGCCTTAACTTCACTTGGTATTAACTGGTATATTCAGAAACGTTAATGGAGCGAGGCAAAATTTTTCGACAAACATAAATTTTTCCGGTCAACAATTCCGTAGAATTGTAAACATTAAGCAAAAAAAAATGACTCTTAAATTGTATAAATATTAAGTAATCGGATGCCTCCAGTAATCGATATCTCGATGAAACGATTAATCGATTCATCGGCGACTCGATTAATCGATTCATCAATATCACGATTAATCGATACTTCGATATATCAAGCTATCGATTAATCGATACTTCGATATATCGAGCTATCGATTCATCGATACATATCGATATGTATCCATAAATCGATATATCGATATATGTAGATGAATCGATGTATAGATATGTATAAATCGATACATATCGACATATCGATACATATCGACTTATCGTATCGATATATATATATATCGATTAATCGATATATCTATCGATAAATAGATATATCTATCGATAAATCGATATGTTTATCGGTAAATCGATATGTATATCGATAAATCGATATGTTTATCGGTAAATCGATATATATATCGGTAAATCGATATATATATCGATACATCGACTTATATCGATAAATCTATATACATATCGATACATCGACTTATATCGATAAATCGATATATATATATATATATATATATATATATATATATCAATACATCGACTTATATCGATAAAGCGATATATATATCGATAAATCGATATATATATCGATAGTGGATAAATCGAATAGATAAAGCAAACTCACAAAGTCTGATGTAGAGTAGATGTTGCATCGGTGCTCGTGCTGCGGTATCAAGTATACTTCCTCTCGTAGCTAGGATGCATATCGACAATTCGACGGCCATGGAAGCGATGAATAGCGCGAGATAACCAAGAACGTATTCCCATAATAGTAGAATACAGGTTACGGTACGATCCCAATCGAGAATTCCGAGTAACACGCCGAGAACCGTCACCCTGGAATGATACGAGAAATAAAAAGCTTCCGTTTTATTATCGATAATCGATATTAACGACAGGGACGCGGACGACTCTTTTCAACAAACGCAAATAACGCACCGCAGTTCACAATAAAACCTTAAGAGCGAATGTGAGTGAAATACGTGTCTCGATAGTCAGTCAATACGAAAAAAAAGAAAAAAAATGTTATGTAACGAACCGATGCAAATGTAAGTTTACTCTTAGAGACGCAAGACTTTATTTTTCATCTCCCTAAAAAGCTCTGCGGATTCTCCTCGCTTTATCGGAGATCCAAATGATGTAACAATGCATATCGCAATTACAACTCTACCAGATGCAATGCTGCCGACGAAAAATAATTTCGGTAGGGAAAAACTTCTGCCCCTGACTTGCCCTCCCTAACTAATGTAGGGAAATGATCCGCCCATCCTAACTGGCCCAGTTATGCCATGTAACACCTGGCTGGCCATTTTCGGATCCGGCGGTCATGAACAGGCCCCTATGACGATATGATCCGGCCCTTGCAGATCCTGATCAGGCCCCTAAGATCTTTAAAATCATGCCCTTGAAGGCCCTGATCACGGCCATCAAGTTTCCGATCATACACCGAAGCGCTTTTTGACCAATTAGTTTTTACAAGGTACTCCTTTTTCGATGTATGCATCTTACTATTTATTTCGAGGCAACCCTTTCTTGGGGTACACTTCTCGTTTGGCAATCCTCGAAGAGAATATTAGTTTCCGAGTGAACGGAAATTCTCTAGGAGAATTGAATAAATAAGTCCAATTACATGAGCCGGCATGAACTCCTTGTATGGATTCTTTCGACACCGACCTCTGCTAACATCCGTGCTCGCACCCGTCTATATAAGCATGCTCTTCGCATTATCCGTATGGGAGTTCAACGGTTGCCGTCCTGCGACATCTCGCGCCAAGTCTTGGAACTAACGCGATGCGGTTCGTGATAATAATAATAATACACTGCGACCTCGATAATCGGAATCCATCGGGACCCGCCCCTGCAAGAAGTGGGGTTGCGCACATTGCACAGAACCGTCTCTGCGCCGCTGGTGGCTGACGGCGGCCTCACGCGATTGGGTCGGCGCTTCTCCCACTACGCGCAATTGCAACGATCAAGGTACCGATTATCGAGGTCGCAGTGTAATAATAATCCTTTATTGCACTCCGTGCGCAAAGTGCCACTTTGCGCACTCGTACAATAAAATTTCGTACGATACTAGTGCCTACGTTACGAACATGTGGCAGGCGCACGATTGCTTCTTCTCGCGAGATAAAAGTGATAATGTAAATAATAATTAAATAATAAATCATAATAATTTAATAATAATAATAATAATAATAATAATAATAAACGAGGCAATGATTGTTAATTTAATATTATTGTTATTACTATTATTGTATCGTATTTTCATGTTACGAAAGTATGATTTTTACAAGTTCATGCACAAAACAAGTTCAGGACCTGCTCATTTCTTGGCCATGCGATGCATGAACTGAAAGCCGATATAGAAATAATTTTATTTTAATAAATACTCAGGGGAACCCAATAGTTTCCACATCAGAGCCCTGTCAGGGTAATAACAAAAATGTGTTGCTTAAAAGTGTAAAAATAACATCGTCGGAAACTGTTCATATTCTGACCATGCAGGGCACTGATAAATAAGTTATTATTTCAATGTAATAACTATAGGGGCCAAGTCGTTAAGTTCCTTGTTAGGGCCCTGCCAGGAAAATCGGATCAGAAGGGCAGAAGGTCTAACAAGTATCAACTCTACCATGTAACAACTCTACCAAGTATCAACTCTACCACGTAACAACTCTACCAAGTATCAACTCTACCACGTAACAACTCTACCAAGTATCAACTCTACCACGTAACAACTCTACCAAGTAACAACTCTACCAAGTAACGGGTCTACCAAGTAACAACTCTATCAAGTAACAACTCTACCAAGTAACAACGAAACAACACTCCAACAAAGTAACTATCAACTCTACCAGATATAAATTCTCCCGAAATAATGTCGCGACGGAAGAATAATTTTCTGTCACAACGAATGAAGCACTATAATGAGAATATTTACAACTCTTCCAGAAACAAATGAAAAAAACATCTCTACCAAACAACAGCTCTACGAAATGATAAGTTTACCGCCCAAAAACGCTACCGAATATGAACCCTACAAGGAACAACTGTACTAAATAAAAACTCAATGGAATAATCAACCGTGACAAATATTGACTATTATTCGCTATAAAACTTTCAAATTCAACTACTAAATTCAAGACCACCGTCAAACAACTCTACCAGAGTACACTTAACTGAATAACAACTTTACCAGAAATAAATGCCGAAAAAATTCTACAGAATTCTAATCGACCGAATTCAACTCTACCGGATTCAACTCTTCCAGATAAAACTTTACCAAATTCAAAACCACGGTCAACAACTCTACCGGACCAAACTTAACCGAATAACAACTCTACCAGAAATAAATGCCCAAGCAACTCTCTGAAATTTCAACTCTACGTGATTGGGCTTCTCTACACGAGAACAACTCTACCGATCATAACTAACACGAAAATAATGTCAATAACGAATGAAGCAAAACGAAAAATGTGTTAAAAGTGTATACGGAACGTGACTTGATTGAATAATTATTATCGTCCGGTTGATTAAGTCTCAGCGGAGCTTTTATCGGCCGTCGTTCGAGGTCACCATAAATTATGGGGCTTTAAATCGAGAGAGAAAAATCCTTAAAGTGACCTCATTCTATTTTTAAGTATTGCGATCGATTAAAGGAAAATTTATATAAATATGTTTCACAATATGAAGAGAAAATGGGGAGAAATGTCTTTCCCTTGTAATTCAATTTTTTCAATTTTTTTTTTTATTAGGGAGTACTTAAAAATAAAATAATTTTTTTTCTTTTTTTTTAAACGTATTTATTTGTGTTTATCATTGCGTCAAGGGGAAAGAATGAAAAATGACGATGAAAGGAAATTGAGAATGGGGGATCGAAGAGAGGGAATTTTATCACGAGAGATTGCGACCCCTCGCGTATCGGACTAATGGCAAGGGTGAAAGGGATCGATACCAAGGGGATGGTTTTGCGATTAGGCAACGTAAGATCGTGCCGAGGGATGTGATCTCGAAGAGAAAAAAAACTTTTCCAGAAAAACAAAGACCCTCTTATTGACTGCGAATATTTACAAAGCATTCTCCCAAAATCGTGTAATATTTTCTCAAAAATTTAATTTGGATGAAAAAAAAAATCGCACGAACAAAAAATTTTTTTTTTTCGAATAACTCGATATTTTGAAAAAAAAAAGTTATGTTAACATACGAGAGCGAGAAATTTTTGAAATTTGTTTCCTCGATGTTTCAGGTAATTTTTGATGGGCTCAAAAACAGGAAAAAAAAATCCGTCCCTTTTTTAGGTGATCAAATTTTGGTTTCAATTTCGGCGATGAATTTTTATTTAGAGAAACGTTGCCCGTAGTAAAAAACTCCATTCGTCGCCATTGAAAAATCTCCATTCATTCCCCATTGCCAAAATAACCAACGGAGATGAATGGCGAATTGCCTAAGGGGATTTTCGCCATTGAATTCCCCATTTGAAATCGAATGAGGATTTTCCAATGAGGATTGACTTCCCCATTTGAAACGGAATGGGGATTATCCTATAGGAATTCAATGAAGAAAATCCCCATAGGCAATTCGGCATTCATCGCCATTGGTTTTTGTAAGCAATGGGGAATGAATGGCGATAATCAATTGAGATTCTTTCATATAATAAAAAACTCCATTCGTCACCATTGAAAAATCGCCATTCATTCCCCATTGCCAAAATAACCAATGGAGATGAATGTCGAATTGCCCCAAAGACATTTTCGCCATTGAATTCCCCATTTGAAATCGAATAGGGATTTTCCAATGAGGATTGACTTCCCCATTTCAAACGGAATAGGGCGATTATCCCATGAGCATCAGTCGGCAAGAACTCCTTGCATGGATTTTTTGGACACCGACTTCTGCTAATATTCCGTGCTCACAATCGTCTAGATAAGCATACTCTTCGCATAATCCGTATGGGAGTTCAGCGGGTTGCCGTCCTGCGACATCTCGCGCCAAGTCTCGGAACTAACGCGACGCGGTTTCCAATGGACATCTTTGGGTAATGCTGATCATTCAGTTTATCCGCATTTACTTCCCAATGGACATCATTGGGTAAAGCTGATCATTTCGTTCATCAGCATTTGCCTTCCAATGGACACCATTGGGCAATGCTGATGGCTCGGTCCATCAGCATTTGCTTTCCAATGGGCATCATTGAGTAATGGTGATCATTCGGTTCATCCGCATTTGCTGCCCGATGGACGTCATTGGGCAATGGTGACTTTTCAATGGATATCCATTCACTGAACAATGGTCGTTCCTATACGCCATTGAAAAATGTGGAAATCTCAATGGGTCCCCATTCATTGTCCGATGGAGTCGTATGAGGACCATTGGTTGCCATTGGCGATTCAATGGAGTTTTTTTACTACGGGTGTCCAAGACACTTGAAAGTAAATTAAGAAAAATGAAGTATTTTCAAGATTATGAAAAAAAACGTGGCGGGTTTTGGAAAATTCGAAAAAAAATTGAATTTTTTTATTTTTTAAAATTTTTTAATTAATTTTTGGAAAATTCTGCACGATTATGAAAAAAAACTGTGGCGGATTTGAGGGAGAATGCTTAGTATCGAAAAAATGCTGATCACAAGATTACCACGAGCCAATTTATGCAGGGGGTGAAGAAAATATGGGCTAGAGATAAGAAACGAAAAACAATTGAAAGGGCCGACGACGATCAAGTTTTTCACTTTCAGTCGCTAGATGGTATATGTTAAATTATTCTGCAAATAACCAATGTGCAAAATTTACAAGCATAAAGTACACTTTGGGCTATATAAAATTTTGATTTTTCGAAAGAGGAGCATACTTCCTCAAATTCGTAATATTTATAATTTATAAAAATTGTAATGTATGACCACCGAAATCTATATTTCTTAATTACCAGAAAAACGTTCATCTTATACTTATGTATTCATAAACAAAAATATACATTGTAACGGAAAGACCTGCGGCCCAGCGCGATCTCGGTAGTTCGGCCGAAATCCGCTAGATGGCTTCGGCCTCGACGCGCTCTCGCGCAAGCGAGAGAGCGAGCCCCCACCTATAAGGTCCCGCTTCCATTGGGACGAGATCTTCGGAAAGGTGTGGGCGGAAGGCGATAAGAGGGATCATCTGAGCTAACATAATATAAAATATATGATATAACATTATATATCATATTATATATATACAAATACAAAAAACATCACATAAAACCGTGAAGTTTGCTCGTGACAAAAGTCATGAAATGGGAAAATAAACATGAAAGAGAATGCAGGCTCGAAAAAACTCTCTTTCCTTGCTTTGATTTTCGCTGATGCATAAAACCAAAGTATAGGCATAAAGTAAAGCATACTGTAAAAGCCAGCGGTCCATTCTTCTACATAACTCTACACGTAGGCGTTACTTTAGAAGTTTTGTCTGAGGAGTCGTGTTTTTTTTTTTTTTTTTTTTTTAGTGTCCAATCAGACGGTCTGGTTCTCATCACGCTGATTATTGTCAACTGGGCGTGGAAAGAACTTAAGGGAGAATTCACATGCGAAAAAATAGATTTACTAGAATTTTTTTCATAATATCATTCCATGTGAGCCAAAGAGTCCATTTGAAAATGTCGATGAAACATTATTATTATTATTATTTTTACATTTATATTTTATACACCGATTTTTTTAGAAGAGTTAACCATTTATTGGACTTTGGTAGTGATTTATTCGGTAGTTGGAGATTTGTATATTTTTGTTGTTGTTGGAAAAATCCCCTAATTTCTCAATTATAATTTTTGTGGTTTTTAAGGGATTAAAAAATTGAGGGATTGATTTTTACGGGAATTCGTTAAGGTTTTTAAGGGATTTAAATTAAGGGATTGATTTTTGGTGGTAGTGGGGTTATTTTTCAGGGTTATTTTTCGAAATTTGCTAATTATTATTGTTAAAGGGGGGGCCATTTTTTTAAATATTGTTAACAATTTTTTTACAGAGTCAAATATGTTCTCACATTTTTCATCACCATTTACTGACAATGAATCGGAAATTACCATTTTACTCATATTTTTAAGCCACAAAATTTTTTCTTCAGTTTAAGTTATTTTATTATTTTTATTAGCATGGAAATGAAGTTAAAAGTCGTCAAAAGCTAAGTCGATTTATCGCCAACCGAGAATGACGACGCTCTCGAGCGGAAAAAAGAAGCTCGAGAGATTGAAACCGACAGAAGGAGAGTAAAAGAAGAAAAATAAAATGAAGAAAAACGAATCGGTTGACTATTCCCGCCCGTGGAGAACCCTCCAAAGCGAATCTCGTTCTCACTCGTTCTTTCACTCTGCGCAACGAAGAGATCTCGTTTTTTTCTTCTTTCTTTGCCTTTCCAAGCAATGCTATTACGAGCCAGTTGAAAAATGAGACCGAATGCCAGCGAACAAAAAGGACGCGAATCTTGAGATTTAGGACTCAGCTTAAAATGACTCGAGCCGCTTTTTTCCGTCAATAGTCAGAGAAATAATTTATTCAATAATAATGACAATTTATTGTTACCGAAATTAGGTGAATCTGTTATGAAACCCTTGATCTTGCACCGTACGAAAAATCCACCAAAAATAAGGTAAATCGAGACTTAACTTTGTTTCGAAAAAAATCCGCTAGGTGGCTGCGAGAGCGCGGCGCTCTCGCGCAAGCGAGACACGGTGGCCCGAGCCTATATAAGTTCCCGCGCTCCCGCTTGAACTGTTATCGTTCGGTGAGGCTTTCTCGTATTTTGACTCGATAGAATGAAAACTAATCAAGCTATTGAAATTAATAAGCAACATTTATAATAAACAATTGCTTTGAGAAACGAAAATTGTCGGGACACGAAAAAATTAACGTTTTAGCGACATTAAATGTCCCATATGTACGAATATACGTGAACGTAAATATACATATATATTTATTTATAGTGTTCACGGTACCGTGAAAACGAGGGTGAAAATCTACCCGATGCTAGATGCTGTAGCGCTATTTGCTACCTTTTACCAGTTCTACTCGTGGTTGACCCGCAGATCCAAAAGGGAGAAAAAGACGACCAAAGCTTCTCTCGTGAGAAATTCCGTCTTATTTTTCCTACCTCTTTTTTTGACCCGTATATCTCGGGTTTGCAGACCAATAAAGAATTAACCGGGCATGCTCGAGTCCCTCGCGCGAAAGCTTCTTAAATAATTAAAACCTGGATTCGCGTGTAGGTGTCGGTCCATGTACACATAGAATTAATTCCCGGAGAGCCGTGATCCTTTTTCTTAATCGACTGTTGAGGGTTTTTGGGTTCGCCATTGGGATGCTTTATCTTAATCGATTGTACATTCTTCCGAGCTTGTACAATAAGCTAGCACCAGGTCTCTATTCCTGCGATCCATTCCTTACCGACCGCTGAGCGACTGTGTATTTTCATTGGGACGGGCCCCAGAGTCGGTAAGTTACCGACCGATTCGACAAGCCCGATAATTATAATTTGTTCGTAGGGTTAATGAAACGCTTCTTTTTGTCAGAGATGTTATGTTAAGCTTGCTAAGCTTGTTATGCTATGCTATGTGATATTAGGTTATGTTACGTTAAGTTCTGTTATGCTAAAAAGAAATTGCAGAGCTGTAAATGTGCCAAGCTCGAATAAACACAAATAGTAGAGTTTGGGTTTCAGTATCAAAATGTTTTTTGCCAGTTTTTGCCATAAAAATAATTCATGAAATTACAATTTTGCAGAATTTTCATTGGGGAAAAAAATATATTAAAGAAAATGATTATCGATAAAATGTGAAAAAAATATAGGGTCGAGTTGACTTGTAATGCCTCATATTACATAGGAAGGGAAAAAAAAGACTTTTGCGAAGGTTCGGTAATATTGATTTTCGGAGTGAGAGAGAAAAAGAGAAAGAGAGAGGGAAGGAGGAAAAAGGAGAGAGAAGGAGTTGCAGAGAAAAAGAGAAAGAATGTAACGAGAGGTCACAGGTCGAAATAAATAGTCAGGAAGAAGTCGTTCATGCTACATATATGTGCTCTCATATATTCACACCTATATATATATATATGGGTGTCTTCCACCATTATTGGAATGTCACAGAGAAAAAAAATATATATATGAAGCACTTTCCGAACCAAAACCTAAACCTAATACTATTTTTAAAATTTATTTTATTTATTATTTCTTATTAATAATAATAACAAATGTTTAAAATATGGGCCTAGGTTTTGGTTTGGGTTAAAGTTTGACATGAATTCGGCCGGTAACTTACCGACGTTGGAGCCTGCCTCAAATAAAAATAAAACAGTCGCCCAGTGGTCGGTAAGAAAGGGTTGTTTTTTAATAATAAAGCTAATAATAATAATTTATTATACATATTTCTTAAACAGCAATATTTAATAAAAATAATAATGTTCATATCGAACTTTGACCCAAATCAAAACCTGGGCCCATATTTATTATTTATCTATAAGTTCTATTGATTATTATTTATTGTAAAATTATTATAAACAATATCAAAAAGAAATGCCAAAGTGAACGATTTGATGAGGAATTCTTCATATATATGTTAACCTCTATTTCGCGATATTTCCGAAACCCTGTTTTCGTAGATAAAATCTTTCTTATCTCCTACCGTGTCACATGGTTTATATATGTATAGATATATGTATCTATATGTATATGGGGCATTCCACGCCAAATCGACCACTTTTGACCCCGACGCTTTTCGATGGAATTCGTTTCATGTTTCATAGCTATTGTATATAAAATTATTTAATAAACTGTTTTTTGGGTAATTAACAAAAAAAAACGCGAAGTGTTGAAAAAAAACATGAAACGTATTCCATCACAAATTAACCACTTAAACATTTTTAAAAGCCTGTTGTTTGTTCAAAAATGAACCAAATTTGTAGAAAATGTTAAAGTATCTAATGAAAAAAAAAAATTAAAAATGATAATCATCGAGAAATTTTCGTATTTTTCAAAAATTAAAAAAACCGTTGAAGATCGATCCGAATAATTTTTTTCTGTATTTTTTTGAAACGTACATTTAAAAACAAAAATTTTGAAAAAAAACGTCGCGATAGGTCAATTTTGAAAAGTTATAGATATTTGCAAAATAAAGAGCAATTTTTTTTGAAAAATTCACAACTTTTTTTGGGTAGAGTAAAAAAATTTGAAAAAATTCTGAAAAATGTTTTTGATAAGGGAGAAAAAGATAAAAAAGTTTCAGCCAAATCGAAAGGGGTCGGGGTCAAAAGTGGTCGATTTGGCGTGGAATGCCCCATATATAGATGCGTTGATAGGTTGTGATATAAGAGGTTATACTGAGACTGTCATTTTCCGGATCTGGGTTACAAAAGGAATAAAATTGACGACATATCCGCGTGAACAGAAGGGGATGTTATTCTCTCCCTTCTTTCCGGCAATTTTCGAAACGAAACTATTTCGATTTAGGGGTCCGTTCGGGGCCAAATAGTCTGGTCTTCAATATTTTTTTCCCACCAAAGTATTGGTACAACGAGCTTGGAATTTTACACACAATTATGATATAATCTTGGCAAGTTTGAGTTTTTTTTTCATTAAAAATTTTTCATAAACAACCAAGTTATTATTACTTAAACAAAGTGTCAACAAAATTGGCCAATGGAAAATGGCAAAACGAAAAACATACTTTGAATATTAAATTTTTTTATTATTTGGAGAATTTTTTAAGATGAAGATGAATGTTTATAATTATGTATTTTTCTCTTTACTTATCGAAGCAGTTAGAAGCATTAATTTAAGTGCCCTGAGCTTAGAGCTTAAATGCCATCACCCTCCGGCAAGTGCCATGTGGTTTTCACCCCCCCCCCCCCACCTTTGTCCTAACCAAAAAGCCCACACAAATGTGTGTCCCTCATTGCAACCCTCGCGCACCCTCCCTTGTTTTGTTGTCTAGCATCGAAAGGGGAATTCGCCCTCTTGTGTTTTTAAAGTTCGTCGAAAAAAGGCGAACACCGGGTCTTTATTTTTTTCTCTCTTAGCAAGAGTCCCCACTTTTCTTGCGTTTAATATGATTTTAGAAATATAATTGTGTGCACCCTTTCAAATGTGATTACGAGTCTACGGGTCATTATTCTTGCGATCCCTTCCTTACCGACCCCCGGGCGACTGTGTATTTTTATTAGGACGGGCCCCAGCGTCGGTAAGTGACCGGCCGAGTCGAACAATCGGAGTTATTGTGGATTCTTTGAAAATACTTTTGTCAGTAGATCAATGTGTTTGATCAATATATAATATATCATATTGCGCAACTATCGAATCCACCATTACGTTGTCTCAAATTAAATGGGACACCCCGTATATGAATGCATTGGGACACCTCGCGATATCACGAGCAGGTCAATCATCTCGTGGCGAACCAATTGGCTTTGAAAAGTCGACGAACCCGGTGAAAAAAACAGCGCATAGGCGCAAATGTCGCGCGGGCTATGAGTGTTCGACTCTTTTTTTCTCATATAGAGCGCTATGTTCGCGTCTCATGTGTCCCGGGCAGCCGTATAAAGTTACCCCGGTCGGTCGAATCGTCTAGATTTTCATTTCGTCTCTTCAAAGCACATAAAAATCTGTTTCATGCATGGGGCATTCCATGCAAACTAGGAATGTCCCAGCAGCAGACATTTCGAACAAAAACCTTTCTTTTTAATCCAAAAACATATTGAAAATAACAACACCCAAGACTAAAAAGAAAAAGAGGATATAATCATTTGAAATTGGATTTAAATAATACCGTAAAATGCCGTATAATGAGAATCTGCGATTTTTTGAGTTGACACGGAGTCTCCCATATATTACAATGCACATGTATTCAACCCCAATTAAATTAACTCCCTAGAGATCTAATCGGTGTACGTATAGCGAAAATGAGCAGTATTGTTTTCATTTGGTGGCCAAGACTGCCAACCATTGCTGGGCCCAAGTCCGATTCAAAACCATGGCTGGGCCAGTCATGGTCGCCATTCCAATTCCGGCCCAGTATTGGGCCTGTTGTAATTTCCTAGATGGGAATGCTTGTAATAAGCATGGTTACAACTCTGTCAGATACAAAACCATTTACGAACTATTTATCAAGGACATCCGTACCAAATAACTTATACCAAGAAAATCGATAACGTAATAACCACCGATAATCTCGTGTAATTCGCCCTTAAGCTCTATCAGAGTTTGTGGGGAAATAACACAACATAAAACTATGACATTGGTTTCTGGTGGAGTTATTCCGACAAACTCATGGTCTAGCAGAGTTTATTGGTTGAAAATGTAGCCCCACCTAGGAGAAGTCGTAACCTGTAAAGTTGAAGATACACGATAAATTGCAGTATTCATATATTCATGAATTCTCCCGCCGAGACAATTTCTATTGCTGCGAATGCACGGGAGATAAACCAGATGCAAACGAAGTCAGAATAGCCATTTCGAAAACTAGATACCGTAGACCGAGACTTATTGCCCAACCTACCTTATCTCGGTCGATGATACTACAAACGAGAAAGATATAACGGATCCGCTATATACATCGTTGTTCACTTACTAGGTTTGAACGATTATCACCTACTATTACTGTTGGTAGAGATCTCGAATTCTGAAAGCATACCACATCAAGGGCCATAACACAACTCTCGAAAACCTTTTCATACCAACTCTTCCGAGAGAACTAACAACTCAGGAAGGCCTCTAGCCTTTATGAGTTCTTCGAAATGATGTTTTACTCCGGATGAATTCAGGCATCTGTATTCTCATAAGTTATATATACACTCGCATGGACAGTTGAAGACGTTCATGGATGGAAGGCACTAAAAGACACTTGTGAACACTTGCAAATCCATTTGTGGTCCCTTATGAACGCTCCAAGAATGGCGGATCGCAGCACCAGCTACTTGCTAGCTTACTTACTTACCAGCTACTTACTTACTAAGACTAGCTTAACTTACCCGAGGTTACTACTTACTGAATAGCCTAGTCTTGACTAAATATCGGTTTGTCCAACAGTAGGCTAATGATGTAACTGGCTAAGCCCAGTTAAGAACCGGTTAAATCGGTTAGGTCCAGTTGAAGGACTAAAGAAAAATCCCATCATCATCACCATCATCATTATCGTTCGATACAAACATATCAATACCCAGGCCATTACCATGAGTGGTAGACTGGATTCGTGTCTATGGCACGCAGCAGAAGTGCCTGGAAGTTGGAAGGTACAAGAACCAACTGATTGAGTTTAATCCGATGGGGAGTGCTCTAGGGTTTGTCAATGGCTTACTTAACGAGCCCTCTCTCTGATCTGGTGTCTCTTTAGAGGCAGCGTTACGCTTGAATGATTACGCCCATAGATGAAGGAGCATCTCGGCTGATGCAGGATTATCCACGTCGACACCCACATAGTCATTGTCATCAATCGACAAACAAAAGATTATTATGAAGTTCTTGACACGTTAAGAATTTCCATCACGAGACTTGAAGTTTGGGAGGGAAAAACCAACCGATTGATCTGCGCCGGATGAATTCCAAAGCTTTGCAGAATTGGGAATGGTTCATTAAAAGACCTCTATCGAATCTGGTGTTCGTAGTGGAAGTGTCGCTAACCTCGATCGATTCATAACTTGTCTGGCAGGAAGGGACACCCAAACTTTCGTTATTGACACATCAGCATCGGTCATCAATCGATATATCGGGAATTGCAATGACCTTTTAGACTGGAACGTGTATGCAAAACACAGCATAAGGTCAGAAGTTTCGGAGGTTCGGGAATCAACAGATTAACTTGAACCTAGTCGAAAACTCCGCAGGTTTGTGAATGGTTTTTGGTGAACGAAATTTGTCTCTGGTCTGATGTTTGCGATAGAGAATTTCATGAATGGTTCATCGCTCCGCCAACAAGAAAGGGATATCAGTTATCAGTTAGTTAGTTATTGCGAGCTTATCCATCGACAAAACACACCCAAAAGTCCCAGAGATTTTGGTAGATAACTCAAGCTGAATCCAGTTGAAAGCTCTGCTGGTTCGTGAACGGTTTAGTTGTCAAGCTCGCTCTGACCTGGTGTCTGGTGAATGGAGGCTTATCCTTAAATGATTCATGGCTTCTCAAGGCTGGAAAGAGCACTCAGAGAAAGGAATAGGAATAATGTGATAAGTAGGTTCGAAGAACTTCCCGACAGACAAAAAGGAACAACGGACGGAATTTTTGAATACAATTAAATGTAAGTTACACCCTTTTGATTGTAGACGGTACACGCAGTCGTGGAAACCAGGCATCAGGAGAATTCGGACAGTTTTCATTCACAGGCGAAACGTGACGTTTATCGATCCGTTTTATAGTACGTACGACCCATTCCACGGAATACCACGATCAGTTTGAACACTCCTGATGTTGAAATTTCATTGTGAATCTCGTATACGTTTATATAATATCTTATCGTAATTCAGGAAACTATTACGCTCTCGAATAACAACAACGAGAATGAAAAAGAAACGGACAATAAAGTCAACAAAAGTGACGTGGACAATAGAAAATTTGCGGATGCACCGAGCACATAAACATTCTGTCAGAAGGACATGTTATGGATTTCGAGTAGAAGCTAGCTCTGTCTCTACGCCATGAAATACTTTCTGACGTTAATACGGTCGTATAATGCGGACATTCTCAGTGTACGGCTTTTTAGCTTTGAAGTATAAAGTATCACATCGGCTTATCCGCTTTCAAGCGTAAGTGTATCCGGTACCCCGATAAAGTCGGGTCCTATAGCGTATGGCTACAGTATATGCTCTTTTTAAATACGCTTCAAAAACCTTTCCAGTTTCATCGGAAGGTCATGCCATTCTCCCGCCTTTAGGCCAGCGCTACCCCCACTCGTGCGCCGAACCAATCGGTAGTAGGGTAGGTCGTAAAATGCACGCCCACGCAACCCCGCATTGGTCCAGGCAACGGGACTATTCTCGCACCTATCACTATCCCACCACTATTCCCACTAGCACCACTATCTCTACTTGCACCAGTCAGCTGCACTAACCTATCAGCAATCTCGTTCCGGGTGCCCGGAATTAAGGTACTAATAGTCCAGGCAAGAGTGCCATTCTTCCACCTATAGCTCATCAGTAGTTCACTATGCCCACAATGAGGATAGCTTATTTAGTGCGTGCGGAGGCAGCTCCTCATTGACTTTAGCAGCATTCCCTTACCTACAATCCGGTACAACTTCCATTCCCACGACCACGCGAATAGCAGTACTTTTTAGTGCCACCAGGAGCAGTTCTTCAAGTTCGTACCAAGACCGCTTCCAATTGACCCAGACCGGGATGCCATTCTCCCACCTAAAGTTTAGTAGTACAGCCACTTTTGCACCTACACGAACTGCAGTACTTTCGATTGTTCGAACCCTACGAAAGTAGGGGTAGCTCGTTAGGTGTGGGTCAAGGCACATTCCTTTGTTGCATGCCAAGGTGTCATTCTCCCACCTGAGTTCAACTCTACCCCCTTTTTAAGGCACGCGGCAGTACTTTGTAATTTATCCTGAGCAGAAGCAGCTCGTTGGGCGTGGGCTAGTGCGGGTTTTCTTTGACCCAGATGGGGTGACATTATTTAACCTAATGTTTAGCACTTCAAGACCTATAGATAGCAATACTTTTAAGCGTCCCAGGAGTAGAAATAGCTCGATAATTGCAGGCCGAGACAGCTTCCCATTTATCCAGGCCAAGGTGTCTTCCACCTCAAGTTCACCAGAACATCCAACTCCACGCCTATCCAAACAGTGTACCCTTCAGTGTTTCCGAAGTAACTACGCGTTTTTATTTTCCGAACCTCATGTGGTTGTGCATTAAATTAGATGCTACTGTACGGAGTTGCTTCTCAAGATCGAGGTAAGCCCATGACAGTGAGGAAGACTAAAATTCACGTTTTAGTACTGCGCATGCATACCAAGGAGAACCCGTCCAGAAACTCACGTCTTCTTGACGTCGTCGTCGAGGAAAATATGCTCTCGTCGTTAGTGCTCGCTGGATGGTTCGCTGTAATTAAAGCGCACTAACGTGCCCTACCCGACGAAGCTTGACGGTGATTGGCTCATAAAACACGAGCTTGCAAACCAGAAGGCGAAAAAGTGGGGCTGTCGTTTAAAATTTTCGCGAGGTCTTCACCTTACGCTCGTTGTTAGTCGAAGACCCTGCGAACAACGCGTAAGCTTCAAGATGCTTGTGGCATATCAAAGAAACGAGAATCTAATTTAAACCCTCGTGTACCTGCGATGGGAAACATAAGAGGAAAGCCAAAAGCCGCTGGCAATCCTTTCATCAAAATTTTTCATCTTTCTAAGATCATCTAATATGGTTAAAATTTCGTCCTTACTTCCATAACAATTTGCCGTTTTGCTCGAACGGTTAACCCGCTAACTTATTGTTCTTATAATCATTGATATGGTAACTTTTTTCGTTCAATTAATCATTAAACGTGAAGGATAAAATAGCAATTTTTTGCTTAGATCTTGGCGAAATTTAACATTTTTTTAATGAGTTTCTGGTATAGAAAAGGTTGAAATTCGAACCAACTGTTTCGCAATATGAAACGACAACTGAGTGGTCGAATTCTCTTTCTTGGCCTCTTTCATTGTTTCGCTCTCTCTACCGTTTCTCGGCCAATTAACGGGCGGAAATTAGTTTAACGTCATTCGAACGAGTTAATTATACGCTCGAGTTATTCAGGGAGAAACCGGACATCGATGTCGGACTAGTTTGCCGTAATTAAACTTCGATAACCTCTTTGTTTGTCTGTCCAGCATGTGACACGGTGAAAATTGAAATTGTAATTATTGTAGGTGGGACTAACGAACTTTAAAGCCCTCTTACACTGAACGAAAATCTGACCTAACATTGATGTCACTTAATTTAGGGGCACAGGTTCGTTAGCCTAATTTATACTCGACATAACTAATTATAGGCTAACTAGCATTTATTTTCTATGAAACCTAACCACTACGACTGTAGATCTTATTCCATTCTTTTACAGTTTTACAGTTACATCGTCTACTAGTTATTACTCTGTCAATGAACAATTCTACTAAAATATTGCCTTGGAAATCTTTTTACGGTAGTTCCTCCATGAGGTCGTTTACTTGAGAAATGGCTGAAACTTGGCATAAAGGTTATTTAACACGTTATCCAAACATCTGTGCAGTTCAAATAAGTTTGACCGTCCCGAACCGGAGATACGCACACTTAAAGTTGGCTTCATTTGCACGTAAGGCATTGGACACGCATAGTGCATAGGTACGTTATTAATTCTACCATCAAAACAAAAAGTACAAAGTTGATAAAAAACTGAGGGAAGGTCGAACTAGATGTCACGAATTAAGTCGAAAAAAAATCAAGATGATTTACCGTCTAGTTTCCAAGAAATAACTAGACTGCGACCTCGATAATCGGAATCCGTCGGGACTGGCTCTTGCAAGAAGTGGGGTTGCGCACATTGCACAGAACCGTCTCTGCGTCGCTGGTGGCTGACGGCGGCCTGACGCGATTGGCTTGGTGCTTCTCCCACTACGCTGCAATTGCAACGATCGAGGTACCGATTATCGAGATCGCAGTGTATTAGGATCCGACGGTTTTGGTATTGTTGTGTCCCAACTTAGACATCGTCTAAGGACAACTCTACCGAATAACAAGCCAACGCTAAAATACGTAGGCTTGTCATTCGGTAAAGTTGTTCCTAGAAGATGTTTTCTATGTCGAACATCTTTACCGGAATATAACTCTACCGGTACATCTCTACCATTTACGACTCTACGAAATATAAAAAGAACCACTCTCCCGCATAACAAACCTTTCTTGAGATGACAGACTTGTTATTCGGTAGAGTTGTTCCGGGAAGATGTTTTCGAGAACATGTTTCCGGAAGAGTTGTTTTTCTATATTTTTGATGAACATCTCTACCATTTACAACTCTTTCAAATATAAAAATCCTCCCTGTCTTGCAGTAGATTTGTTAGTCGGGTAGAGTTATTTCTAGAGGTTTATTCTTTAAAAGCAGAGTTGTGAAAATCGTAATGTAAAAGTAATGCATTACCCATTACTTTAAAAAATGTGTAATGGATGCATGCCCCATTACCATTGAAAAAAGTAATGTGTAATGGATGCATGCCCCATTACCATTGAAAAAAGTAATGTGTAATGGATGCATGCCCCATTACCATTGAAAAAAGTAATGTGTAATGGATGCATGCCCCATTACCATTGAAAAAAGTAATGTGTAATGGATGCATGTTCCATTACAATTAAAAAAAAGTAATGTGTAATGGATGCACGTTCCATTACAAATTACAAGTTTTGAAAAAAGTAATTTGCAGTGGAGAATATTCCATTACACATAGAAAAATTGCCATGCTCGTATTGGAAACTTGCACACTGCTGTCTCATTATTTTATTAAGCTTACTAAAAGTTCATCCTTCATGATCACAAACGATAAATAAAGTTTAAAAAAAAGAACAAGCACATTATGTAGGAATTCAATAAAGCGACAAATTTTGTATTAGTAACTTGCTTTTCTTCTATCTCAATTTGTGTTGAGTGAAATAAAATAATGAAACAGCTATTTGCGAGTTTCTAATGGAGCACAGTAATTTTTCCATTTGTAATGGAATATTCTCCACTAAAAATTACTCTTTTTTCAATTATAATTTGTAATGGAGCACTCATTCATTACACTTTTTTTTTTACTTGCAATAGAAGATGTATCCATTACACGTTATTTTTTTTATTTGTAATGGCACATGCATCCATTACACATAACTTTTTTAGTTTTTTCATTTGTAATGGGATATGCGTCCATTACACATTACACATTACTTTTTTTAATTGTAATGGAACATGCATCCATTACACATTACTTTTTTCAATGGTAATGGGGCATGCATCCATTACACATTACTTTTTTCAATGGTAATGGGGCATGCATCCGTTACACATTACTTTTTTCAATGGTAATGGGGCATGCATCCATTACAAATTACTTTGGTAATGTGTAATGGGGCATGCATCCATTACACATTATGCAGTGTAATGGGTAAAAAATACAATAATGCATTATTTTGATAATGCATTATTTACAACTCTGTTTAAAAGAATTGCGTTTGAGTCAATCATGACCTCGTGGAAAAGATCGCGACAAAGATCAGTGAGAATAACGAGAGAGTGAGGTGAAATTCGTCTCTGGTGGAGCGAAAACTGCTTTTATCTCGATGGGGGCGTGATGTGCAAAGTAATTTATCGGCTTCACTTTCATCTTATCCGCTCTTCTTCTCTCGATATCTTTACCCTCATTCAATTCCAACAAGATTCCGCTTTCAACAAATTTCATCACAGTCCATTATTTCTCTTTCGTTTCAACAACTAACTTTAATCAAGTGAGTCTTTTACACTTTAAGGGATACGTTCAATTAGTTGTGTGGAAATGCAGCAAGTCCTTTGACGACGTAATGAGTGATAAATTAGACTTTTTAATTAAAATAATTAATTTAGAAGATAGAAAGAAGTGAGCAATTTTTTCTCTGGCAACTGTACCGAAAAAATAGTACATTACATCACGAGGACGTAAAAACATTTTCAGAAAATGTTTTTACGCCGAGTGATGTACGATATTTTATATCACGAGGTGCAATATGTACATTTTTCACGTCCGCTTGCGGACGTAAAAGCGTCCATTATTGTACTGAGTGATATAAAATTGTCTGATGGGGAGGACGATTTTTTCGATAAAATCGCAGGCTCTTTTTTTCAATATACAAATCGTTTTCTCGTCTTGTTCAGCCTGGGTCTTCGGGTTCGTCATAGGCAAGACGGCCGAATAAATAATGTGGGGAGAAAAAGGTCGGTCATCGTTGGCACATACGGGACAGTAACGACATCGGGAGAGACGAGAAAGACGATCGATAAAACCGAGTGGCATACAGCCGTACACCCTACTTGCTGCGTGTCGAATGTACATAAAAGCTCTGCGAGTGTCCGTACTAACCATAAAAAAAAATACGTCAGCATCTTAATGCGTTTTTTGCCAATCAACATACTTAAGGTGTCCTATATTTTTATCCGTCTCTCAAAATCCGTTTCACGATATCGAAGACTCTTATATCGAGGACTCTTATATCGAGGACTCTTAGATCGAGGACTCTTATATCGAGGACTCTTGTATCAAAGACTCTTATATCGAGGAGCCATAAAAAAACAATACGTCAGCATCTCAATGCGTTTTTTGCCAATTAACATACTTAAAGTGTCCTATATTGGTATCCATCTCTCAAAATCCGTTTCACGATATCGAAGACTCTTATATCGACGACTCTTATATCGAGGACTCTTATATCGAGGACTCTTATATCGAGGACTCTTATATCGAGGACTCTTATACCGAGGACTCTTATATCGAGGACTCTTATATCGAGGACTCTTATACCGAGGACTCTTATATCGAGGACTCGTATATCGAGGACTCTTATATCGAGGACTCTTATATCAAGGACTCTTATATCGAGGAGCAATAACAAAAAATACGTCAGCATCTTAATGCATTTTTTGCCAATTAACATACTTAAGGTGTCCTATATTTTTATCCGTCTCTCAAAATCCGTTTCACGATATCGAAGACTCTTATATCGAGGACTCTTATACCGAGGACTCTTATATCGAGAAGATACGGTACTACGGTTTTATAAATAATAATTAAAAAATCATTAATCATTCGTAGGCAATTTTTTTTGTTATTAAAGTCAATTGTTTTAACCAAAATTTGAAAAAAGACTCACTCCATTCCGTGGATAAACGCCAGCACGAAGCCAGGAATCACAAAATCATCGCTACCGACTCGCCATCGTCTGCCAAAGGCAATGAGACTCGGCATATTAAAATTAAAAAAAAAACACTACACTTTCACACTTGAAATTTTATTTCAGTAAAAAATGTCCCGTCGTGTCCCTGCTAAAAGTCTTTTTGCAATGCGGGACATCGAATTTATGAAAATCTAATAAAAAAAAATTAACCCCACTAAAGGCATCGAAAAAGCCACGATAACTTTGAACAGGGATACAAAAATTAATAATAAATTAATTTTTAAAGAAGACCGTTATATTTCGAAAATGACTTAATTGATTTACTTCGAATTTTATAACAATTTTTTTTTGGTTATCTTATTGAAAATACAATTTTATTCCATGGATAAAGAATTTAAAAAAATTTCGTTTACAATGCTTGAAGCGATTTATAATGCTTACAAACGCTTAAAATAATTACACATATCATTGAATGCATAATTATAAACATACTCAAAGTAGAAATATAATTAAATTACAAACGTAATTTCAGAATGGAAATTTTATTCCATGGACAAATAATCAAATGGAATTTAGTTGGAAATGCTTGAAGTCATGTTTAATCAAATGGATATCAATTACACGCTTAAAACAGACATTTCATAAACCAGACACCGTTCAACTAACCTCGAGCCAATCACTGAGCATTTTTAAACGGAAAGCCACGAAAACTCGGTCAGTGATTGGCTCGAGAACTCGGTCAGTGATTGGCTCGAGAACTCGGTCAGTGATTGGCTCGAGAACTCGGTCAGTGATTGGCTCGGAAACTCGGCCTGTGATTGGCTCGCGGTCGACCGACCACGAGCCAATCACCGAGCATCTGTAAAGGGAAAGGCACGGAGACTCGGTCAGTGATTGGCTCGTGGTCAGTTGATCAGTGTCGAGTTGGAAGTATGCATAAAAACATTGCAGAATTAAATAATATCGAATTACAGATGCTCGTAATAATTAATAATTGAATATATACAATTATGCTGGTAAATTGGCTATCGTCCATCTCTGTGCTTGAGATGGAACAGAGAAAAATTCTCGCCGCCAGAAAAAGAGACCATACACTGTAAACATTTTTTGTTTGAAAATTAATATACCGGTATAGGAAATTTATTTGCATAAACCGTCTATTAAAAATCAGGCACAGGTAGCTTTGAAATTTACATACACTATTTAAAAAATGGAATATTTTCTCAATATTCCGACAGAGTTTTTTGAAAATACTGCAAGAGTATTAGATCAAGAGACGCGGTAGCGTCTCGAGACAAGTTTAATATACTTTGTTGTACGAGACACAGAACAGCAGTGTATCCAAATTTTAATATACTATTGTATATTAAAGTCAACTAACTGTGTTCTGAAATTTCAAACGCCCATCCGTAGTAATTTTCAAGTTTTCATTGATTTTTAATGTCCATGCATCCCATGAAAATTACGTAACCGTAATTGTAATTAATTGTTGCTAAACATGTTATAAAAAATATACAGCCTTTGCAAAATAATTTAATATGCATAATTTACCGGCCCCAAAATACCAGTGCATTAATTTCGATTTCATGTACCAAGATTTGTAAATTCAATATTACTTTGTACAGTAAATTCACAAATAATTTCTGCAATGCCAATACCAAGTTTTGTACATTTAACATGCCTCTGCATATAGTAAATTTACAAATAATTCTAACAGTGTATATTTTCTACAGTCGTGTGTCGCCTACGCACTTTATTTTTTCACGATATCACATAGATCACCAAACCATAAGTAACAAGTAAACTCAACATAACGATGGTAAAATATTTTTTCACTTATTTAAAAAAAAAAAAAAAATGTCAAATATATTATATATTATTTAAAAATATATCAAATCACATTTTTTTTAAATATTGAAATAATGATGATGCGCACCGTCTCGACGCGAGGAACATACTGGCAATGAAAACACGCGTCCGCATGCTTTACCGAGCTCTCTCTCTCTCTCTCTCTCTCTCTCTCTCTCTCTCTCTCTCTCTCTCTCTCTCTCTCTCTCTCTCTTCTCGCTCACGGTGACTCTTTATCTTTGTTTACTTCACGTCTCCGCGTCTCACTGTCGCTTTCTCGACGATTGTGTAAGTTTACAGCACGGGAGGATGGGGCAAAACGGCCCCCTAGAAAATTCGGTACAAAAAAAAAATTTTTTTTTGGGAATTTCATTTTTTTTGAATGATTTTTTTTCTATGCTTTTTTATAAATATCTGAAGGACTGTATCGATGGGGAATCGACCGCTGCTCATGAATATGCAATCATAAAAAATAATAATAATAACATAATAATAATAATAATAATAATAATAATAATAATAATAATAATAATAATAATAATAATTGCACCAAAAAATAAAATGTAAAGCTTATATGATAAAGAAAAATTTCGACGTCAAGCGCATATTATTATCAGGGGAAGGGAATCTGCGAAAAACTGCAAAAATTCAAGACAATTTTTTTAAATCAAAAATCACAAAAGTCAAAGGTCAGACACTGACCGTCCCAGACAGCAGTCACGGAAAGACTAAATAAATCGTGTGATGAACAAGTCTCGAGATTCCGGTCATAATTTTATCAACCAAGTTGCGTCATGCACACGTTACATATATGGGACATTCCATGACAAATGTTCAACATTACTCATCGATCTAAAATTTAAGGAGGCAGGCAGGGCTTTCGAAAAATCATTTTTTTTTAAATTTCATTTTCGCAATGAACATATATTTAAGTATATACACAGAAAATTTTCGAAGTTATGTTTTTTGAGTCAGTGAGCAAGATTTCTCAAAAATGGCAAACCGATCAGTCTCAAATTTTGACAGAAGCTTTATAAATATATTTTTTAGTGATTGATCGAAATTTTTTTTACCGATAAAATTTTTTCATTTTATAAACAATTTAAGGCAAAAATTTTCATCAAAAATCAAATTTTTTTTTTTGAAAAGCCGCCATTTTGTTAGAAATTGATATTTTGCTTATCCCTTCGATGAAATACTAGATTATACCTTGTATTTTTTATTTTTTTATTTTGTATGGTCCAATCCAGAGATATCGTGGTCACCGCAAGAAGCCTTTTTTTGAGAAAAATTCTTGAAAAATCACTTTTTTCGACCTCCTGACTGCCCCTTAATTGCAACCCCTTAATCCAACCTCTCTTAAAAAATATTTTAAATATTCTTTAAACGCAATTTATTATTGAGACCATTTGTTTTTTAAAATAATTATGAAATCCGTACAAAATATTTGTAAGAGATTCTTTGTAAATAGAAAAAAAAATTAGCCTTTGCCCGGCAGAATAATTAATTTTACAATACACATACAAAAAAAATGTAATTATTAATTTTTTAATTAAGAGCTCTCAAATTCAATGATAAGGCTGATTTTTCTCTAATTTTCAAATTTTTCTATCGGCCTCAAATTTTCAAATCTCATTCATTTTTTTATTTTTTTATACACCGTATTTTCCCTGAATCCTCGAAAAATTGTGCATATATTTCTGACAAAATTGTTTTCAAGTCGCAAATAAAAAAAGGTACATTTGGTCTGGAACGCCTCGTATATTTCGCACAATAAGCACACTGTGAGCGAATGAATGGAGGAGAGCAAGTGGAATGGAGTGAAGTCGAGAGCGAAAAAACGGGAGCACAGAAATATATATCCAATATCCATATATGCATACCGGGTGTCCCATTCAAGAAAAAATGGCGACTTCGATTTTCACGCAGTAAATCGAAAAACCTATTACCTAAACCTAAAACTCGTATTAAGTCGGTATAAGCAAAAAATTAAATAGTTATCGTACTTTTTCATTAAACGAACGTTTTCAAGGTGACATAGGGGTCAACTTTTAAAAAAGAAAATACTAATATTGATCTGATCGAAAAACATTTGCAACGAAAGTTGTACATTTTTTTACGTACAAAACGATGCTGCTATAAAAAATATAAGTTTCTGTGAAAAAAAAAAGTTGACCTTGATATGACCTTGAAAAAAGCCGCACAAAAAAAAATTACGAAGACCATTCGATTCTTCGTTCAAATCGATTTGATACGTGTCTCGGGGTTTTTTGCCTTACCTCGTAAATATCGCGTTATACGTCGATGTTTAAAGTCAAACGGGGACACCCGTTATATACAGCCCCGTCTCTCCCACTTTTCAACGCTTGTAAGTGCGAGAAAGATGGCTCTATGGGGAGTCTCGTGCGAGCGAGGGAGAGGGGGTCTTAACCTACCCTTGAGAGAAGGCTAAAAAACACCCTCTGCAAAAGATTTAAGTCATGGATTTTTTTTAACTTTCACTTTTGCAGAAAGAAATTTTTGTAATTGCCGATACAATTTTTTTAATTGCTGGAATTAAGATAACACTAAAGTAGGCCAAAATATTGCACTTCAAAAACTCAAAAAAAGGTACCAGGAGAGGTACCTAAAAAAAAAAATAACTGTTTGCGGTCATGATTTTTTTACAGTTACCATTTTACAGAATTTCAATATTTCTTTTTCGAAAAAATGACAAATTAAGTTTTTTTTTGCATTCTCTAAATTTTGTTTTTCATTTTTGACCTCCCCTATTTTTTTTAGGTGTCGGGGCTATCATTTCCCAAATGACAGTTCCCAGTGAACATGTTAAGTTGCCGCAATGTAACATGGAAGTTACATGTAATGTTACGATGATATCCCTATGTAACGTTACTATTATATAACGTGCAAGTAACAATGTTATGTAACATTTGTTACATGTAGGTTACATAACTGCAATATAACCTTGTTACATTACAGTAATGTAACATATGTGATATTGCGGAAATATAACATGGAAGTGACATGTAATGTTACAATGTTATTCCTATGTAACGTTGCTGTTATATAACGTGCAAGTAACATGTTATGTAACATTTAAATTTGTTACATTACAGTAACGTAACATATGTTATATTGCGGCAATGTAACATGGAAGTTACACACTGTAAAAAAATATATGAAATTTCAAACATTTTTACTAAGAGGGGTCAGGGGTCGCGAAATTAAGTTACGAGGGATAACTTAAGTTATGAGGGGTCAGGTATTCTGGAATACAGTTTTGAGAGTTCACATAACTTATGAGAGGTCAGGGGCTCTGAAATTAAGTTATGAGGGGACACTTAACTTATGAGGGGTCAGGAATCCTGGAATTGAGTTTAGCGGCTTTACAAAACCTACAAGGGGTCAGGGTTCACGAAATTAAGTTATGAGGGGTCACATAAGTTATGAGGGGTCAGGTATTTTGGAATAAAGTTTTGAGAGTTCACATAACTTACGAGGGGTCGGGGGCCCCGAAATTAAGTTATGAGAGGTCACTTAACTGATGAGGGGTCACGGTTTTTTCAAACATGTTACGAGGGTTCACATAACTTATAAGGGGTGAGGGGCTCGGAAATGAAGTTATGAGTGGGCACTTTATTTGTGAGAGGTTAGGTATTCTGGAAAAAGTTTTTAGAGTGCACATAACTTATGAGGGGTCAGAGGCCCCGAAATTAAGTTATGAGAAGTCGGTAAACTTATGAGAGGTCACGGTTTTATTCAAACCAGTTTTAAGGGTTTGCGTAACTTATGAGGGGTTAGAATATCTGAAATTAAGTTATAAGTGGTAACGTAAGTTCTGAGCGGTCACTTAAGTTATGAGGGTTCAGGTATTCTGGAATAAAGTTTACATAACTTATGAGGGGTCAAGGGATTCGAATTCGCAAATAAAAAACCCAACTTTCATGGTTTATTGCTCATTCAAATGCATATACTATTATTATTATTATTATTATTATTATTATTATTATTATTATTATTATTATATTATCATTATTATACTACTATTATTTTTTCGGCACTACAGCATTCATATATTATACAAGTAGAAGGAATTCATAAGTAGTCGATAGTGTGTTAGGTAGATAGGTAGGATGGTAGGTAGGATGGTAGGTAGGTCGATTTCCGGTCTCTGAGAAAAATTAGATGGGTCAATTTCGTGTGAATTTTTTTTCCTTATGAATCTCTTTTTGGGGCCGGTAAACTATGCATATTAAATGATTTTGCAAGCGCTATGTATTTTTTTATAACATGTTTAGCAACAATCAATTCTAGTTACGGTAAAGTAATAGAGTTACATAATAGTTATGTAACCGTTACATAACAGTTATGTAACTGTTACATGACTGTTACATAATGGTTATATAACAAAGTTGTATTGCTGAGTAGGAAATTGTAACTTACATGGTAACTTACATGTAACGTCCATGTAATGTTACATGTTACAAACGGTAACATTGCCGTTTTCATTTAACGGCGGAATTATTTTATTTTATTTAAAAATATATATATATATATATATTAGGGCGATTTTTTTTTCGACTTTTTTTAATTTTCATCCCTCCCCACCCAAAATGCTGTTGCATATGTCTAAAAGAAACTACCCTGAAAGTTGCAGCCCTTAATATTAATATTAAGTACTCGCCCTTCGCGTGAAAAGATTTCCCATCTAAAATACACGTAAATAAAAAACTTTTTTCTTCAAATTGCTATAACTCCGCGGCATTTCATGCTATCATATTGTCCTTGGTCGCAATTTACGCAGAATTGAAAGTTTTTCAAAAGTGTCCTGAGCAGCATAAGTGTAATTTACACTGGTGAGATGGTGCGAGTCACTAAAGTTGATTTTGACCCACAGTTCTCGTTTTTTTGCTGTTATTTTTGAAATGATCAGCGTTATCGAAAAATTGCAAAGGAAAGTTTTGTTGGAAATTTAATTTCCTACAAAAAAGGTCCTTTAGACCTACTTGAGAAGATTGATATTTCTTGAGATATTGAACCTTAATTTATTTGCGGTATAAAATTTTTACGGTTTCCAAAAGTTCTTAATTGTTGATATTCCATATCATTTCGCCACTAGTGATATGATATGTGATACGGTGATATGATATAGAATATCAAAAAATTGAAACTTTTGGTTGAATAAACCATAAAAATTGTACACCAAAACCAAGTTAAGGTCCAATATCTCAAGAAATATCAATTTTCGCAAGTAGGTCTAAAGGACCTTTTCTGTAGGAAATTAAATTTCCAACAAAACTTTCCTTCGCAATTTTTCGATAACGCTGATCATTTCAAAAATAACAGCAAAAAAACAAGAAGTGTGGGTCAAAATCAACTTTAGTGACTCGTACCATCTCACCAGTGTAAATTACACTTATGCTGCTCAGGACACTTTTGAAGAACGTTCAATTCTGTGTAAATTGCGACCAAGGACAATATGATAGCATAAAATGCCGCGGAGTTATAGCAATTTGAAGAAAAAAGTTTTTTATTTACGTGTATTTTAGATGGGAAATCTTTTCACGCGAAGGGCGAGTACTTAATATTAATATTAAGGGCTGCAACTTTCAGGGTAGTTTCTTTCAGACATATGCAACAACATTTTAGGTGGGGAGTGAAAAAAATAAAAAAAGTAAAAAAAAAATCGCCCTAATATATATATTGATCTCGTTTCATCCGCCATTTTTTTTTCTTCCCCGATATTCGTGATTTGAGCCCTACAGCTGACAATGAATTGCACATGTGCGGGCCTTTTGTAGGCACATTTTTTTATTTCTTTCTCAGACACAACAATCGATCGCTCTAACCCTAAATATTAAAACTTCATTCACCGGTTCGTTTTATTTTGTGCCATTGTCTCTAAATACTACAAAGTGAGACTTGGAGACGAGAGGGGGGGGGGGGCATTAATTGTTCGTTCAATTTCGTGCCCAATTTTTTCAGTGCCCAAATAGGTCCAATTCTCACTCCACTCGAATTGATGAGCTTCAAAGGGGAAGCTTAACAATGAAGACAATCGTATTTCATTTTTTTAATCTGGTGAAAAAAAGTTCAATTCGAAAATATAATTTTTAAATAATAATTATAAAACAAGAACAACAACAAAAACAAAAACAACAACAACAACAATAAATTGCATTTTCAAAATGCAATGAAATTCAAATTAATTTGTTTATTTATTTATATTTATGGGACATTCCATGTCAAATCAACCGAGAGTCGGAATCGACCCCTTTCAATTTCGATGAAATGTGGTCAGAAATTTTCGTTATTAACAAAACGAAGTTCTACCGACGGAAAAAAAATTTTTTAATTTTTTTTCGTGAGTTATCAAAAATTTACAATTTCAAAATTTTTCAAATCTTTCTTCAAGTTTTTTTTTTAAGTATCTCGGAAACTAATATAGTTACGAAAAATTGTTCTGAATTTGTCTTAAAGAGTATAATTCGGGCTATGAAAAAAAAAATATTGCGAAATTTTTTTTTTGAAAAATGATGAATATGGAGAATTTTGAATTTTGAAAAATCGTGAAAATCCAAGTTGCACATTAAATTTTTGGTTTAAGTTTTTTTATATACTACCTTGTACTGATCTTAAAAGATCCTTAAATTTTCAGAGAGATGTTTTTGGTTTTTTTAAAAATATGAATTTATGAATTTTTAAAAATCGTCTAAATCCACGATCAACATTAAATTTTTGGCTCAATTTTTTAAATATAATACCTTAGAAGGAACTTAAAAACACCATCTTGGAAATTTCAGGATCTTTTAATTTTGTAAGAAAAAAAATTTTTTTTTTTGCCCAAATTCAAAAATTTATATTTTTTAAACAAAACGACACCATCCTGAAAATTTCAGGATCTTTTAAGATCAGTCCAAGGTATTATATAAAAAACATTTAACCAAAAATTTAATGTTGATCTTGGATTTACACGATTTTTAAAAATTCAAAAATGTATATTTTTGAAAATACAAAAAACAGCTTTCCGAAAATGTCCTTTTAAGATCAATACAAGGTATAATTATATTTAAAAAAAATTGAACCAAAAATTTAATCCGTAATTCGATTTTCACGATTTTTGAAAATTCAAAATTCTCCAAATTCATCATTTTTCAAAAAAAAAAAATTCAGAATATTTTTTTTCATAGCCCCAATCATACTCTTTAAGACGAATTCACAACAATTTTTCGTAACTACAATAGTTTCCGAGATGTTTAAAAAATAAACTTGAAAGATTTGAAAAATTGTACATTTTTGATAACTTTCAAAAAAACATTTTTTAATTTTTTTCCTTTGGTAGAACTTTGTTTTGTTAATAACGAAAACTTCTGACCAAATTTCATTTCCAACTCTTGGTCGATTTGACATGGAATGACCCATTTATATATCCAAAAATTAATTTGGAATTTTATTTTTGGGATATTATTTTTTGAGAAAGTGAATTTTGAAAAATCATTTCCAACTCTTGGTCGATTTGACATGGAATGACCCATTTATATATCCAAAGATGCGTTTGGAATTTTATTTTTGGGATATTATTTTTTGAGAAAGTGAATTTTGAAAAATCATTAATGCACCGAGAGAAAAAATTACTGAATTTGAGAACATGAATTTATTTATTAAATGAAATTAATTCGATTATTTATTTGTTGAACCAAGAAAATCACTCTTCATTTAAAAAAATATTTTCACGAATCTATTATATTAAACTCTTATTTAATAGTAACAATTAAATGCCCGATAGATTTGATTAAATTTGTATTCATTGGATTGATTACATTGATCGCATCATAAACATGAGATTATTTGAAACTAAAAATCGAATTCAATACAAAATTATTTTTTTCGAAAAAATTATTTTTTCTTGCAATAAAGTCATTATTATTTTACTTCAAAAAATATCTTTATTCAAATAGATTTGATTGAATTTGTATTCATTGGATCAATTACATTTATCGCATCATAAACATTAGATTATTTGGATCTAAAATGATGATTATTTGAATCTAAAAAATGACTTCACCACGAAATTATTTTTTTTTAAGAAAATTATTTGTGGCATCATAAACATGAGATTATTTGGATCTAAAAAATCACGTTACAGCTGCCATAAGGGCGTATGCCAGCCAAAGGTAGGGCTGGAAAGCCATAAGGGCGTATCGAAATTTTTTTTTTTCAGGAATCGACGTAATTATGACCGAAAAGTATAGAACCTATGGAAAAAAAAATTTCTCAATTTTTTTAAATTTTTTATACGCCCTTATGGCTTTCCGAGTGGGTCTCGAAAGCCATAAGGGCGTATCGATTTTTTTTTTCAGGAATCTACGTAATTATGACCGAAAAGTATAGAACCGATGAAAAAAAAAAATTGGGAAATTTTTTTTTTCATCGGTTCTATACTTTTCGGTCATAATTACGTCGATTGCTGAAAAAAAAAATTCGATACGCCCTTATGGCTTTCGACACCAACTCGGAAAGCCATAAGGGCGTATAAAAAAAAAAAAAAGTTGGGAAAATTTTTTTTTCATCGGTTCTATACGTTTCGGTCATAATTACGTTGACTTGAAATTTCGCTATTTTCAGGTTTTTGAAAATAGGCCCAAAATTGAGCAAAACAGTTCTTTATCGAAATTAATGAAAATTTTGATTTTTTGAAAAAAACTATTGATAGATTCGTGTTTAGGGGGCAAAAATACATCGATATGGGGCCCGAAAAACAAAAATAATTTTTTTTTTTTTTTGCATTTTGGCCAAAATTCAATCGGTTCACTAAAATGGCTGCAATTTATTTTCTAGATAGAATTGCGGCTTGAGCATGAGCTCATTCTCTTCGTAATCGTTCACGCTTCAAAATCCCGTTTGGTTCATCCCATTACGATCGTTTTTCGATTTTTGGCAGATTTTTAAAGTTCAACAATAGATTTTTGTAAATTTTTTAAGGTATACCCCTTTCCATTTTTTTCGGCGATTTTCAAACTGCTCTCATTTCTACAAAAAATTAGTTATCGGGATGAACTTAACGGCATTCTCTAAGTTTGGTCACAAGCTTTGCGTACGAAAAACAAATTTTGAAATCGGTTGAACCAGAGTGAAGTTATGAGCACTTGAAATTTCGCTATTTTCAGGTTTTTGAAAATAGGCCCAAAATTGAGCAAAACAGTTTTTTATCGAAATTCATGAAAATTTTGATTTTTTGAAAAAACTATTGATAGATTCGTGTTTAGGGGGCAAAAATACATCGATATGGGGCCCGAAAAACAAAAATAATTTTTTTTTTTTTTTGCATTTTGTCCAAAATTCAATCGGTTCACTAAAATGGCTGCAATTTATTTTCTAGATAGAATTGCGGCTTGAGCATGAGCTCATTCTCTTCGTAATCGTTCACGCTTCAAAATCCCGTTTGGTTCATCCCATTACGATTGGTTTTCGATTTTTGGCAGATTTTTAAAGTTCAACAATAGATTTTTGTAAATTTTTTAAGGTATACCCCTTTCCATTTTTTTCGGCGATTTTCAAACTGCTCTCATTTCTACAAAAAATTAGTTATCGGGATGAACTTAACGGCATTCTCTAAGTTTGGTCACAAGCTTTGCGTACGAAAAACAAATTTTGAAATCGGTTGAACCAGAGTGAAGTTATGAGCACTTGAAATTTCGCTATTTTCAGGTTTTTGAAAATAGGCCCAAAATTGAGCAAAACCGTTTTTTATCGAAATTCATGAAAATTTTGATTTTTTGAAAAAACTATTGATAGATTCGTGTTTAGGGGGCAAAAATACATCGATATGGGGCCCGAAAAACAAAAATAATTTTTTTTTTTTTTGCATTTTGGCCAAAATTCAATCGGTTCACTAAAATGGCTGCAATTTATTTTCTAGATAGAATTGCGGCTTGAGCATGAGCTCATTCTCTTCGTAATCGTTCACGCTTCAAAATCCCGTTTGGTTCATCCCATTACGATCGTTTTTCGATTTTTGGCAGATTTTTAAAGTTCAACAATAGATTTTTGTAAATTTTTTAAGGTATACCCCTTTCCATTTTTTTCGGCGATTTTCAAACTGCTCTCATTTCTACAAAAAATTAGTTATCGGGATGAACTTAACGGCATTCTCTAAGTTTGGTCACAAGCTTTGCGTACGAAAAACAAATTTTGAAATCGGTTGAACCAGAGTGAAGTTATGAGCACTTGAAATTTCGCTATTTTCAGGTTTTTGAAAATAGGCCCAAAATTGAGCAAAACAGTTTTTTATCGAAATTCATGAAAATTTTGATTTTTTGAAAAAACTATTGATAGATTCGTGTTTAGGGGGCAAAAATACATCGATATGGGGCCCGAAAAACAAAAATAATTTTTTTTTTTTTTTGCATTTTGTCCAAAATTCAATCGGTTCACTAAAATGGCTGCAATTTATTTTCTAGATAGAATTGCGGCTTGAGCATGAGCTCATTCTCTTCGTAATCGTTCACGCTTCAAAATCCCGTTTGGTTCATCCCATTACGATTGGTTTTCGATTTTTGGCAGATTTTTAAAGTTCAACAATAGATTTTTGTAAATTTTTTAAGGTATACCCCTTTCCATTTTTTTCGGCGATTTTCAAACTGCTCTCATTTCTACAAAAAATTAGTTATCGGGATGAACTTAACGGCATTCTCTAAGTTTGGTCACAAGCTTTGCGTACGAAAAACAAATTTTGAAATCGGTTGAACCAGAGTGAAGTTATGAGCACTTGAAATTTCGCTATTTTCAGGTTTTTGAAAATAGGCCCAAAATTGAGCAAAACAGTTTTTTATCGAAATTCATGAAAATTTTGATTTTTTTGAAAAAACTATTGATAGATTCGTGTTTAGGGGGCAAAAATACATTGATATGAGGCCCGAAAAACAAAAATATTTTCTAGATAGAATTGCGGCTTGAGCAAGAGCTTATTCTCTTCGTAATCGTTCACGCTTCAAAATCCCGTTTGGGAAATTGGGAAAATTTTTTTTTTCATCGGTTCTATACGTTTCGGTCATAATTACGTCGATTCCTGAAAAAAAAATTTCGATACGCCCTTATGGCTCCCGGATGCCATAAGGGTGTAAAAGAGGTGATACGCCCTTATGGCAGCTGTAACGCGAAATGACTTCAATACGAAATTATTTTTTTCGAACAAAATTATTTCTATGCGATAAATTCATCATTATTTCACTTCTTAAAATATCTTTATTCAAATAGATTTTAATAAATTTGCATTCATTGGATTAATTAGATTTATCGCATCATAAACACGAGATTATTTGAATCTGAAAAACGACATCAATATTAAATTATTTTTTTCGAACAAAATTATTTCTTTGCAATAAATGCATCATTATTTTACTTCTAAAAATATTTCTGTAGTATTTTCAATATTTATTAGGTATAAAATTGATTGTGATTATTTGAAAAGAAGCTGTAGTAAAATAAATAACACATTATTTTATTCCAATAGAATATTTGTTTGGAATGATGCAATTTTTATTCCCTTCAAGCAAAGAACTATAATTTCTATAGTACACTTTAATAGTATACGTAAGTTGTTAAAAATTAAAAAACTGGTTTTTTAAATGTTTTCTTATATTTGAATCTTCATGACTCCTAACTTTTTTCAAGTGCATAGTAGTCGATAGAGTAATAGGTAGCGTGTTAGGTAGTTAGGTAGGATAGGTATGATGGTAGGTAGGCTCGAGGGTTTTTTAAATGTTTTCTTATATTCGAATCTTCATGACTCCTAACTTTTTTCAAGTGCATAGTAGTCGATAGAGTAATAGGTAGCGTGTTAGGTAGTTAGGTAGGATAGGTATGATGGTAGGTAGGCTCGAGAGTTTTTTAAATGTTTTCTTATATTCGAATCTTCATGACTCCTAACTTTTTTCAAGTGCATAGTAGTCGATAGAGTAATAGGTAGCGTGTTAGGTAGTTAGGTAGGATAGGTATGATGGTAGGTAGGCTCGAGGGTTTTTTAAATGTTTGCTTATATTTGAATCTTCATGACTCCTAACTTTTTTCAAGTGCATAGTACTCGATAGAGTAATAGGTAGCGTGTTAGGTAGTTAGGTAGGATAGGTATGATGGTAGGTAGGCTCGAGGGTTTTTTAAATGTTTTCTTATATTCGAATCTTCATGACTCCTAACTTTTTTCAAGTGCATAGTAGTCGATAGAGTAATAGGTAGCGTGTTAGGTAGTTAGGTAGGATAGGTATGATGGTAGGTAGGCTCGAGGGTTTTTTAAATGTTTTCTTATATTCGAATCTTCATGACTCCTAACTTTTTTCAAGTGCATAGTAGTCGATAGAGTAATAGGTAGCGTGTTAGGTAGTTAGGTAGGATAGGTATGATGGTAGGTAGGCTCGAGGGTTTTTTAAATGTTTTCTTATATTCGAATCTTCATGACTCCTAACTTTTTTCAAGTGCATAGTAGTCGATAGAGTAATGGGTAGCGTGTTAGGTAGTTAGGTAGAATAGGTATGATGGTAGGTAGGCTCGAGGGTTTTTTAAATGTTTTCTTATATTTGAATCTTCATGACTCCTAACTTTTTTCAAGTGCATAGTAGTCGATAGAGTAATAGGTAGCGTGTTAGGTAGTTAGGTAGGATAGGTATGATGGTAGGTAGGCTCGAGGGTTTTTTAAATGTTTTCTTATATTTGAATCTTCATGACTCCTAACTTTTTTCAAGTGCATAGTAGTCGATAGAGTAATAGGTAGCGTGTTAGGTAGTTAGGTAGGATAGGTATGATGGTAGGTAGGCTCGAGGGTTTTTTAAATGTTTTCTTATATTTGAATCTTCATGACTCCTAACTTTTTTCAAGTGCATAGTAGTAGTCGATAGAGTAATAGGTAGCGTGTTAGGTAGTTAGGTAGGATAGGTATGATGGTAGGTAGGCTCGAGGGTTTTTTAAATGTTTTCTTATATTTGAATCTTCATGACTCCTAACTTTTTTCAAGTGCATAGTAGTCGATAGAGTAATAGGTAGCGTGTTAGGTAGTTAGGTAGGATAGGTATGATGGTAGGTAGGCTCGAGGGTTCGAATCTCAGTCGGACATTGAAAATAGATCGGAGAATTAGCGCAGATTTGTCTTTTTTTTCTATTTATCTCTTTTTGGGGTCACTAAACCATGCATATTAAATTATTCGGCAAGGTCTATATATTTTTTATAAAATGTTTAGCAACAATTAATAAACACGCATTTGATTGAATCAATAATTTTTCCTGTTGATTGGACTAATTATAATTTGTTGATTCAACAATTTTTTTTTCTCAGTGCTTTCTGTATCAAAAGACGTGCATGTTTTGAACGATAAAATGTGTTCTTGATTCAAACAACATATTACACATAATTGATATCATATTGTTAGATTCAAGTAAATTCGTTTATTGAAACAGAAATTTGTGGAATTGACTGAAAAAAATGAACCAAGTAAATATATAAGGGAACCAATCTAATGTGTTTTGGCAAATAATGAAAAAAATTATTTTTTGCCTTCGAAACTTTATTTCATTGGTTCTGGTAATTTTTTCTAGTGTGCAACTTTCAGATTTACTCACCATATTAAATGAAGACTGAAGAGGAATGCGCCGGGTACGACGAGATCGTCGCTTCCGACGCTCCAGCGTCGTCGAAAAACAACTATACCAGGCATATCTCACTCTCTCGAATTATTTATATATATATATATATATATATATATATATATATATATGTATATATATATATATATATTATTTTATTTTTATTTTTACATTATAGTATTTCACATTGCATATTCGATATCAATGATTATCTTCGTGTCTCACTCTCATTATTATTATTATTATTTTTTTTTAATTTTTCAAATTAGCACCAAATCACAAAATGGATGTTCTAACGGAAAGACGCTTCCGCATTTTCATCTTTATAACCGTCGCATTTGGTACATTATTCGCGTATAATGAGTCATGATAATTCGTCAATAACGTGAAATTTCGATGATTCCACGTTTTTATGCTCTTCCCACGACGTAGTATTCTCGTTTCGACGTTGTTATTCGTAAAAACGTCGAAAATAACGACGCGCGAAATTTTATCGACCTTCGCCATGTTTACAACATGTGGAAGTCTCAATTTTCACTGGCTAAAATTTTCATTATTGTTATTCGAGTTAATTTTACTTATTTTATTATTGACAATTTTTTTTATTTCACCTGAGTCGACGCAACGTTTTTTTCTGGTATAGCTTTTTTTTCAAAATTTCAATCCATAAGTTAATTTCACGTTTGACAAGTTGGTAAGTTGGAGACTGAATTTTCAACAAAGTATCTGGTTTCTACTTTGACCCCTCATAAGTCAATTTTACATGCAGAATAATGCATAAGTTAATTTCTAAAAAAATTATTCCTTGATAAGTTGGTGGAACCCTCATAAGTTAATTGTGCAGCTTTTTAAAATTCAGGACCTCTGATAAATTTTATCGATCTTCGCCATGTTTACAACATGTGGAAGTCTTTCAATTTTCACTGGCTAAAATTTTCATTATTGTTATTCGAGTTAATTTTACTTATTTTATTATTGACAATTTTTTTTATTTCACCTGAGTCGACGCAACGTTTTTTTCTGGTATAACTTTTTTTCAAAATTCAATCCATAAGTTAATTTCACGTTTGACAAGTTCGTGAGTTGGAGACTGAATTTTCAACAAAGTATCTGGTTTCTACTTTGACCCCTCATAAGTTAATTTTACATGCAGAATAATGCATAAGTTAATTCCTAAAAAAATTATTCCTTGATAAGTTGGTGGAACCCTCATAAGTTAATTGTAAAGCTTTTTAAAATTCAGGACCTCTGATAAATTTTATCGATCTTCGCCATGTTTACAACATGTGGAAGTCTTTCAATTTTCACTGGCTAAAATTTTCATTATCGTTATTCGAGTTAATTTTACTTATTTTATTATTGACAATTTTTTTTATTTCACCTGAGTCGACGCAACGTTTTTTTCTGGTATAGCTTTTTTTTCAAAATTTCAATCCATAAGTTAATTTCACGTTTGACAAGTTCGTAAGTTGGAGACTGAATTTTCAACAAAGTATCTGGTTTCTACTTTGACCCCTCATAAGTTAATTTTACATGCAGAATAATGCGTAAGTTAATTCCTAAAACAATGATTCCTTGATAAGTTGGTGGAACCCTCATAAGTTAATTGTACAGCTTTTTAAAATTCAGGACCTCTGATAAATTTTATCGATCTTCGCCATGTTTACAACATGTGGAAGTCTTTCAATTTTCACTGGCTAAAATTTTCATTATCGTTATTCGAGTTAATTTTACTTATTTTATTATTGACAATTTTTTTTATTTCACCTGAGTCGACGCAACGTTTTTTTCTGGTATAGCTTTTTTTTTCAAAATTCAATCCATAAGTTAATTTCACGTTTGACAAGTTCGTAAGTTGGAGACTGAATTTTCAACAAAGTATCTGGTTTCTACTTTGACCCCTCATAAGTTAATTTTACATGCAGAATAATGCATAAGTTAATTTCTAAAAAAATTATTCCTTGATAAGTTGGTGGAACCCTCATAAGTTAATTGTACAGCTTTTTAAAATTCAGGACCTCTGATAAATTTTATCGATCTTCGCCATGTTTACAACATGTGGAAGTCTTTCAATTTTCACTGGCTAAAATTTTCATTATCGTTATTCGAGTTAATTTTACTTATTTTATTATTGACAATTTTTTTATTTCACCTGAGTCGACGCAACGTTTTTTCTGGTATAGCTTTTTTTCAAAATTCAATCCATAAGTTAATTTCACGTTTGACAAGTTGGTAAGTTGGAGACTGAATTTTCAACAAAGTATCTGGTTTCTACTTTGACCCCTCATAAGTTAATTTTACATGCAGAATAATGCATAAGTTAATTCCTAAAAAAATTATTCCTTGATAAATTGGTGGAACCCTCATAAGTTAATTGTACAGCTTTTGAAAATTCAGGACCTCTGATAAATTGATTGTCTTATTAAAATGTAGAAACCCCTGTTCAGTTAATTACGCCTTAGGAAAATGCAGACGCCTCATAAGTTAATTCTGATACAAAAATGCAGAACCTCCATAAATGCCTCCCCAAAATGCTCAAATGCCGACGGCATCGTGAGTTAATTTCACGGCTTGCGAATGTGCAGATCCTCCCGTAAGTTACTTCTAGATTTTTAGTAAAATGCAGAAATCTTCTGAACCTAATTATAAACTTTATTGAAATACAGAACTCATTATAGGTTACTTCTTGATTTTGGGAAAATGTAGAACCCCTCATAAATTATTCCCACGTCTCACTAAAAAGCCGAACGCTTCATGAGTTAATTCTACGCTTCACTAAAATAGAGGAACCCCTATAAGTTAATTCTAAAATCACTTACTCAAAGTCAGAAGCACTAATAAGTTGAGTGTAAGTCTTATTAAAATGTGGGGTCTTATTAAAGGTGTCTTATTAAAATTGGGAAAAAGCAAAGTAAGCAAACCTTTATAAGTTAATTCTAGATCTTACTAAAATGCAGAATTTTTCAGAAGTTGATTCATCACCTTACCCAAATGTAGATTCCCTCATAACTTAACGCTAAGTTAGCCTTTCCGAACTTTAAAACCTATCATGAATTAATTCTACACCTTAATAATTGGCAGGAACCTGCATAAGTTAATTTTACGCCTAACTAAATAACGTATCATAAGTTAATCATATGCCTGATAAAAATGAGCGAACCTTCATGAATTAGTTCTAAACCTTACTAAAATGCAGAACTTGTCACAAGATGATTCTTTGGCTTACTAAAATGTAGAACGCCTCATAAGTTAATTTTACGTCATAGTAAATTACACAAAGTATCATAATTATATGCTTTATAAAATTGGATAAACTTTCATAAATTAGTTCTACACTTTACTAAAATACAGAACTTTTCATAAGTTGATTTTTCGCCTTACAAAAAAATAAACCCCCCATAACTTAACTCTAAACTTTTCCCAAGTATAAAACCTCACATGAGTTAACTCGACACCTTACTAATATGCGGAAACCCGCATAAGTTAATTCTGCGCCTTACCGAAAAAAGCAACTCCACATAAGTTAATTTTACGCCATACTAAATTACATTAAGTATCATAAGTTACTTATACTTATATACTTTATTAAATTGGATAAACCTCCATAAATTAGTTCTACACCTTACTAAAATGCAAAACTTTTCACAAGTTCATTTTTCGTTTTACCAAAATGTAAAACTCTTCGTAACTTAACACTAAGCCTTTCCGAAGTTCAAAACCTCTCATGAGTTAATTCTACATCTTACTAATATGCAGAAACCCGTATAAGTTAATTCTGCGCCTTACCAAAAAAGCAACCCCACATAAGTTAATTCTACGCAATAATAAATTACGTCAAGTATCATAAGTTAGTTATATGCTTTATAAAATTGGATAAACTTTCAGAAATTAGTTGTACACTTTACTAAAATACAGAACTATTCATAAGTTGATTCTTTGTCTTGCCAAAATGTAGAACCCCTCGTAACTTAACGCTAAGCCTTTTCAAACTTAAAACCTTCTCATGAGTTAATTCTACACCTTACTAATATGCAGAAACCCGCATAAGTTAATTCTGCGCCTTATCAAAAAAAGCAACCCCACATAAATTAATTCTACGTCATAATAAATAACGTTAAGTATCATAAGTTAGTTATATGCTTTATAAAATTGGATAAACTTTCAGAAAATAGTTGTACACTTCACTAAAATACAGAACTTTTCATAAGTTGATTCTTTGTCTTGCCAAAATGTAGAACCCCTCGTAACTTTACGCTAAGCCTTTCCAAACTTAAAAACTTCTCATGAGTTAATTCTACACCTTACTAATATGCAGAAACCCGCATAAGTTAATTCTGCGCCTTACCGAAAAAGCAACCCCCCACATAAGTGACTTCTACGCCATAATAAATTACGTTAAGTATCATAAGTTACTCATATGTTTTATTAAATTGGATAAACCTTAATAAATTAGATCTACACCTTACTAAAATGCAGAACGTTTCTCAAGTTGATTTTTCGCCTTACCCAAATGTAAAACCCCTCATAACTTAATGCTAAGCCTTTCCGAATGCTTAATGCTAAGCCTCTCATGAGTTAATTCTACACCTTACTAATATGCAGAAACCCGCATATAAGTTAATTCTGCGCCTTAACAAGATAATACAACCTCTCATAAGTTAACTCAACGCCCTACTGAAATCTTTCGTTGGCCGATTCTACACTTTATGAAAATGCAGAACGCTTTATAAGTTTAATTATGCATCTTATCGATGTGAATAACAACCTCTCGCGACTTATCCCTCTTATCCCGATATTTATACACACACTTGCAAAAATATTTATGGCAGATACAATTGTATATTTCACTGACTTAACTCAACTTAACTTATGAGGAGTTCCGAAATTCTAAACTCCATATCGGCATTTTCAGAGAGAGTAACCGGCGGCAAATTATAACACGCTATTATGCGATGCGTAATTAGGTTATGGTGTATCTATTAGGTATGGGTAACACTTGACAATGCGCCGACGTAACGAAATTAACACACCACAACGCACACGCTGAATCCTCGTTAGAACGGTAATTATAATTACGTCCGACGTTTAACGCCCTCTGAGCATGGCAAAAAAAAAGAAAATAGTACAAAAAATTGCACGCAATCCACGCTAATGACGACTTTCGACGCCATCTTGTTTTTCCACTTATTATATAAATATATATATATATATATAATATTACTGTTCTGCGATGAGTATCTTTATTATAATGTATCGCTACTACTGAATTCCTTTTTTTTACTCTTAATTATTCAAGACAGACGATTTCTAATTACCGAAATTATGGTGAATTTAATTATCGCATGTTACATATTTATTACATAGTTACAAAATAATAATTCCTAATTTATGAAATTTCGAATTACCGAAATACCTTAAATCTTTTCTCTTTTATCTATATTAAGGCTATCGTAATTATTTCGAGGAAATTAACGGGTTCATTAGCAAAATGTATGGGCATTTCTATGCAAAAAAAACACCTAAATCATAAAAACGATATTTTGGCATTTTTCAATAATTACTTTCAGTGAAAAGTTTTTGCAACAATAGAAATGATTTTTTTACCATTACAAAGCTGAATTTACTTCGAATTGTCAAAACATCAATTTAATCTTTTTTTAATTTTTAATATTAAAGTTTTAGAAATTTTAGAAAAAATTGAGAGCTGGTGCATTTTAGAATTGATTTCAACATTTTTAGAAATTAAAATTGGGATCATTGTTCTGTTGAAATTTGAGTTCCTCAAATTAAAAGATATCTCAAATTTGCTCGATTTTTCTAATGCGAGAAATCGAAGAAAAAAACACAAAAAAGCTGGTTCATTTTAGACGCCATTTTAACGTTTTAGTAAAAAAATTCGCTACAATTAATTTAAAGTACTTTAAAGTGTACGTTTCTCGAAAAAAAAATTATATGTGGCAATATTTTTAGAATTTTAAAGCTTGAATAAAAAGACTTGAAAAAAATTGTGTATTTTAGAAATGATTTAAAGATTTTTAAAACAAAAAATTTCGGTATAAGAAGCTCACGTTTTGTTTGAAATTTAATTGCAATATCGATTTTTTTGAAAATAACCTTTATAATTTTTTGAAAAACAAAAATCAGTGCATTCTAGAAGCGATTTTGGAGGTTTTTAGAACAATCCAAAACTTCGATACAATCACCCAATTTACATATTTATGTCAATCCTAGAATCGCGAAAATTTTTCGGAAAAAAAAAATCCAATTTGAAATTTAAATTTCAAACGTCAATTCCTCCATATTATTACCAAAATAACGAATTCAACAATAACAATAAACAACAAATTCCTTTTTACTCGGTTCATAAGAAATGTTTTATTGCTATTAAATAAAAACGACTAAAATTTTTTTTTGAATAAAAAAAAATTTCTAAAAATCAATGCAAAAACTACTCTCAAAGACATCGCTTTTAAAACCTCCATTTTTCTCTACAATAGATACGCTAATCTTCACGAAAAAAAACCCTTTTTTCCTCACCCACGCATCCTCAAAATTATCAGCCTAACATAAAAATAAATAATAATAATAATAATAATAATATTACATTTCATCAATTCCGGGATATCTGCATCCGGGGTTGTGCATCGGATCCGTCGTTAAACACGCGATAAGGATAACACGAGTCTCACTTTTTTTTTCTTCTCCGCATCTCCCACGTTTCATTTAATATTTATTATTATTATTATTATATTTCCGTCTTCGATTCAAGGGCGAAATTGGGCGCCACGTGCGAGACGCCGTGCGTCTGTCTCGCTCGATCATTAATGGATTTAAAATTCGAAAAAATCCAAGATGGCGACCGAGAAAGACGGTTTTTTTACACTCGCATTATTCAAATTGTCGTTTTTTTCAAAATTTAAATATTTAAAAAAAACAACTGGCACAAGAAAGCATTTGTCTTTCTTTTTTCCCTGACAAACGTTCGCGGAAGGATCATAACGCTCGTCGAGGGAATCGAGAACCGAGACTGGCGCAGCCGAGCAAAGCGTGAAGCTCGCGCGGCTTCGAGCTCTCCCCTTGCAAGTATGACTAGAGAGGGTGGAGGGGGTGACTCGGCGCCGAGAGGGGGGAGGGGAGGGGCGGGGAAGCGGTGCGGAGAGATTCAGGGAGATTTTTTTTTTCGCCCAACGCTTTTGTCCCCCCCTTGGGGTAGTTTTTGCGGCGTAAGAGACCGAAGAGGAGAAACTCTGTCGCCAGAATTCCTCAAGTTGTTTTCCGCACGCGCTTTCTACGCTCCTCCCCCCCCCCCCCCTCCCTCCCCGCCCGCGCCACTAAGCTTCCCACTCATAGCGCTAGGGCAAGGGATATTGGTACATTTGGTACAATGAAAAAACAACCGAGGGCGCTGGCGCGCTGGGTGTCGCGCCTCAGTCGACGATCGCTCGTTTCGAGACGAGAATGCCAAATTATTTTCATCCCCTTACGATATTTTCTCTCTTTCTCTCTGCTTTGGGCTACGGAGAAAAAATTGGGGCTGAAAGAAGTCTGTTCGGGAAAATCGACAACGGCTTTTCCATTTTATTTGCGGACTAGTGAAATGTGGGAAAAGGTGGCGGAGGCGGATATCTCCGAGGACTGTTTCGACGATGTATATAGGGCATTCCATACGGAACGGACCGATCCGTAATCCTGACCATTTTTGATTTTGTTGAAAATTTTATATTTTTTTGTACGTACTGAAAGCAGTCTTTCAGAATTTTTTGAGATTTTTCTCTCAACCCCTGTAGCCACAATAAATTTTTCAAAAATTGACACAATTTTTTTTTTGAAGCTCGTAACTTTGAAAAAAAGGGAGATATCAAAATAAGATAGAAGATCGTTTTTTTTCGTCTTGAGTTGTAGTTTCATGAAAAACATACGAAAAAAATATCGAAATTAATTTTCATGTTTCAGTTTTAAACCCAAAATATTTTTTTCCTTCAACCTGGACCATTTTGATTTTTTTGAAAAAATTCACCTTTTTATGAAACTACTTTTTTTCATGAAACTACAACTCGTGAAGAAAAAAAATGATCTTCTATCTTATTTTGACATCTCCGTTTTAAAAAAAGTTACGAGCATTGATATAAATTGTGTGAAATTTTGAAAAATTTATTGTGGTAAAAAGAATTAAGACAAAAATATAAAAAAATTGTGAGACTGCTTTCAGTACGTACAAAAAAATAGAATTTTTTTTAACAAAATTAAAAATGATTGAGGTCACGGATTGGTCGGTTTAGTATGGAATGCCTCATATATATACATGGGGCATTCTATCCCAAACCGACCGATTTTTAAGTTTGTTAAAAATTTTGTATGTTTTTGTACGTACTGAAAGCAATCTTTCAGAATTTTTTTAGATTTTTGTCTGAACTCTTCTTACCACAATAAATTTTTCAAAATTTCACACAATTTTTTTTTAAGTGCTCGTAACTTAAAAAAAAAACGAAGATATCAAAATAAGATAGAATATGTTTTTTTTCATCTTGAGTTGTAGTTTCATGAAAAAAATACAAAAAAAAATATCGAAATTAATTTTCATATGTTTCTATCATTTTTAAACCCAAAATATTTTCTTTCTTTAACTTGGACCTTCTTCATCGTTTTTTATTAGCCATTCTGAAAAAATTCGAGGATTTGCAGAAAATGTCAAAGTTTGATATAATAAAAAAAAAAAAAAATTTTAATCTGAAAAAAAACGATGAAGATGGGTTTTTATAATTTTTTTGTATTTTTTTTCAAAGAGTACATTAAATAACAAAAATTTTGAAAAAAAAATCGTCCCGATACGTCAAATTTTGAAAAAGTTATAGCTATTTGAAAAATGAAGAGCAAATTTTTTTGAAAAATTTATAACTTTTTATCGGCTGGGTGTAAAAATTTGAAAAAATTCTGAAAAATGTTTTCGATGGGGTAAACAAAAATAAAAAAAGTTTCAGCCAAATCGAAAAGGGTCGAGTTCTAAAGTGGTCGATTTGGCGTGGAATGCCCCATATATATTGCGTATGACAATAAAATTATTGAACCGAGCAGTCGTTGGGGGCTCTGCGTCATTGCGGACGAGTCACGGGCAATTGACACCGCTGTCCAGTTTTGTACAATATGACGAAATACATTTGTATATATAAGGCGTTCCATGTAAATGAGTCCTAATCTTCTAAAACTTTCGAGTTTCTCTAATCGTCTAACTCTTCTATATGTTGTAATTCTTTCAAACCTAAATCTCACGAATTCCTTGAATTATGTTATTCTTCTAAATAATATAAAATTTCTAAATTTTCCAAATTTTCTAAACATCCTAAATCTTCTACATTTTCTAAACATTTTTTTATGTCCATTAAGTTTTCTGATTTTTCAGAATCTTATAAATTTTCTAAACTTTCTAAATCTTTCAAACCTTCAGAATCTTCTAAATCTTCTCTGAATACCTTAAGGAGGTTCATCTGGTACCAAATGAGTCAAAACAAAAATGTCAATGCTTAACCTCAAAATAAGCGGTGACTAGCGTAATCATTGACAATGCTTAACCTCAAAATAATCAGCATTTTCGAGACTAATTAATTCATTATGAATCTCACAAGTACCTAATCGATTTTATGAAGCTCTAAAAATGTTCCTTGGATACTTTTTCATTAATTCTCAAATTTTCGTCAAAATCTGTATTGTAATGAATGTGCATTTAATATTTATAGACGGTATCCCATAAGAGCCCATGTTATTTAGGATTTACATTTTTATTTATTTCTCACGAACAACGTACCCTCGGGTCTTGAAATTTTAACAGATGACTTTTTAGATCTAAATCTTCTAAACCTTGGGTTTAGAAGTAGCCCAAAAATTTATAAATTCTTCTAAACTGACTTCTAAAAACTTATAAATTATTAAATTGTACCAAATCGTCTAGAATGAAAATTCAGGAATAATTTTCTTTTCACGAAAACAAAGCTTTCATTTAAGAGGAAGAAAAAAGATGTATGGTGCTCACCCATGAATGCTTCATATACGCTAAAATGGTAATAAATACGTATACGAGGGTGTAAAGAAGTTTCATATACAAGGAAAATGAGACACAACCGGAGAGGGAAGCCTTGATGGCTTCCCACACCCTCACCCTCACACCCCTCACACCCCCACCCCTCCCCACACCCTCACCCTCATTCGTATGTGAGGCATTCCACGTCGAGTCGACCACCCCATTTTTTTGGAATGACCAAAAATCACATAAAAAATTTTATAAAGTAGTTCCAACTGTCAAGAAAATTCGTGATTTTTTTCAGATTTTTATATTACATACTTCAGCCGGAAAAAAATACAAAAAAATTCCTTGTTCCATTTTGTAACTCGAAAATTATTCATCGTACGAAAAAAAAAGTACAACATGAAATTTAGGATTTTCAACGTACTTTTCACTGAAATTTTTTACAAACTCCTCCGAAAGCTCTGTATGCCATTTTCGGAGCAAATAATGTTTTGATATTTTTTTTTCTCAGAATTAACATCTTCGATTTGTCTGTAGTTCTAAAATTTTGTTACTTGATATATTTACAGACTACAAAAAAATTGGCTCTGTGGACAACTCATTCCTTCGCATGCGTTCTTCATCCCAAACGAATACACAAATTTCTCTTGAACATTAACAGGGTTGAGACTGTTTATAGGGGGCATTCCATCCCAAATCGGACAGTTTGAAAAACTTTTTTTTTATTTCCTCAATTTTTTAATATTTTTGAGTACCCATCAAAAGACCCTTCCTGTTAAATTTTGAGATTTTTTTGATTACCCGTTCAAGAGATATTAAATTAACAAAAAAACCGCTCTTTTTTTGGTATTTTGGTCCTTACTTCTTTAATAATGGTCCAAATTAAAAGTTTTTTTTTCAAAATTTTTGTTTTTTTATGGCCTTTTCAGAAAAAAATACAACAAAAATATTCCACCGGTTTTTGAATGAGTTTTTTGAGTTTCAAACGTAATATCGCGATTTTAAAAGTGAATGTCATTTTTGATTTTTTTTTTAAATTTCTTGTTTCAAACATCCATCTATTCAACAATTTTTAAGACTAGTCCGATCGTGGGATCTCAATGACTACTATTTTTTTTCGATTTTTGAAAATTAAAAAAAATATATTTTTTCAAAAACACGTGTTGTATTTTTTTTTTAAAGGCCATAAAAAAACAAGAATTTTGAAAAAAATAACTTTTAATTGGGACCATTTTTAAAGAAGTTATGACCAAAATACCAAAAAAAAGAGCGTTTTTTTTTTTGTTAATTTAATATCTTTGGAACGGGTAATAAAAAAAATCTCAAAATTTAACAGGAAGGGTCTTTTGATGGGTACTCAAAAATATAAAAAAATTGAGAAAATGAAAAAAAAAAAGTTTTTCAAACTGTCCGATTTGGGATGGAACGCCCCAAATATATCAAGTAAAAAACTGTTTGAACTACGGACGAATCGAAGATGTTAATTCTGAGAAAAAAATTTGTAAAAAATTTGTAAAAAGTTTGTAAAAAATGTCAGTGAAAAGCACGTTGAAAATCCTAAATTTTATGTCCTACTTTTTTTTTCGTACGATAAATAATTTTCGAGTTACAAAATGGGACAAGGAATTTTTTTGTATTTTTTTTCCGGCTAGAAAATGTAATTTAAAAATCTGAAAAAAATCACAAATTTTCTTGATAGTTGGAACTACTTTGAAAAAATTTGTACGCGATTTTTGGCGATTTCAAAAAATGGGGTGGCCGACTTGACGTGGAATGCCTCATATATGAGGCATTCCACGATATTTCGATCAAAATCTAGCCTTCATGATTTCGATTTTCCTCTAAATTTTTTATACGAAGTAACACATTGCAAAAAAAATTCCCAAATTTTTTCAGAATTTTTGGGTCACGCGTTTTTTGGATTTTTTTTTTTAAAGGAACCACTTTGTAAAATCTGAAAAAATTCTGAATAATCTAATAAAACATAACAAGACATTTGGGCTTTGTTCCAAAATGGAGATTTTAATACTCTATGAATAAAATTCAAAAAATTGCAAAAAAAAAAAATTTTACTCATAGAGTATTAAAATCTCCATTTTGGAAAAAAAGCCGAAAAATTTTGTCATATTTTATTAGATTATTCTGAATTTTGTCAGATTTTACAAAATCTGCGCATTGGAAAAAAATCATCCGTTTAAAAAATTATTCCCAAAATTATTGAGTTCAAAATGAATAAAAATGAATTGAAATTTAAAAAAAATGTATTTCAAGACTTTATTTATCAAGTCCAGCAACTTTCGAATTCAAATCTTTCATAAAATCCTAAAAAAAAAAATTGCGAAAATAGCCTTTTTTTCGTGGCTTCAAAATGGCCCCTTAACCGTTCTATTTGGGACATTAATTTAATTAATGAATTAATATTTTACTAGTTAATCAATAAATTCATAATTTATTAATCAAAATTAATTAATATTAAATTAACTAAGATTAATTGATTAATTAATTTAATTTAATTAATGGAATAAAAATAATGGAATGTTTTGATCCGGCAATTTTTGGGGACACCATTTATTTCTAGCGATTCTTTCTTTTTCGACGTTCTTTCGGTCCATCGACCGCCAAAATTATGTCCTCGAATTCTCAATCTCAAAAAAAAAAAAAAAAAAAAAAAAAAAAAAATTGGGCTAAAGAGTATAAAATATTTTGAACGACGCAAAAGACAAAAAAGCAGAATAGTACGAATTTGTATGGCAATAAAAGTTTTCGTATAGAGTTGTTTTTGGGGTAATAAAAATTCGTGTATTTGTGTTTAACGAGCCCGTTCGCATTCTCCCTTCTTTTCAAACTTATTTCTGTCCCGTGAGCAAGATGTACAACGATTTTCCTCATGTTCCGTAAATCCACGACGAAAATACATCTGTCAAGCGAAATATTCCGGAGTCAAAATTACCGAATAATTTATCGTTCCTCGTATATGGGTCATTCCATGTCGAATCGACCCCTTTCAATTTCGATGAAATTTGATCAGAACTTTTCGTTTTTAATAAAACAAAGTTCTACCAAAGGAAAAAAATTGAAATTTTTTTTTTTTAAGTTATGCAACATTCAAAATTTCACAATTTTTTAAAATCTTTCAAGTTTGGTTTTTAATATCTCGAAAATTACTATAGTTACGAAAAAATTGTTCTCGGTTCGTCTTACAAATGTAATTAGTAATTAAAACTTTCTAATTACAAATTACAAGTGTAATTAGTAATTGAAAATTTTTTAATTACAAATTACAAATGCAGGGTTGCAAGTAATGCATTACTTTTTGTAATGCATTTTAATGGTTAATGATTAATGGAAATTATTTTAATGATTAATGGTTAATGAAAATTATTTTCATTAACCATTAAAATTTGATGATTAATGGAAAATATTTCCATTAACCATTAACCATTAAAATTTTATTTATTTATTTATTCATTTATTTATTTTCTTTTATTCTTGAAAGTGCAAAAAAAATAAATAAATAAATAAACAAATAAACAAATAAATAAATAAATAAGTAAATAAATCAATACATTAATAAATAAATTAATTAATTAATTAATTAATAAAGAAATAAGAACTTGCTAAAAAAAAAGGTTTTTTTTACCAAGTTCTTATTTATTTATTAATTTATTAATGTATTTATTTATTTATTTCTTTTTTTGGCACTTTCAAGAATGAAAGAAAATAAAGAAAAGAATAAATAAATAAATACAAATTTAATGGTTAATGAAAATAATTTTCATTAGCCATTAAAAAAGTAATTAAATTTAAATTTAAATCTGTATTTAAATTTTTCATTAAAAATTTTGCAACCCTGTACAAATGTAATCAGTTAATAAAAAAAATTCTAATTACAAATTACAAATGTACTTCGGTTCAAATTTTGCACTAATTACATTTTATCAATGTAAGTCAAATTTGACTCTAACTACATGTAATTGGTCGGAAATTTGATACTAATTACATTAAAAAATATAATTAGTCGAAAATTTGGTCCTCATTACATGTAATTTAAGTGAAATTTGACTCTAATTACATCGATAATATGTAAGTAGTGCGAAATTTGAACCTAATTACATTTTTAATTTGTAATTAGAATTTTTCAAATTACTAATTACATTTGTAATTTGTAATTAAAAAATTTTCAATTATTAATTACATTTGTAATTTGTAATTATAAATTTTTTAATTACTAACTACATTCGTAATTTGTAATTAGAAAACTTTGAAGTACAAATTACATTTGTAATTTGCCGCTCGCCGATTCTAAGTTTGATTTGATTAACTGGCTTTCCTTGCCGAAAAGAATAGATGATCCAAAAAGAAATTTGCAGAAAGGTGTTTCTTGTTTTATTAAAAATATGAATGTTTGAATTTTTTAAAATCGTGTAAATCCACGATCACAATTGAATTTTTAGTCATTTTTTTTTTTATAATACCTTGGACTGATCTTGGTAAAATGTTGGTAAAAAAATATTTTTTTTTTACCAAAATCAAAAGATCCTTAAATTTTCAGGATCTTCTAATAAAATCAGTATTAGAATTTTTCATGGAATTTTCATAAGCCTGATTTTCATAAATCTAAAAATTGTCATTGAAATAATCCGAAGAAAAAAAATTATAATTATCTATCTGATATGAATTTTTTTCAAAAATTAATAATTCAAAATTCTTTTGATTTTTTCAAATTGAGTGAAAATTTCAAATTTTACAGATCATGATTTTCTTTGCAATGTTTGTAAAATTTATTTATTATCTGTACAACGAACGTCGTAAGAATTTACAGTTGGATCGTAAAATTCTTAATTTCGCGCCAGTTCGTAATTTGCGCGATACCAATCAACGGTCTCGCTAATTGCACGATCAAACGGTGTGAATTTGAAATCTGGAAGAAAAGTGCGAAGTTTCGCGTTACTTGCTGTTTTTTTGTATTGACCGTCGGCGGCCGTTACGTCAAAGGCGATTTTTCCCTGGAAATTGTATGCTTTTGCGAGAGCTTCGGCAACTTGAGCTATCGTCACTTCTTGGGTTTCATCAACTGAAAAAAAAATAATTAATTAAACAAACAATAAAAATTGGAAAAATCAATAATAAATAATGTATCACTAGTTAATTATAATTGTTATGTAATAAACTTTTTTAAAAGGTTATGCAAATAAAACTCTATTGATTGATAATTAATTATAATTATTAATGATAAATTATCTATTAATAAATAATAATACATAATTTCAATTAATTATTATTCATTAATTATAATTATTTTTATTAATAATTATCGATTGTAAGTAATCAATTATTTAATTAACAATAACAATAATGGATTTTCTTATTGTTGGATTAGACATACACTACTGGAAAAAATTAAGGGATCAAAAAATTTTCCCAAATTTTTAGTGGTTTTTAACAATGCTGTATCTCAGTGAAAAATTGTCGTATCGAGGTCTAAAAAAAAGCATTTTGAAGCTTGAAGTTTCTAGTTTTCAGATCTTTTGGCAAAAAAAATCTCAAAGCTACAGGTTTCACGCAGTTATGAGAAATACCAAGAAAAAAAAATTTGGCAAATTTGTATCGCTTTTGTTTTGGCTGTAATTTTTGAGAAATTTTTTTTCCAGCTAAACCATTACATAGACCGGATAGCTTGTTTATTTAGCTTCAATTTGCTTTTTTTGAGACCTCGCTGCGACCATTTTTCGCTGAGATATCGAGCTTTTACGAAAAAAGACACTTTTCTGTTTGACCATTGATATCTCAGCAACCAATGATCGCACAGAAATCAGAAGAGGCGTTTCACAAACTTGAATCAATGCTCTACAAGGATTGTCGATGGTTTTTTGAAAAAAATAATTTTTTCCATCCTTGCCATGAATTTGAAAAAACAGGAGAAAAAGGGCTATTTATGGTTTTTTAGAAAATCAACGGCCAAATTAAAAATATTGGCAAAACGACTAATGTCGAGCGTGACTTTTACAGCTCAATATACCCACAAAATCCTTGTAAAGTTTCAATTTGATCTATCGAACGGTTTTTTTGTTTCAAGCAATCAAATTTTAAAAAAAATTAAAGGATCATGTTTCTGCCCCTAAACGTCATAATCATTATTAAAGTGGAAAACAATTTTTTTTTGGGCTTTTTTCACATTTTTATCGCAAACAGCGTTTAAATGTACAGAAAAAAAATTAGTTGAAGAATTTTCGAATTTTTTTTATTTTAATTTTGTCGATTTTTTTTTTTACATAAATTTAAACGCTGTTTGCGATAAAAATGTGAAAAGCTCAAAATTTTTATTTTTCCTTTTAATAATGATTATGAAGTGTTTAGGGACAATCAACATAATGCTTGAATTTTTTTGAAAAAAAAAAAATTACAAAAAAATTAAAATTTTTTTTTTATTTTTTTTTTTCATAAATTTAAACGCTGTTTGCGATAAAAATGGGGGAAATTCTCGAAAAAAAAATTCTTTTTTTAATTTTCATAATGATTTTGAAGTGTTAAGGGGCAATAAACATGATCATTTAATTTTTTTCAAAAATTTGATTGCTTGAAACAAAAAAACTGTTCGCTAGATCAAATTGAAACTTTACAAGGATTTTGTGGGTATATTGAGCTGTAAAAGTCACGCTCGACATTAGTCGTTTTGCCAATATTTTTAATTTGGCCGTTGATTTTCTAAAAAACCATAAATAGCCCTTTTTCTCCTGTTTTTTCAAATTCATGGCAAGGATGGAAAATTTTTTTTCTTTCAAAAAACCATCGACAATCCTTGTAGAGCATTGATTCAAGTTTGTGAAACGCCTCTTCTGATTTCTGTGCGATCATTGGTTGCTGAAATATCAATGGTCAAACAGAAAAGTGTCTTTTTTCGTAAAAGCTCGATATCTCAGCGAAAAATGGTCGCAGCGAGGTCTCAAAAAAAGCAAATTGAAGTTAAATAAACAAGCTATCCGGTCCTTGTAATGTTTTAGCTGGAAGAATTTTTTCCCAAAAATTACAGCCAAAACAAAAGCGATGCAAATTTGCCAAATTTTTTTTTCTTGGTATTTCTTATAATTGCGTGAAACCTGTAGCTTTGAAAATTTTTTTGCCAAAAGATCTGAAAACTAGAAACTTTAAGCTTCAAAATGCTTTTTTTTAGACCTCGATACGACCATTTTTCACTGAGATACAGCATTGTTAAAAACCACTAAAAATTTGGGAAAATTTTTTGATCCTCTAATTTTTCCAGTAGTGTATTTTACCTGAGAGAATAATCGGCTCGACTGAATTATATTCTCTGAGTACCCAAACGAACAATTTTGCCAGATCCAAACTGTAGATAAATTGTCGCAGAGGCTTTCCCGAACCCATCACCTTGAATACTTTGTCCGAGGTATTGCCTGCAATTAAAAAATTGAATTGTTAACGACAGATAATAATTTTTGATAAAAAATTATAATTTCAGCAAACGAACAATAAATTCAGCTAAAAATAGTAATATTAAACGAAAATCCAGAATCCATCAAAAAATGATAAATGTAGAATAAAATTAGAATTGTAGACAAAAAAAGATCATTTCGACGACAAAAAAATATTAATATAAAACAATAAATTGTAAGTTAGTGAAAAAAAAATGACCATTTGAATCGAGAAATAATAGTTACGGCGAAGAAAAATAATATTGATTTTGTAAAAAAAAGTTAGCGAAAAAAAATCATACGGAAAAGTTATTTTCAGCAAAAAAAAAATGATAATTTTAACTCCACAACAATAATTTGAACGATAAAAAAAATAATTGGAGCTGAAAATTAATAATTTTCGTACGAAAGTAAAAAATTTAGGGACGAAATGGAAATTCGAGCTAACGCGAGAGATAAATATTGCTAAACAATGATTATTTTCGCCCAAAAATATTTTTAGCAAAATAAAAATATAAAAATGATAATTCCAGGAAAATAATGGAGATTCCAAATGAAAAATAATCAATTGAGCCAAAAAATGATAATTTTGACCGAGAGAAATAGACAGAAAATTTTTGGCGAAAAAAGCTCTATCAGAAAAGTTATTATCAGCAAAGAAAATTCTAATTTTTGCTGCAAAGCCATAATTTGAACGAAAAAATGCTAATTGGAGCTAAATTTAATAATTTCCGTACAAAAGTAAAAATTTTAGGCATGAAATGGAAATTTCTATAAATTAACATAAGTGATAAATTTCTATATCAAATCTAACTGAACAATTATTATTTTCGGCCACAAATAATTTTAGTAAGTAAAAAAAAATATGAGTCAAAAATGATAATTCCAGCAAAATAATGGAGATTGCTGAAAAAATTGGAAAATTGAGAAAAATCGAAAAATAATCAATTGAGCCAAAAAATGATAATTTTAGCGGAGAAAAAGAAAAAAAAATGAAAAAACTATATCGAAATTATGAAAATCTCGTAAAATTCTGACGTCTCACCGGTTTTCATTAAATCGTGCAATTTCCTCATTAAACCGGGTATAACGTGACTCGCGCTAGGATTAAAATTGTCGTGAGGTCCAAATACGTTGCACGGAATTACGCTCGTGTAAATTCTTCCATGTTGATCGTGATAGCCACGATTTGCAATGTCAATCAAACGCTTTGCGTAACTATATCCGTAATTCGATGGATGTGGCGGTCCATTATGTACCTGAAATGTATATTTTTCAATGCATCAAAGACCTCCATTTTTCATAATATGTTCCACATAATCTAAGATTGTTTTTTTTTTAATGTCGAAAATAGAAATTGATTATTTTAGCCAGAAGGACCTATTGACCTAACATTTGAAAAAGCAAAACGTGCAAAAATAGAGAAAAGCGAAGAATAATGATAATTTTTTAATTTTCTCTTTTTTTTTAGCGGTGTGCAAATAACGTTCGATTCCAAATTCGAATTATTCTTTTTTTGCATAGTTTCTTATTATTTACTAATATTTAGGGGTGTGCGAATATTCGAATTATTCGAATAGTTCCAACTATTTGAATTATTCGAATAGTGCGAATAGGGAACTTGCATGTCTTTTTTTTATTTTTCTATTCGAAAGTAGGGTAAAAAATAATGAATTTCTCAAGACAGTTTTTTTTAAAAGCAATATTAATGCTGCAAAAATTGTTTCTTTAAGAGGAGGCTAAATACCATTTTCGTTCAATCCCTACATTATCGACTTATCACCGTCGTCCAGTTTTTCTCCCAAAACCGTAAATGAAAATTTATTAAATTTTGAAAATTCAGAGGAGGATAAGTTAATTAACAATTAATTCATAATTAAGGGGCTAAAACGCGTCACAACTAACTCCAACGAATTCATTGGAGCCCCAAAAATATTAAGTTACTCGTCAAAATCCATGGTGCTGCCCTCCCTCGCACGTTTGTAAACTAGATTTCGCCATTTCGTGTTTCGATAAAACTACAATTTATCGATATTTATCTCCTTATGCGCTAGTGATGGGCGATACAGTATCGATATTTGGAATATCGATACTCTTCGACCCAAATATCGATATTTTGTATCGATTCTTGGCGTTACGATATTTTCAAGTATCGATACGCAATACATAAATAACGAAATTTCGATACAACCGATTTTTATTGAGTTTATGTTACCGGCTGTGGCAAAACATTACCGGTTTTGTTACCGACTGAGGTACAAACGACAGTTTTTTGTTACCAACTGAGGTAAGAAACTACAGTTTTTTGTTACCGACTGAGGTATAAAACTACTGTTTTTATTTCGAACTGAGGTTTGTTTGCATTTTTATTTGAGTATCGATATCGGTGATATCGATATCGCATTCCCGATATTACACCTGTATCGATACTCAGACCACCAATACGTATCGATACCAAATATCGATACATTCATCAAATATCGCCATCACTATTATGCGCCATCCAAACTTACGATGTGTCTTTTCCATAAAATCATGTCGAAAACGTCTTGATATTTGTGTCTTGGCGTTCTTCATGGAGCCTCACTCTTAGTTTAGACGAAATAAAGTAAAAAGTCTCATAATTCAAGATTTTCAATTACAGATTCCTAATGGTAATCGGATCTATAATTTTTTTTTTGATTTTTCAAAAAAATTTTAGTGAGGCTCCATTTGTGCCATAATTCCGATTATGCTGTTAAAATTTTATTGAATTCCATTCATTCGTATGAGAGCAAGTTTGGATGGCGATTTCGAAGCATAGTGTCGGTATTTAGCCTCCTCTTAACACAAATTTGTCTCAGTAAATTTGATTTGGCAACCATATTGTTGTACCCAACTATCAGCGCCGCCAGTGTCGCTTTCGGGAACTATATCGCATTATAAACACTGGCTGCATTCGCTTGGACGCTTACGCGCTTTCAGCACGTATGTATAGATGTACATAGACATATAAAATGCTACAGGATGTGGCGCTCACAGGCGCGTAAGCGTCCAAAGCGAATGCAGCCATAATCTGCGATAAAAATATAAATCAGCAAAAATATTTGTTTACATACTACCAATATAATCATATAAAATTATGAATAAACTGAAATAAGACATGAACCAATCTAACAAGTTTGGTTGCGGAGTGAATGAATCTATTGTCCATTTGTCATCCATCAGTCAATTTATATCACTTTCCCAACTTATTTAACATAATAATATTGAAGATGTGATTTGTATGATTCCTGTGATATTGTGACGTCACCGATACCTTCATAACTTCGTTAACATAATAATATTGAAGAATATTATACTGCAGGTTATATGTATATTTTAGGTTAGAATTTGCGCGAGCAAGATGTCCGCGGGAGCAAAAACTGTCTACAATGGGACTTGGTTCCCAAACGCGACACTCGCGGCGCTGATAGTTGGGTACAACAATATGGTTGCCAATTCAAATTAACCGAGAAAAATTAGTGTAAAAGAAAACACTTTTGCATCGTTAATATTCCGTTAAAAAAAACTGTCTTGGGAAATTTATTATTTTTTATCCTACTTTCGAATCCGATAGACTAAAATTGAGATTTCAGATGCATGCAAGTTCCCTATTATTCAATTCGAATTATTCGATTCGTCTCGAATTATTCGTAAATTCGAATATTCGTACACTTCTACTTTTATTATTCGCTGATTAAAATTTGTAGAAAAATGTTCGATGGGCAAAAAATATTTACCATAGTCTCGTCAATTGGATATGTCGTTTTGTCAGGAAAGATACAAGTCGATAAGCATGAAACAACTTTTACAACGTTCATTTCGTGAGCCGTATGCAGCACATTATCATTCATGTGTAAATTATTTCGCTGTAACAAAAAACAAAAAAAAATTGTAATTGAAAATTGAAGTAGGAACGGAGAATAATATTGAAACTGGACCCACCAAAAAATCCAAATTATGAGCCATATTGTGAAACAGACCTCCCACCATCGCCGCCAAATGAATCACATGAGTCGGTCTGTGTTTTTGAAAAAGTTCCTCGGTGCTCTTTTTGTCGCTGCAAAAAGAATATTATTCCAATTTTTCGTGATCAGGGAAAATCCTCGAATAATAATAAATTTTCATAAAAATCGTTTGGAAATTAATGATCAAGAAATTGGATTGAGTTACGACAGAATTTTAAGTTATAGACGAATTTACAAAAAAATTTAGGTTTTTTTTAGCTCGAAGAAATGTTGTATTTTATTGTTTGATCTGAAATAATTTTTTCGGTCCCTTTAAATCTGCACAAGATTTTTTTTAAATATGCGGCATGACGGAAAAATACATTTGCTCAATTTATCAGTCGTTAAAAAACATTATTTTTGAAATTTTGGCTTTTTGTAAACAATTTTTTCTCTTTCATTGATAAGTCTTTCAAAAAAATTGGGAACTTATAAAAGCCATGCTGATTATATCTGGCGGATAAATTTTTACTATTTCCTGAAAACATTGAGGAAAAAAAAAACTATATTTTTGAGGCCCAAAATGAAAATTTTTGATCAACTGTTTTTTTCTTCAGAAATCTTCATTTTTTCATCATTTTTTCCAGAAAAAAAGATCAAACCGATTTGATCAAGATTTTTATTCATTATTGATTTCTTTTAATTAACAGTATTATTTAATAAAATTCTGTCGTAACTTAAAATTTGAATTTTTTTCAATCAATTTCAATTAACCGAATAAATATCATTTAATCCATTTAATCAATTATTCAAAATGTTTAATTAATTGTATTAAATTAAAAAATTTATCGAACTTCATTTGAAATAAGAAAATAACAAAAATAGTTCACCAAAGATCGGCATCTTTGGATCCAACGAAAATCCACTTTTCATTCGGTCTCGAATCTTCCGATATCACAGTTTGTATGGCTTTTCCAACGAGTCCGGAACCGCCGGTCACCAAAATTACTTTTTCGTCGGACGACATATTTTTAATCCAAGTATCAATTAAATCTGTAATTACATGTAAAATAATTATTCATAAATTAGTAATTAAACATATTTTATGTATAGAATTCTCGAATTGATTAAGAACAATTTTTCAATATTATGAACATAATTATTTGTCCATCGCTTATTGATAATAATTGCTGCTTCTGATTGTTTTTTTTTTAGCATTTAAGCCGTAAAATGTAAAATTTAGGACGAAAAAAAACGTTCTTACCTCCAACAAATAAATAATAGTGATTATATTTTTTATACACGTATTTGCATAAGCTGATAACAGGATTTCGCGTGACCTAACCTCAAAAAAAGCCCGACGCAATAACAATAACTTCATTGTGACTAGCAGCGCCGCCGTGGGTCGCGGCGGAAAGCTTTGCGTCGCAAACATTAACATAACCTCAAAAAATTCCCAAGAGACGCGTTTTCACTTGCACAATGCCTAAAACTTGTTGCATTATTGATTGCCACAATACTGATTGTAATCAGCGGAATTTGTTTATGATCCCAAAGGTAAGTGCATCTGCCGAAGATGAAAAAAATTGTTTAAAAGCATGGTTTTGAAATCGCAAAGATAAGGCTCCTATTATCGGGCATGGTCAGCGTAACGTTAAGTTGGAAATATATCCATAAATATTTGCAAAGGGTAATTTTCATGTATGGCATAATAAAGATTAACTCATTGGCTTTCCAAAACACCCCCAATAAAGCCTTCTATCTATTTGCGTTAAGGAGTTATAAATAAAACTATGGATGTGTTCCGATGCTCCTATTATTTGCATCCCTAATAACGGAAAGTTGGAAATATTTTTATAAATATTTGCAGAGGGTAATTTTCATGTATGGCATATTAAAGATTAACTCATTGGCTTTCCAAAACACCCCCAATAAAGCCTTCTATCTATTTGCATTAAGGAGTTATAAATAAAACTATGGATGTGTTCCGATGCTCCTATTATTTGCATCCCTAATAACGGAAAGTTGGAAATATTTCTATAAATATTTGCAGAGGGTAATTTTCATGTATGGCATATTAAAGATTAACTCATTGGCTTTCCAAAACACCCCCAATAAAGCCTTCTATCTATTTGCATTAAGGAGTTATAAATAAAACTATGGATGTGTTCCGATGCTCCTATTATTTGCATCCCTAATAACGGAAAGTTGGAAATATTTCTATAAATATTTGCAGAGGGTAATTTTCATGTATGGCATATTAAAGATTAACTCATTGGCTTTCCAAAACACCCCCAATAAAGCCTTCTATCTATTTGCATTAAGGAGTTATAAATAAAACTATGGATGTGTTCCGATGCTCCTATTATTTGCATCCCTAATAACGGAAAGTTGGAAATATTTCTATAAATATTTGCAGAGGGTAATTTTCATGTATGGCATATTAAAGATTAACTCATTGGCTTTCCAAAACACCCCCAATAAAGCCTTCTATCTATTTGCATTAAGGAGTTATAAATAAAACTATGGATGTGTTCCGATGCTCCTATTATTTGCATCCCTAATAACGGAAAGTTGGAAATATTTCTATAAATATTTGCAGAGGGTAATTTTCATGTATGGCATATTAAAGGTTAACTCATTGGCTTTCCAAAACACCCCCAATAAAGCCTTCTATCTATTTGCATTAAGGAGTTATAAATAAAACTATGGATGTGTTCCGATGCTCCTATTATTGGCACCCCGAATAACATTTTTCAGGCTGAAGAACAACGACAAAAATGGATCGATGCAATTTCTCCATATCTACGAGAAGGGAGGAAAGATCGTAAAGTTTTTTACGTATGTGATTTACATTTCAAAGACGATGATATTCTCCGGAATACTTTTATTCATTTGAAAGATGGGTCGATAGACAAGATAGCCCGTTTCCGCATCATGCTAAAACCATCGAGCATTCCTTCTATTTTCGATGAAAAAAAAAGAGTTTTTGTTAAGATTGAATTGCCTGCGGAGGAAAATCAGATAAGTGTAAGTTTCTGAATTTTATTGCACGCAACTATTCATTAATTAGAGGTGTTCAAGAATCAATTAACTCGCCTATCCTAGAGAGGGACAGGAGTGACTAATCCTGAAGGAGAAAAAGAAACAAAACTATTTGCTGATGGGGAAAAAGCATACAACTTGGAAACGCTGAGAAAGGAATTGGAAATTCTGTGGGAGAAGGCAAACAACCATTTTTGGAGAAGTTGCATGACACCATCTGGTCTTCTATTTTCTTTTTGTAGCCAATATCCAAAGGTTGCAGCAAAAACTATATTGGTAAAGGAAAATATGAGTACGGAGGTAAATCCCTTATTTTTGCCTATCGTTAACCAGCATTAACCGCCAAAATTGTGGATTTTAATTAAAAAATTCTTTTACCAACGTAATGATTAGGGTGGGCGGAAAATCCGCTTTTAAAAAAAATTATTTTAGTAATACCGAAAATATTGTTCATGATGCTAGAAAAAAAATCTGTGCAAAGAGAAAAAATGTTGAGTCAATATCTTGACAAAGTTCATCAAAAGTGTTGAAAAAAATGTTTTCTCCGCTTATTTTTATTGGAAATTTAATTCTCTACAAAAAAAGAAAAGCGCATATGAAATCATGTAGGATTGATAGTTTCTATGATAATTGCAAATTTAATTGCAAATTTTCAATACATAAGAAGTATATTAGAAATATATATTAAGGAGTTATCCGCAATCAGGAGGCCGAAAAAATCGATTTTTCAAGATTATTCTCTGGAAAGATATTTTAATTTATTAACGTACAAATTTATATATTATTAACCTTTATTTTGGAATTTTTCTTTTGAAAAAATGATAATTCTTGAGATAGAAGAACATGACAATTTTTTTTACTAAAATTGCAATTATCCTAAAAACTATCGATCCTATAGATTTGATATAAGAACCTTTTTTGTAGAGAATTGAATTTCCAATCAGTGATCGGCAAAATCGATATTTTCGTCAATTTAATTACCGCTAATTACTCTGGTTAGAAAACTTTTTAATTGTTCCAATAAATGTTACTAATTATTAAGACACTCGGTAATTAGGCGGTAAGGTATTTCTAATATTCGAAAATTCGATAATTCATGTTCGATTGTTATCCAATAAACCTATAACTTGTAATTTCGGTCAAATAATTACTCAATAACCAAGTAATTAAAATTTTGCTCTTATGAATGACTCATTTTTTTAAAAATTAGGTAATCGTTCCATCTAATTATTAATTATCCAAGTAATTAAATACTTAAGTACTCTACTTACTAATTTTTTATGAAATTAGTTCATTATTCTTTCCAATTATTAATTATTCGAATAATTAGATAATTAATTCTTCTAATTACTAACTTTTCAAAAAATTAGTTAATTATTCTTTCCAATTATTAACTATTCGAATAATTAGATAACTAATTCTTCTATTTACTATTTTTTGAAAAAATTAGGTGATTATTCTTTGCAACTATTAATTATTTGACTAATTAGAAACTTGATTCTTCTAATTACTAATTTTTAAAAAAATTCTTTGATCGATATTAACTTAGCGATAAATCATTGGACAGAGGTTCAACTCCTTTCGAATTGAAGAAAGTAACATAATCTGAATGATCTTTACGCTGAATTGACAAAAAAAAAATTCACTGGAGTCTAGAAAATTTTTCAAATTCAAGCTAAAGTGTAGAGTTTTCTTTTTTCTTAGGATTGCTCGAAACATGGTGATCCTGAAAAACTCACGATCCCGATTCAAATACAAAAAGTTTGAAACTAATTACTCCAAAAATTGATAATTAATATAATTAAATTACTAATTACTCAAATAATTAGTAATTAAAATAGTTCAATTACTAATTAGTCTAATTATTTGTATATCTAAATTATTAATTATCCAAATAATCAATAATTGACATAATTCAATTATAAATTATTCTAGTAATTAGTAATTAGAATAATTCACCCAGTGGACACAGTAATGTTGCAGCAATGTAACGGCAATGTTACCGTTGTAACATGTAACATTACGTAGACGTTACATGTAAGTTACAATTTCCTACTTAGCAATATAACATTGTTATATAGCAGTTACGTAACAGTTATGTAACAGTTATGTAACCTGCATGTAACAAATGTTACGCAACATGTTACTTGCACGTTATATTGCCGCAATATTACATATGTTACATTACTGTAGTGTAACAAATTTATATACCAGGTATGTAACCTGCATGTAACAAATATGTTACGTAACATGTTACTTGCACGTTACATAACAGCAATGTTACATAGGAGTAACATTGCAACGTTACATGTAACCTCCATGTTACATTGCTGCAACATAACGTGTTCACTGGGCAATTACTAATTAATTTAATGATAAGTATTTTAAAAAATACGATTACTAATTTTTCTGATAATAAATAATTCAAATAATACACATATTCAATATCCAAATAATTCGTAGTATTGGTCTTTAAATTACTGATTATCGAAATACATAAAAAAATAATGGATGATAATATTAATTTTGTAAATAACGATTAATTGAAAATCTAAATTTTTTTTTTTTGCCGATCACTGTTTCCAATAAAAATAAGCGGAGAACAAATTTTTTTTAGCATTTTGAACTTTAACGAACTTTGGTGAGCCTAAGATTTTGACTCAACATTTTTGTCCTTCGCACAGATTTTTGGTGTAGGATAATGAACAATATTTTCGTTATTATTAAAAGAATTTCAAAAAAATCGGATTTTCGGCCCATCCTAGTTTTTTTTTACCCCAGTAATGATTTATTTATAATTTTCAGATACGGGCTGCTGGGCACATTGTTATGAATAATTTTCAAGAGAAGATCAAGTCTGTGGACGATGTCTTGTCCGTTATGTCAGAAGTACAAAAAAAACACCTTTGCCAAGGAATCGACGATAGCACGCCCTGTCCTTACGCCAATTTCGAACCGACGACCACAGCCAGCAGCGGAAGATGTATCTCATGCCGAATAGAACGAAAAAAAAAATTGAACCATTTGAGCAGGTCAAAGAAACGTTCAGAATTGAAGGCACACAAAACCAAACTATTGATAAAAAATTTGAGGCGGAGAAACCAACGTTTAGATAAAAACGTAAGTCCCATGAAAGAACTCGAAAAACAGTCGAAATTTTTTTTTTCATGGCAATTGTATTCTTAGTGATGCTGTATTTTGGTAATATTTGTATTACAGCTATCATCAGCAAAAGAAGATATAAAAGTATTGAAGGCTCAATGTGCTACATTGGAAGCGGGAATTTGAAGCCAGGTAAATGCAATATAAATCAATATTAATTTGACGAATCTAAATTATGTACAGAACGAATGTAAATGGAAGGTTTTCATTAATTATTAAACGACGATCTAGGAAAAACATTGGCATAAAAATAGAAAAAAAATTTCACGAAAACAAATAATCCTTTCAAAAAAGCACTACAGATGCGCAGTATCGGATTGCGCATATATTCCCTACGTTTAGCAGCGACGCCAAGCGGTGGCTGTGTGTACTTTCTCATTCACATTTTGCTACTTCCGGTACAAATAACACGCGGATTCATGAGGCAGAAATCTTTAATTTTATGTAATAAAAATACGGTAAGGCATATATATATTTTTTTAATCGACTCTAAAACATAGTCTAAATTCAACGGATGATATAATATTGCATTTTTTGGGCTCACACCCTTAAAAATCGCCCCCACCGCTAATCCGATCCCGTCAACATAACCTCTAAAAAATGTTGACTCGATTCTCGCGTATTTCCGCAACTTTTAACAGTGACGAAACATTTTTAGCCGGAATTTCGTCGTTCGAAATTTTTTTTCAACTTTCGGATTATCTCCCCCTCAGTTCATTTTTCAATTCTTAGAATTTTTAGAAAATTATTTTGCAAAATTACAAAAAAGAAGTTTGCGAAGAAGCGTCTGGCTTGTTTTGCACAGAAGATTGCAAGTGCATCGTGGAATCGATTTCAGAGTCAAGCAAATGCTGTTGGAAATAATTAAAAGCCTGAAAGTGCGACTAGGCAAAGATTAATCGGCGGTGAGACTGGAAAACATCTTAAGGGTATCGTTGGTTTTTTTTTTTAATTTTTCTTCTTTCGGAGGAACATCGAAGACTCATCAGATAGGAAAGTACATGGTAAGCTCGCAGAATGCGCTAATTTTTTAATGTTTACAAAAATTGTTCGCAAAAATGTTGGAAAATCATGATTTTACATTATTCAACCATGTTCTGTGCAAAGTGCCTTTTCGAAAGTTGTTTGTAACGTATTTAATGTTTTTAAATTTTTAGAAAACTTCTATCTTCGAGAATATTTGAACTTTTGAACAAATCACAAAGGATAGCGATCAAATTTGCCTTCCTCATGAAGGAAGCTTTGTTAGATATCGAAAAAAATAAGTACTCAATGTGCAAATTTGTCAAATTCTTTGAAATTTGCTTCTTGCTGAATTCAACAGCGAACAACCTTGAACGAGTTGGAACATTTCAGCTATTTCTCAAAAAATTAAAAATTTCATAAAACTTAAATCCTTCGATAAATTTTGGAAAAATTCAATAGCGAATATATTAACCTTGATAGCTATACACTAGTTCTGTACAAAGTTTCATTGCAATATTTTCAAAATTTGTTATAAATTCATTCAATCGATTTGCAAAAAAAAAATCAACGTCAAGATGGTCTTATTTTATTATGCTAAAAAATTTACTATCTCGGCTCCCTAACCCCCGTAAAGGGGCGCGGGGAGGTGGCTGAAACCCGACCGAGCGCGTCTTCAGGTGGCGGATAGAAGAACAGCCGGGGAAGAGCGTCTCCCCCCGCTCGGGGAACGGGACGTCTTGTGACGACCGTAATCGCGAGTGGAGTGGGGGCAGCGAAAGGACCTGGTCAACGGGAGTCATAAGGAACCCGGCCGGCTTAAAAACCGGCTCTGGGGGACAAAAGCCCCGTCGCGGACCAATTTCCCCAAGCCAAGGTGGAAGCTATCGTGCCGAGGGCTGAATGGCACTTGGGTTATAGTGTCGATAACGATGCCCTTGGGGTACCAGGCGACCCCCCATTGTACTTAGCCTTACCCTCACATGCAGGCTCTGTGAGGGTGGACCCTTAGTTCCTGAATACTCGTGGGAATAGAAATGGAATTAAATAAAATGAACACCACTGAGACATACGCCGACGGTGGGGCTTCTTCTGAGGCACAGCCGTCAGGACAATTGGGAGGGAGGACCGAAGGTCCGGGAGACGGGAGCATCGTCGCTACAACGACGATGACCCGGAGCCTGGCCGACGGGGACTCTGCGCCGCTATCGGGGTTGGAGGGATCAGCGACAGCCGGGCCCACCGACCCTTCGCACGCGCTCTTAAAGAAGGCGAACCGAAGCGGAGCGGCGAAAAGGAAGGCTCGTAAGGCCAGACTAGCCGCGCAGGGCTTGTCTGATGAGCCGAACCGCCAAAGTTTACCGACAGAGAGGGTCAAGAAGAGGAGCTTTAAACGGCCCCGACCGTTGGACAACACACCATCGGAGCAAGCTGAGGTAGTGAAGAGGTGCAAGCTCTTCCCGAGGCCCGCTGGTTACGAAGACGCGACGACCGGAGTTAGGAAGTTGGCCATTGTGCCAGCCTACTATCCGGAAGCAGTCTTCAGCGAGGGGGAAGCCGCGCTGGTGGCTCAGGGGCTCCTCGAGGCGTTGGACGCTGTCCCTATGGGGCAAGCAGTTCCGTGCTTCGAGGGGACTCGATGGGACCAGGGCGTCTTATGGGTGACTTGCACCGATGAGCTAGCCAAAGCATGGTTGAGGACAGTAGTTCCCGACCTGAGGCCATGGGAGGGCGCTGCTCTCCAAGTTTTGGGGAAAGTGTGCCCACCCAAGCTAATAAAGATGACGGCGGTGTTCCCCGGCACAAACGAGGAGACCGAAGTCATCCTTAATCGTCTGGGCCGACAGAACCCGGGACTGCGAACTCCCCTGTGGAGAGTATGGGGCAGGAAGGTGGTCCAGGACACTGTCCACATGGTTTTGGGGATCGACGGCAGCTCTCTGGAGATGCTGAGGGAGAACGGCTACGACCCTCATTGCGGATTAGGGCGGGCCCGTTTTTACGAGGCCCACAACAAATCCGGGATAAGGAAGCGGACCGTCAGCCCTGGTGCGACCCGGGGAAGAACGGGGCCGGGTGAGGACTGGGGAACGGGTGTGCAGTGGAAGCCGACCGCACCATTTACGATGAGGTCAGCCGACGCGATGCCGGGCTCCAGCTTCGAGCTTGACCCCGGATGGGCTCGCTACTGCGAGGACCGTCGCGGCGAGTGGGACCTAAAACTATTTTAAAGCTATAACCTTTTGTTTTTTTCCAACATATTCAGAAATTAGTTGAAATTTATCCACCACATTTAATCAGCAACGCTTTTGTGAGTTCCCAATTTTTCTTAGACGTGAATATCAGAAATGTTTTTCAACGACAGTGATAAATTGATTCAAATGTATTTTTTGACCGTGCCGCATGCTTTTAAAAAATCTTGTGTGGATTTAAAGGGACTGAATTATTTCAAAATAAAGAAAAAAATATTGAATTTTTTGAAACTAAACAAAACCTAAAAAAAAAATCAACTTCGAGATGGTCTTATTTTATTATGCTAAAAAATTTAACATGATTAAATATGTTCATTGTATGTCAATATACACGCGCGGTAGCGTGCAATTGATAAAATTCACTGATGCAGATGCACTTAATAATTATAATTAACCACATCAATGCTGGACAATATGTTTCTGCAAAAATATTTTTTTTTCTTCCAATTTACAAATTCACGTGTGCTCCGTATTTTTTTTTTAAATATTAAGGTTATGAATAATAAAAATCATTCGTATATCTCAACGTTGCAATTGTGTCTTTACAATTTTTCTTCGATTACCGGATATTGATGGTTTCAGTCGTAATCGCAAATTTCCATTTGGTCGCACGTCGTCGCGATCCAATCCAGCAAATATTTCATGCCCTCGGCGTCGTGACCGGTACATTTGCAATCGGCAACAACATCCCTCAGGCACTGCGACAACTGTTTGAGAATCGTCTGTTGGAAAAAAATCAAACAACATTTTAATCTTAAAAAATTGTCTACCTGCGGCATTGTGATAATTGCTTAACAACCGTCTGTAAAAAAAATAGCAAAATATTCGAATATTTCCGTTAAATTTAAATGGAAAATCAAAACAACGATTAAAAAAATGTTTCAAAATTTTGTGAACCATTATTTTTAAGAGCTATAGCTTTAATTTTTTTTTCAAATAATATGCGATGAGCTAGAGCTCTTTTTTTGTTAGAATTGTAAGAAAAATGTGACACTAGTTTTTTTTCGTTCTGGTAAATGTTAATCCTCAAAACTTAAGGCCTCAGGCACTGCGATAGATGTTTAAGAAACTTGTACTGAAAAAAATGGATACTTGAATAGTATTTCTGAATAAAAATGGATGATTAAAAAAAGTTATATTTTTTTCCACCGTTATTTTTAAAATGTCAAGTTTTTTAAAAAGTGCTGGACCTTTTTTTAAATTGCCTTTCTTTTTCAAAATTGGCTTCAACAATAGTCTTCAAATTAATATTTTCAAATTCCTTGAACTTCGTTTTGGCAAATTTTAATCCTCAAAATTTGTCTACCTCAGGCCATTCTTGTCTAAAAAGAGCCACGCATTGTTCGCTCAATGCTTCCATGTTCAAAAGACCTTCCTTCAAAAGTCCCCTCAATAATCTTCCAAAAATTTTCATTATTGTTGGGTCCGACGTACTGGTCAGCAGACGAATATTTCTTGAACTTATTATCCTCACGAACAAACCTTCCTTATCGCTGGTTCGCGAATTATTCATTTTCCAAATTTTGACGAATTTCGACTGTATCACAGGCGTGAACAAGTCTCGTCTGTGTGTCACTGAAATTTATAATTAAAATTTTAATTGTTATTAAAAAAGAGAAACAGTGGTCGAAAAATTTGCGATTTTCAGAAAAAAAAATGATTAAAATCCGTTACGCATTTTTCAAACAAGTATATGGGTCATTCCATGTCAACTCAATGGCGTTTTGTCGGTGACCGCCTTCGATTTTTTTCAAAAAAAATAATGAAATTCTACCCAAAAAAAACAAAATTTTTGAGATTCTACCGAAGATGGGATTCAAATAACTTCTTAATAAATTTTTTTTTTTCCAATTTTCTATTTTATTTATTTTTTCTTTGTTAATTATAATAATTAACATTAAGAATTACAATTCAAGTACATTTTGCACTTTAGTCAATTTGTTTACATAAATTTATTGGCCAAAAAGGCATTAAATTTTTTTTTTCCTTGATTTTCAATACTTTGATCAAAAAGTACATTTAAAAAAATGACCTAATAAGTTAAAATATATTGATTATTGTAGAAGTTATGATTATTTTAAAAATATTTTTTCAAAAATCAATAACTTCGGTATGGGTTAAGATAGAGAGCTAAAAATTTACATGGATACTTCTTTTTGCATGTACAATAACATATTAAAAAATAAACAAAATCGAAGGAAGTCATCGACGAAACGTCGTTGAATTGACATGGAATGACCCATATATGACCCACTATTCATTTCTTTAAATAGATTTTTCTATATTTTATAATTGAATGGTCAATTCCACTCATTTTTATTCCCAATTCTTTTTTTAATAACCGAACTAAATTAATTTGGGAAAATATTTTCTTCGCAAATAATTGAAATTCTGAGATACAAAAAATACTTGCTGGTACTTGATTTTTGTTTCAATTTTGTAATTGAATGGTCAATTCCACTCATTTTTATTTCCAATTATTTTTTTTTATATCGAACTAAGTTTGGGAATTATTTTTTTCGCAAATAATTGAAATTCTGTGATACAAAAAAATACTTGCAAGTACTTGATTTTTGTTTCAATTTTCCACTTGTATGGCCAATTCCACTCATTTTTATTCCCAATTCTTTTTTTAATAATCGAAGTAGATTAATTTGGGAAAATATTTTTATCGCAAATGATTAGAATTCTGTGATAAAAAAAGACTTGCTGGTACTTGATTTTTTTATTATTTTGTAATTCAATGGTCAATTCCACTTATTTTTATTCCCAATTCTTTTTTTAATAACCGAACTATATTAATTTGGGAAAATATTTTTATCGCAAATGATTGGAATTCTGTGATACAAAAAAATACTTGCTAGTACTTGATTGTTTTTCAATTTTGTAATTGAATGGTCAATTCCACTCATTTTTATTCGGAATTCTTTTTTTAATAATCAAACTAAATTAATTTTCGAAAATATTTTTTGCGCAAATAATTGAAATTCTGAGATACAAAAAATACTTGCTGGTACTTGATTTTTGTTTCAATTTTGTAATTGAATGGTCAATTCCACTCATTTTTATTTGCAATTATTTTTTTTTTATATCGAACTAAATTTGGGAATTATTTTTTTCGCAAATAATTGAAATTCTGTGATACAAAAAAATACTTGCAGGTACTTGATTTTTTTTTTTCAATTTTCCAATTGTATTGTCAATTCCACTCATTTTTATTCCCAATTCTTTTTTTAATGACCGAACTAAAATAATTTGGGAAAATATTTTTATCGCAAATGATTGGAATTCTGAGATACAAAAAAATACTTGCTGGTACTTTATTTTTTTTTTCAATTTTGTAATTGAATGGTCAATTCCACTCATTTTTATTCCCAATTCTTTTTCTAATAACTGAACTGAATTAATTTGGGAAAATATTTTTTTTCGCAAATAATTGAAATTCTGTGATACAAAAAATACTTGCTGGTACTTGATTTTTGTTTCAATTTTGTAATTGTATTGTCAATTCCACTCATTTTTATTCCCAATTCTTTTTTTAATAACCGAACTAAATTAATTTGGGAAAATATTTTTTTCGCAAATAATTGAAAATCTGTGATACAAAAAATACTTGCTGGTACTTGATTTTTGTTTCAATTTTTTAATAGAATGGCCAATTCCACTCATTTTTATTCCCAATTCTTTTTTTAATAACCGAACTAAATTAATATGGGAAAATATTTTTTTTGCAAATAATAGAAATCCTGTGATACAACAAAAATACTTGCTGGTACTTGATTTTTTTTTACTCACTCAGCAACAAACTGTACTCGACGCTCATCGTGTACAAATTCTTTTCCGGATATTCAATCAAATCCGCGCGTTCCGTCAACGTTTGCTGCAAACATTTCAGCGTTTTATCAACAGAATCGACCGATAATTTGGTCCATCTTCCGTTTTTCTCCAACAATTCCCACATTGAATTCTGAAAAAAAAAATTTGTTTAAATAAATTATGTTTCTGGACTTCAATGGAAATTGAGTTTATCACAGAGGAGGTTTCGGTTCGTACGAATTTGAAAATTTGAGAAAAAAAATAAAATTTTGGTCTTACGAGCTTTTCTGAATTTTCTAAATCCTACAAAGAGGAAGAAAAAAAATCGTGAAAATCCAAAATTGCACATGAGTTTCATTATTTTTATGAAACAAACTAAAAAGCCTATTTTTTCTCAAAGATAGAACTTTAATATCAGTAAATGAGAATTTTCAAACGAAAAATCAAATTCGGAGTTTAAATAAAATTCAAATTTCGCATTAAAAAAACCGTTAAGGCAAATCGGAAAATTTTTATCGAGCCTGAGTCGAACGTTAAAAATAAAATAAATTGAAATTGCGAAGTTTCATCACGAAAAACAAAGCCTTCATTTTTTTTCTACAATTATGAATAAAGTTTAAAAAATAATTGAATAATATTGAGCTGGTACTCAAAAATTTGAATGGCACTTTGAGCATAGGTAGTATTTTTTTGAAAATTGAATATTCGGAACTTTTAATTGAAAATAAAATTTTGAAATTTTTTTTAACCGTTATTTTAGACCTGCGAGCATTAAATCACATTTTTCCAGTGATTTCTCCACGTTGGATAATAGCATAAAAATTATAATGAAATAAACATTCACAAAAATATGTGAAAAAAAAATGAAAATGGTCTCACTCTCAACATTTCGATGACTTCCGTTGGACTTGGAACTTTCGCATTGTGACAATTTTCCTTATTCGCTAAATTCTTTTCATCGAGATCCTTGAGAAGCTTTTTCAATTCTGCAGTCATATTTTTTAGAAACAACGATTCAATTATATGAGAATCGATCCATTGGTCGACACGTTCGATCGCTGTTCTTATCGCGATCGATATGGAAGATTCCTTGACGGATGGTAACACATCATCGGCCAATAACGATTCAATCGACTTTATCGTTCGCTTTTCGCACATTTCGGAAATTATCTTCGAACATTCGCGTTTCACGTCGTCCTTTATCGTCGTCGCGAGATTTTGCATCTGACGTTCCATCAATGCATTCTGAAATTGTATTTGAAAAATTATAACAATTATCGAAAAAAAAAATTAACAATAACAAGAATCTTGCAAATAAGCATTTTCACATTGCTTTTTCGTGATTTTTGTTTAATTTGAAAAAAAAATGTATTGGCATGTTTTTATATTTTTATTTCGATATTTATTAAATATTGAATGCAAAATTGTGAAAAAAATGCCAATTTTTTTTCAAATAAAAAAAAAAAATCGAAATTTTGAATTTTTTTTCTTTCGAAATTTGTATTTTTTTTTTAGCTTTCACGCTCATTAAATGCACATTTGAGAGGGAAAAAAAAAACTTTTTTTTTAAATTTTTAACACCATTAATTGGTCTTTAAGGATCAATCAACGTGTTCCTTCAATTTTTCTAAAAGTTTGACGACTCGGTTACAAAAAACAGCTCGACCGATTGTTTTGAAAATTAGCATAGTTTTTAGGTATGGATTGAGCTAAAAAAGGACCTTAAATCATTAGTATTTTTTGCAATATCTGCAAAGTTGTGGTAGATTTTCTAAAACAAGAAAAAAAGCTATTTTTTTGGACTTTTTCAAGTCAAATTTAAGCATGGAAATAAAATTTTCTCGTTTATGACAGTAACAGGCACTTATAGAGGGTAGATTTAGGTTTCCAAAACCTACCGTTTACTCGCTGTACGATCACTAGTTCCAGAGAAATTGAAGATTTAAAAAAAAAAGACAAATTTTTGTTGAATCGCCGATATCTCGGCGAAAAATTGTCGTAGAACAAAAATAAAAAAAGCAAATTGAAGCCAACGAATCCAGCTAAACGATCCACGGATTGGTCAAGCTCGAAAAAAAATTTTTAGCGCCCACCGACTGTTTTGAAAAAAGCAAAAATTTCGAGAAAATTTTTACCGTTATATTTCTTTCGACTGCGTCGAGGGTGATGCCCACAAAAAAATTTTGACTCAAGATTCCAAAACTAGAAGATTCGAGCTTCAAAATGCTTTTTTTAAAAATTTCTTACGACCAAAATTAACGAAGTTACAGCCTTTGGAAAATCGCTGAAAAATCTCGAAAGTTTTGCTGTTCCTTTAATTTTTTCACTGAGTTTAGAACGCATTGTGAAAATTATTAAAAAATTATAAAATTATTTAAAAAATTATATAATTTAACGTTTTTAAAAAATCATGCTAATTACGATTTTGAAACGTATTCGGTAATTATTGCGAATCAGGGCTCCAGCTGGAAATCGCTTGAATTTTTTTTTACTGGTCAATGTCGACTTGGAGAATATGTAGTTACCAATTTCAAGTGGGGGGGGGGGGGGGGGGCAGGGGGAGGGGTAAAAAAAATTTCTTTCTCCCGACGCTCGAATTTTTTTTTGCTGGTAAATGTCGACTTAGAAAATGTGTAATGACCGATTTCAAGTGGGGGGGGGGGGGGGGGGGGCAGATGGAAGGGGGGGGCAGGGGGGTGGTAAAAAAATGTCTTTCTCTCGATGCTTGAATTTTTTTACCGGTCAATGTCGACTCAAAGAATGTGTATATATATGTATGTGTATATGGGGCATTCCAAGTGAAAACGTGGGGTCATTTCCCCCGGGTCATCAGATCCTTGCATAACGTTTTTTTCGCATTGATTCCATTTCAAAAACATCCTAATTTTTTTAAAGATGAATAAAAATAAAACATATCTTGGCAAATTTTGACATCTAGCATATTTTCCAAGACACGTTTTATTTTTATTTTATTTTTTTACTCATGTAAGGGGTATTAGGAATCAATTTTTTCATTTTATTTTAAAAACTGAAAAAAAGTTGATTATAAAAAAAAAATAAGCGGCTGCCGCATCCCACTTTCTCATCATGATAGATATTACCTATTTATGACCCATAATCTGTAGAAAAAATTGCAGAATTCGAAAATTGGTATTTTTTCAGTTATCCCTTTTTATTGAAGTATTTTATCGAAAAAAAAAGATTTTCCTCATTTATTTGGAAAAATATGCAAAATACCAAAATTTGCTAAATTATATTTTTATTTTATTTTTTTTTTACTTGTGTAAGAGGTATTGAGAATGAATTTTTTTTTGTTTTATTTTAGAAACTGAAAAAAAAAAAAATTATTCAAAAAAATACGAGGCAGCCGTGGCTCACTTTCTAATTATGATAGAAATTACTTATTTTACTTGAAATCGGTAATTACACATTCCCTAGATCGATATTGACTAGTAAAAAAAAAATCATTTCCAGCTGGAGCCCTGATTCGCAATAATTACCACGTATTCTTCGTGATCTCATTTTTTCTTGATTTTGGCTTTTTTATAGTGGAAACTGAGGCATGGTTTTTTTTTAATGGAGTTTTCCATCCCGATTGAGAAAAAAAAAATCTCGCCTGTGTCTTTTTCCCCGATTTGCTCGGCGAATCGTTCGGCGACGTCTGAGGTTTGTCCTCAGGATCTTCCTCTCTCTGTATCAGATCGATTTTTCCATTTTTCGATTTTATAAAATCCTTCATATTTCGCTGCTTCGAAGATGGAATTATCGAATTGCAAATGTACTTGACGCAGCTCGACGCAACTCTCTCCGAAACGAAATCCACGGTTTTTCGTATCGAGCTCGGTTGACCGTGAAAAAATGCCTCCTCAAGTTGTGCCTGTCGATAAATTGACGAAAAAAAAAAAATTATCAAAGATATTTATAATTTTTTCCCAGCGGCAAAAAATATCACAAAAAAATAAACGAATTTTTTTTTTTGGGGTTTATTTGGGTTTCTTTGGCGAAATTTTTTTTTTTTTAACAAGCTTTTATTAGTTGTTAATAAAAAATAACTGAAAAGTTCAAAATAATTTGATTCCGATTGGAAATAAGTTTTCAAATAAAAGCGTGCCCTCTTTTTTCTCTTGCTGTTAAAATATAACACGCTTTTATTTGAAAACTTATTTCCAATAAAATTATTTTGAACTTTTCAGTTATTTTTTATTAACAACTTTTTTTTTTCCCCGCAAAATTCTTTGCACAAAAATTATTTTGCAAAATTTGTTAGACAAAATTGTTTCGCACAATTAATTTGCAACATTTATCTGCAAAATTAATGCAAAGATATTTTTTTCACCCAAATTTTTTAGAAAGAGACTGTTGCGCAAAATTTTCGTAGAGAAATGTTGCAAATCAATTGTTTAAAACCATTTTGTGAACGAAATTTTGCAAAACAATTTTTTTGCAAAAAATTCCGCGAAACATTTTTTTTGCAAAAAATTATGCGAAACATTTTTTGTTGCAAAACAATTTTCAAGCTAATTTTTTATAACAAATTTTGGGAAACTAAACACCGGGACAGGAAAAAAAAAAGCTTGTAAAAAAAGCTTTTTCAAAGAAAATATATGGCGCGTTCCACGGCAAATCGGACACCATTGAGTTTTTGCATCTCCGATTTTTTTGAAATTTTCTCATGTTTTAGTATTGATTGAAAGAGACCTCCATGATTTTTTTCATTATTTTTTGTCGAACCGTTTTCAAGATATCGATTTTTCAAAAATTACGTTATTTTTTTTTTTTACCGTTCATAACTTTGCGAAAAATGAGACAAATGGGATGTTTTTTTTCAAAATTTTTGTTCTTAAACGTATTTTTGATAAAAAATATTGTAAAAAAAATTCAAATCGTATTTCTCTAAGATTTTCGAGTTTTTGATTTAAATCGTTGATTTACAAAATTTTTGAAACAACAATAAAATTACATCGTAATCCCATTATTTACTTAGGCTTGAAAGTTGTGGAATGAATGGCAGTTATTTAAAAAAAAAAATTAAGAAAATCGATCCGTAAGTATTTTTTGTAAATCAACAATTTATATAAAACTTGAAAATCTTACAAAAACACGGCTTCAAAATTTTTTCGATATTTTTGCCTAAAAGTACGTTCAAAAACAAAAATTTTGAAAAAAAAACCGTTCCACTTGACCCATTTTTCGCAAAGTTATGAACATAAAAAAAAAAAAGTAACGTAATTTTTGAAAAATCGACATCTCAAAAACGGTTCGACAAAAAAAATTGAAAAAAATCATGAAGGTCCCTTTCAACCAATACTAAAACGTAAAAAATTTTCAAAAAAATCGGACATGCAAAAGCTAAATGGTGTCCGATTTACCGTGGAACGCCCCATATATTTCATTAATTTAATCATTAAATCGCACAAATATGAAGTTATAAAAACATGAAAAGTTTCTAAATAAAAAAATATAAACTCAAATTAGAATATTTCACGACCAATCGTTAAAATCAAAGGAATTAAAAAAAAAAAAAACGTTACAAAAATCGCCAATAAAATTGCCAAAAAATCTGGCGAAAGAAAGAACGAGCTTACTTGAAGATTTTTCGTTTTCACGCGAAAATTCGGTTGTGACAATTGGCTCGAAACCGGTGTAATGTGACGATTGGCATTGTTGCTTCCCAATGTCGCATTTCCGGATATCAACAAAATTTTGAATTCGCTCAAAAACGGACAACACTCGTAAAATGCCCGATCGTCGATAATGTCCAATTGATCGAGGCGCGAATTGAACTCGACGAATTTTTCATTCGACGATTTTCCATGATCGTTGGTCGCGACATCGGGATTTCTTCTTTGCCGACCGTTGGAAAAATCGACGATGCGAAATTTCTCCTCGTCGTAATTAATTTGCCAATTTTGATAAATTTCGCGTGGAAAATTTGACAATTCGAAGAACCATCCGATCGTGAAGGCCATCAGAATCGACGTTTGCGACGATTTCTCGTTGTTTTTCGATTTGCGATAAATGCAGTAGAGAAATTCGGATATATTCGCATAATAAGGCAAACGCAGAGTCACAGTATCGAGCATCCCCATATATTGGACTACCCATGGCACTGTCAATGACAATCTTCGATTTTTGACAGCGTCGATGAGACAATTTTGCAGATCCAACGCTGGCATGACCTTGAATTTGAAAAAATTGAAAATTTAAATTGATTATGTATTATATTATATGGGGCATTCCATGTCGAATCAACCACTTTCAAACCCGACCGCTTTCGATTTGGCTGATTTTTTTTTCCTTTTCTAACCCATTAAAAACATTTTTCAGGAAATTTTCAATTTTTTTTATCAAACTAAAAAAAAAAGGCTTTTTTTTAGTAGCTATAACTTCTTTAAAAATTGACTAATTGGGACGTTTTTTAAAAATTGTTTTCTTCAAATGTTCTTTCTGAAAAAAATACAAAAAAATTTCAAGATGTTAATATCTATCAATTTTTTTACTTTTTCGAGAAAAATCATTTTTTTCTGGAAGGTTGCCGTTTTTATTTTTTTTTTTCACTCAAAAAATCACATCAATTCCGGAAAAAATGACTTTTTTTGTATCGATTGAAAAAAAAAAAATTTCTCAGCTGGGCTTATTTCACAAAACACTGTTTTGGGAATTTTTGAGGATTTATAAAAGACCTCAAAGTTTGAAAAAGTGAGAAAAAAAAACTGAAAGTGGTAATCCTCGAAAAAATTTATTACAAAAAAAAAAAAATGAAGGAAAAGTCTACTCCATGTTGGGCGACATTTTTTCCGGAATTGATCAGTTTTTTTTTAGTGCAAAAAAAATTAAAAATGGCAAACTTCAAGGAATAAAATGATTTTTCTCGAGAAAGTGAAAAATGTCATAGATTTTGAAATGTTGAAAATTTTTTGTATTTTTTTTCGAAAAGTACATTTAGATACGAAAATTTTGAAAAAAAAAACGTCCCAATTAGTCAATTTTTGAAGAAGTTATAGCTATTTTAAAAAAGGCCTTTTTTTGGGTCGGGTAAAAAAATTTGAAAATTTCCTGAAAAATGTTTTTCATGGACAGAAAAGGACAAAAAAAATTCAGCCAAATCGAAAGGGGTCGGTTTCAAAAGTGGTCGATTTGACATGGAATGACCCATGTATATTATATGGTTATATTATATATTATTGATAATTATTGTTATTATTAATTCCCATTTTGATTTATTTTGGTTGCTCCTGAGGGAAACTTTTTTCTTTTGGAAAAAGAGAAGAACAGGACAAAAATCGATTAAGAATTTTTTTTTTTAAATTCTAATTTGTGTTGTAACTTTATCAATACTGAAGTTTTTTGAATGAAATTTTTCACCCAGTTAAATTCAAAATGTTGAATTTCAAAATACATAACAGAGGGTTCAAAATTGACGAGAACGCTTTCTCAAGAAAAATCAAGGATTCTCTTTAATTTACAGAAAATTAATTGAGAAATTCTGAAAAATAAAATACCGAATTGAAATTTTTTTTTTCTCTTAAATTGGAATAAATTGCGAAATTGAAACAAATAATTGGTGACGATTCTAGGAAAAAATAGTAAAGGAAAAAATAGTACGGAAAAAATACCTGATGGAAAAAATAACCGTGGAAAAAATACCCGCGGAAAAAATACCCGATGGAAAAAATATCCGATACGTGGGTCCATGGGATAGGTGAATTTGTGGGGTGGGTTTGGAGCACCGAGTGGGGTGCGTGCGTCCATGGGATACGTGGATTCGTGGGGTGGGTTAGAAGCATGGGGTGGGGTGCGTGCCCCCATGGGGTGCGTGGATTTGTGGGGTGGGTTAGAAGCATGGGGTGGGGTGCGTGCGTCCATGGGATACGTGGATTCATGGGGTGGGTTAGAAGCATGAGGTGGGGTGCGTGCGTCCATGGGATATGTGGATTCGTGGGGTGGGTTAGAAGCATGGGGTGGGGTGCGTGCCCCCATGGGGTGCGTGGATTTGTGGGGTGGGTTAGAAGCATGGGGTGGGGTACGTGCGTCCATGGGATACGTGGATTCGTGGGGTGGGTTAGAAGCATGGGGTGGGGTGCGTGCGTCCATGGGATATGTGGATTCGTGGGGTGGGTTAGAAGCATGGGGTGGGGTGCGTGCCCCCATGGGGTGCGTGGATTTGTGGGGTGGGTTAGAAGCATGGGGTGGGGTACGTGCGTCCATGGGATACGTGGATTCGTGGGGTGGGTTAGAAGCATGGGGTGGGGTGCGTGCGTCCATGGGATATGTGGATTCGTGGGGTGGGTTAGAAGCATGGGGTGGGGTGCGTGCCCCCATAGGGTGCGTGGATTTGTGGGGTGGGTTAGAAGCATGGGGTGGAGTGCGTGCGTCCATGGGATACGTGGATTCGTGGGGTGGGTTAGAAGCATGGGGTGGGGTGCGTGCATCCATGGGATATGTGGATTCGTGGGGTGGGTTCAGGCATCGAAAGCGATTCACGGAATCGGATATTTTTTCCGCGAGTATTTTTTCCGCCGGTTATTTTTTCTGCGGGTATTTTTTCCGCCGGGTATTTTTTCCGTACTATTTTTTCCACGGGTATTTTTTCCTGTACTATTTTTTCATGTTACCATTGGTGACAATACTTACACGGCCCCTTAATTGAATTTGCGAAAGAAGCCACTCGGGCGAATCAGCGGCCGATCTGAATGGCAAAGTCAGCGTGAAACTCGTAAATTTCGCTAACAATCTGAGACTGGATACACACGTTAGAAAATTTTGCTTCGTACTTTCGTCCACTGTCGTTCCTAAAAAAAAAAATATTTAGGGGGCGTTCCATCTCAAATCGGACAGTTTGAAAAACTTTTTTTTTTATTTCCTCAATTTTTTTATATTTTTTAGTACCCATCAAAAGACCCTTCCTGTTAAATTTTGAGATTTTTTTGATTACCCGTTCAAAAGATATTAAATTAACAAAAAAAAACGCTCTTTTTGTTGGTATTTTGGTCATAACTTCTTTAATAATGGTCCAAATTAAAAGTTTTTTTTTCGATTTTTTTGTTGGTCCAAATTGAAAGTTTTTTTTTCAATTTTTTTTTTCATGGCCTTTTCAGAAAAAAATACAACAAAAATACTCAACGGGTTTTTGAATGAGTTTTTTGAGTTTTAAACTTTAAATCGCGTTTTTAAAAGTGTCATTTTTTTTTTTAATTTTTGCTCTAAACATCTATCTATTCAACAATTTTTACGACTAGTTCGATCGTGGGATTTCCATAACTACTATTTTTTTTTCGATTTTTGAAAATAAAATTTTTTTTTTTTTTAAATAAATTATTATGAATACCAATTTTTGTTACTGTATAGTATTTTTTTCAATATTTAGAATTTATTTTGACACGTTTTTTTATTGTTAACAGGTTCTTAAAATTAATAATATATAAAAAATTAATAATTATAATATTTAATAAATCTGTAAACAATGAAAAAGTGTCAAAATGAATTCAAAATGATTAAAAAAATACTATATAGTACCAAAAATTGGTATTCATAATAATTTATGAAAAAAAAAAAATTTAATTTTCAAAAAACGAAAAAAAGTAGTTTTTGAAATCCCACGATCGGATTAGTCTTGAAAATTGTTGAATAGATAGATGTTCGAAACAAAAAATTTAAAAAAAAATTAAAAATGACACTCACTTTTAAAAAGGCGATTTAAAGTTTAAAACTCAAAAGACTCATTCAAGAACGCGTCGAATATTTTTGTTGTATTTTTTTCTGGAAAGGCCATGAAAAAACAAAAATTTTGAAAAAAAAACTTTTAATTTGGATCATTATCAAAGAAGTTATGACCAAAATACCAAAAAAAGAGCGGTTTTTTTGTTAATTTAATATCTTTTGAACGGGTAATCAAAAAAATCTCAAATATCAAAAAAATCTCAAAATATAAAAAAATTGAGGAAATTAAAAAAAAGTTTTTCAAACTATCTGATTTGGGATGGAACGCTCCATATGTAAATTTTAATTTTTCCCAATAGGCTAATAAATAAAATAAATAAAATAAATGAAATAAATAAAATAAATAAAATAAATAAAATAAATAAAATAAATAAAATAAATAAAATAAATAAAATAAATAAAATAAATAAAATAAATAAAATAAATAAAATAAATAAAATAAATAAAATAAATAAAATAAATAAAATAAATAAAATAAATAAAATAAATAAAATTAGTTTAAAAAAAAATGAAATTAATAAAATTATCAAAATGAAATAAAAAAATAAATTAAAAAAATATGAAAACATTGAGCAAATTGAGAAAATTCCCCAAAAAAAAAAAACATTTATACCGGTTGCTTCGATCTCACTCTGGGCAAACTGTGCCTCGTTTAGTTCCATTATTTCGCTGATAAATGTATTTTCAAGTATGACGTAAAATTTCCAGTTTGATGCGTTGAGAATGAATTCTTTATAAAATTCTTGAACACCGGGAAAAACAGGCTGTGGAACGGGTCCAGTGGAGGTCAATGGCGTCACGAGGCGTCCTTTCAGTTGAATCAATTTTTCGGGATTCAAATGTTTGAGTGACTTGAGAAAACTCAGACTCTCGTCGTTCATGGGATCTTCCTGAGGGACAAAAAAAAACAAAAAAATTAAGTTAGTATCCATTAAGGGTTTATCTGAAATAATTTTTTAAAAATTAATTTTGAAACTAATTTTGTAATTTTGTCTGAGATGAAAAAAATTGTAATGAATTGTAATAAAATTGTAAAAAATTGTAATTTCAAATTGATGCAAATTTTTTCTAATAGTCGAAAATTGAGCATTTTTCTCCATCCAAATTTACTATATTTTTTCAATTGCCCTCATTTGTTGTAAAAAAATTGTTTTGACGTCGACAACCCCTTAATTCAAGCCCTTAATTTCCTCAAATTTTTCATTATGTGGGAAATAAATCCGTATGAAGGAAGATTACCATTTTTTTTATTTATAAAAATAAAATAAAAATTCTATTTCACTGTTAAAATATCTTGAAGCAAGAAGCTAACCTAAAAATAGTTTTTTATTTCATTTCTCCAAAGTTTATATTTTCAAAAATGTCGTTAAAATTTTGAAAATTAATTTAGATCAACTTTAAAGATCAACTGTCGATTATTAATTTTATTTTTTCAATATTTGCAATCGCAGTGACCAAGTTTGCGGTCAATTTTGAAAATTTTGAAAATTACTATTTCCAAAACCTGCTCGAATAAAAAAAGGGCTTTAAAAATTAAAAAAAAAATCAGTTTGTCACCACTTTGTCTAATATCGAAGAAAAAACTTTTTTTTTCTAATTTTCAGATAATTCGGCAAGATTCCAATTGAACAATTGAGAATTTTTTTTTTCGTTAAGATAATATCTAAAAATTGTTAATTATTCAGATTTTTCAATAAAAATAAAAGCAAAAAAATAAAATAACAATAACTCGATCCTTTGATAATTAGTTATGGCCATGAAAAAAAAAATTGTAATAAAATTGTAAAAAATTGTAATTTCAAATTGATGCTAATTTTTTTTAATCGTCGAAAATTGAGCATTTTTCTCCATCTAAATTTACTATATTTTTTTAATTGCCCTCATTTGTTGTAAAAAAATTGTTTTGACGTCGACAACCCCTTAATTCAAGCCCTTAGTTTCCTCAAATTTTTCATTATGTGGGAAATAAATCCGTATGAAAGAAGTTTACCATTTTTTTTATTTATAAAAATAAAATGAAAATTCTATTTCACTGTTAAAATATCTTGAAGCAAGAAGCTAACCTAAAAATAGTTTTTTATTTCATTTCTCCAAAGTTTATATTTTCAAAAATGTCGTTAAAATTTTGAAAATTAATTTAGATCAACTTTAAAGATCAACTGTCAATTATTCATTTTATTTTTTCAATATTTGCAATCGCAGTGACCAAGTTTGCGGTCAATTTTGAAAATTTTGAAAATTACTATTTCCAAAACCTGCTCGAATAAAAAAAGGGCCTTAAAAATGAAAAAAAAATCAGTTTGTCACCACTTTGTGAAATATCGAAGAAAACACTTTTTTTTTCTAATTTTCAGATAAACCTTCGCCAAGATTCCAATTGAACAATTGAGAAATTTTTTTTTTCGTTAAGATAATATCTAAAAATTGTAAATTATTCAGATTTTTCAATAAAAATAAAAGTGAAAAATAACAATAACAATAACTCGATCCTTTGATAATTAGTTATGGCCATGAAAAAAAAAATTGTAATAAAATTGTAAAAAATTGTAATTTCAAATTGATGCAAATTTTTTTTAATCATCGAAAATTGAGCATTTTTTTCCATCCAAATTTACTATATTTTTTCAATTGCCCTCATTTGTTGTAAAAAAATTGTTTTGACGTCGACAACCCCTTAATTCAAGCCCTTAATTTCCTCAAATTTTTCATTATGTGGGAAATAAATCCGTATGAAGGAAGTTTACCATTTTTTTTATTTATAAAAATAAAATAAAAATTCTATTTCACTGTTAAAATATCTTGAAGCAAGAAGCTAACCTAAAAATAGTTTTTTATTTCATTTCTCCAAAGTTTATATTTTCAAAAATGTCGTTAAAATTTTGAAAATTAATTTAGATCAACTTTAAAGATCAACTGTCAATTATTCATTTTATTTTTTCAATATTTGCAATCGCAGTGACCAAGTTTGCGGTCAATTTTGAAAATTTTGAAAATTACTATTTCCAAAACCTGCTCGAATAAAAAAAGGGCTTTAGGGGTGGGGGTCGAAGAGTCGACTAACCAATATTTCGAACGGCCGAAATCTCGAATTTCACGATTACGAGCGTTCGAATAACGAAGCGCCGAAATCCCGAACGCCAGAAAAGCGAAAGCGGAGGGAGCCGCCCCATGCGTAAGAGAGAGAGAGATGCGCCTCCTCTCTCTCTTACGCATGGGGCGGCTCTCGCGACTTTCTCTTTTCTGGCGATCGGGATTTCAGCGCTTCGCTATTCTAACGCTCGTAATCGTAAAATTCGGGATTTCGGTCGTTCGAAATATTGGTTAGTCGACTCTTCGACCCCCACCCGGCTTTAAAAATGAAAAAAAAAATCAGTTTGTCACCACTTTGTCTAATATCGAAGAAAAAACTTTTTTTTTTCTAATTTTCAGATAATTCGCCAAGATTCCAATTGAACAATTGAGAATTTTTTTTTTTCGTTAAGATAATATCTAAAAATTGTTAATCATTCAGATTTTTCAATAAAAATAAAAGTAAAAAACAATAACTCGATCCTTTGATAATTAGTTATGGCCATGAAAAAAAAAATTCCACCTTTTACAGTGTAAAATTTTGAAATTAAATTTTGGAAAAAAAAATATATATTTAGATCAATGATTTTCTCACAGTTTTTCCGCTCTGTCCGGAAGATACGAGCAGCTGTGACGTGAATAATTTAGCAAAATGACAATAATTCACAGCGTCGGTGTGCAAAGTCAAAAGGGCATTAATTTTGTTCTTCAATGCTCTCTGAAACGACCAATCCGGTTGTAAATGATGGTCCTCCCAATCCTTGAGGATGTCGTAAAAGAGATCTCGCTGTTTTCGAAACAACGTGAAAGCAACGGACGATGGAAAAGTCTCGCGATTGTCGGTGTCAACTTGAAAGCAAACGTTTGTCTGTGAATTCCTGAAAAATATTTTAAAAAAATTTTTTCATCATTTCATCAATAAAAAAAAAATCTTTCAACAACTATATCAAGGCAATGAAATAAAATTCGATAAAAAATAAGCTGTATCGATAATAGTTGAATAATTAATTAAATAATAATTGAATTGATAAAAAACGATGGGAAATTGTTTTGCTAAATTTTGAAACTTTTTTAAAATAATTTTACGAAGACTTTTCGAGTTCACATTTCGTGAAACTTGACGAATGATAATTTTTTTCTAAAATTGAAAAAAGCACTACTTATTTTTTAAAAAAAGAGAAAATAGAGTCAAATAACTATTTGAAAAAATAAAACGAACGTCATTATCTAATTAAAAAAAAAAATGAAATTAAAGTCCCGTTATTATTCTTTTTCTCATGAAGAAAAAGTAGATTTTTCAAAAAATTGTTATAAAGCATTTAATTACTAATTTTTAAAAAATAGAAAACTAAAAAGGAACCCATTAATTGTAAAAAAGAAAATTATCAATGGAAATGAGTCTCATTGGCAATTTTTGAAAAAAAAATGACAAATTGTATCACTTTCTCCGATAATGATAACAATAATAATGGGTCATTCCATGTCAAATCAACCGTTACCAAAGGAAAAAAATTACAATTTTTTTTTCGAAAATTATGCGAAATAAAAATTCCACCATTTTTTCATTTTTATTTTTTAAATATCTGGAAAAATATTATAGTTACGAAAAATATAATAAAATAAAAATATAATACCTTGTACTGATCGTAAAAATTTTGAAATTTTTGGAAAGGTGTTTTCTTCAAAAATATGAATTTTTGAACTCCGGTAACGAATTTTTTTTGTTTACCTTTTACGTAAATTAAAATTAATTAATTAATTGAATTAATTAAGTAAAGTTGAGCAATCCCGTAATTTTGTAATTTTGAGCATCCGTTCGACTCAACTTAGCGGTAAAAAAAAATTCTTTTTTTTACAAAAACTCAAAAATTCATGGTTTTGAAAAAAAAACGCCTTTTTGAAAATTTTTGGATCTTTTAAGATCAGTAAAAGATATTGTATTTAAAAAATTGAACAAAAAACTGAATGTTCATCGTGGATTTCGACGATTTTAAAAATTTCAAAATTCTCCAAATTAATCATTAAAAATTATTTTTTTCGGAATTTTTTTTTTTTCGTAGCCCGACTCTTTAAGACGAACGCAGAACGATTTTTTCGTAACTTTTCGAGATATTCAAAAAATAAACTTGAAAAATTGAAAAAAATGGTGACATTTTGAATTTTGCATAAATTTCGGGAAAAAAAAAATTTCCTCTGCTATAACCTCGTTCTATAATAGAAGAAAACTTCTGACCGAATTTCATCGAAATTGGAAAGGGTCGATTCCAATTATTGGTCGATTTGACACGGAATGCCCGAAATAATAAAGATGGAAAATTTTGAAATATTTCTCACCCAGATTCCGCCGATTTCACTCGATTTGTCTGCGTGCACTTGACGCCGTACAATTTGTTCAAATAAATTTTTAGCTCAGGCCGAAAAGTGGCAATTTGTTGATTTTCGCAGAGCAATTTTAACGTAGCTCGATCCAAAACATTCAAAAAATAACGGTGATTGAAAATGACCGTTACGGCAAAATAAACGCAATTGTGCGCTGTATCGAGAAATTTTTCAAAATTTTTTTCAATTTTTTCAACGCAAAAATCATCGTCTCTCGTTTCATCGACGTTTGACGATTCCGCCGAATCTTCGTTGTTTGTTTCCGTGGAAATATCGGCCAATTCGGTACAGCCTAAATCGTCATGGAGGATTTTCGAAATTTCGCCGATTTCGGCGGACACATTTTTTTTCGTCAATTTTCCATCGGACGATTCCCTGTATTGCGTTGTGAGCAACGTTATTAAAAAATAAAATTCCGTCATTGGATTTATCATCAAATTATGATCCATTATCGATCCGTAGATCAATGTGAGAATTTTGATTTTTCGAATATTCGTTACTTCGTCCAATCGCGGCACGATCGTCGCGTCCTGCTTTGTTTTTATATTCGTTGATTTTCCTTCGATATTCGAAATTTCGGAAGGCATTTCGCTTTTCGGTTGTCGCTGTCTTTCGAGCTTCATTAAACCTCTTTCAACCTCGAAAGATAATTCCTCTTGGGATTTGTCGCTCGATGGCGCTCCGACGAATTTTGGATTTGCCGTATTTGGTCGGCTTATCACACCGAAAATTTCCGGTCCACGAGTTTCTGAAAAAAAAATATTTTTTTAGCGATTTTCAAAATTATTTTCCCAAAATTTCGGCCATTTTTTATCCGCTTCCGCGTCGGGGAAGCTTTTTGGAATTTTAATATTCAGATTAAATAAAAACTTGAAAAAAGTTGTGCTGATGAAACTCTATTGATTGGCACTAATATTAATATTTTTATTTTTATTTTAATAATATTAATATTTTAATATCAAGATACACTATTGGAAAAAATTGAAGGATCAAAAAATGTTCCCAAATTTTTAGTGGTTTTTAACAATGCTGTATCTCAGTGAAAAATTGTCGTATCGAGGTCTAAAAAAAAGCATTTTGAAGCTTGAAGTTTCTAGTTTTCAGATCTTTTGGCAAAAAAAAAATTCGAAGCTACAGGTTTCGAGCAATTATGAGAAATACCAAGAAAAAAAATTTGGCAAATTTGTATCGCTTTTGTTTTGGCTGTAATTTTTGAGAAAATTTTTTTCCAGCTAAACCATTACAAGGACCGGATAGCTTGTTTATTTAGCTTCAATTTGCTTTTTTTGAGACCTCGCTGCGACCATTTTTCGCTGAGATATCGAGCTTTTACGAAAAAAGACACTTTTCTGTTTGGCCATTGGTATCTCAGCAACCAATGATCGCACAGGAATCAGAAGAGGCGTGTCACAAACTTGAATCAATGCTCTACAAGGATTGTCGATGGTTTTTTGAAAAAAAAAAAATTTTCCATCCTTGCCATGAATTTGAAAAAACAGGAGAAAAAGGGCTATTTGTGGTTTTTTAGAAAATCAACGGCCAAATTAAAAATATTGGCAAAACGACTAATCTTGAGCGTAACTTTTACAGCTCAATATACCCACAAAATCCCTGTAAAGTTTCAATTTGATCTATCGAACGGTTTTTTTGTTTCAAGCCATCAAATAAAAAAAAACAAATTAAAGAATCATGTTTCTGCCCCTAAACGTCATAATCATTATTAAAGTGGAAAACAATTTTTTTTTGTGCTTTTTTCACATTTTTATCGCAAACAGCGTTTAAATGTACAGAAAAAAAATTTGTTGAAGAATTTTCGAATTTTCTTTTTTTAATTTTGCCGATTTTATTTTTCTTACATAAATTTAAACGCTTGCGATAAAAATGTGAAAAAAGCTCAACATTTTTTATTTTTCCTTTTAATAATGATTATGACGTGTTTAGGGGCAATAAACAGAATCCTTGAATTTTTTTGAAAAAAAAAAATTACAAAAAATTTTTTAAAAAATTCAAAAAATTTGTTGAAGAACTTTCGAATTTTTTTTTTTTCAATTTTGCCGATTTTATTTTTCTTGCATAAATTTAAACGCTGTTTGCGATGAAAATGTAAAAAAAAGCTCAAAAATTTTTATTTTTCCTTTTAATAATGATTATGAAGTGTTTAGGGGCAATAAATATAATCCTTGAATTTTTTTGAAAAAAAAAAATTACAAAAAAATAAAAATTAAAAATTAAAAATTCTTTTGATTTATTTTTCATAAATTTAAACGCTGTTTGCGATAAAAATGGAGGAAATGGTCGAAAAAAAAAAATTCTTTTTTTCATTTTCATAATGATTTTGAAGTGTTAAGGGGCAATAAACATGATCCTTTAATTTTTTTCAAAAATTTGATAGCTTGAAACAAAAAAACCGTTCGATAGATCAAATTGAAACTTTACAGGGATTTTGTGGGTATATTGAGCTGTAAAAGTCACGCTCAACATTAGTCGTTTTGCCAATATTTTTAATTTGGCCGTTGATTTTCTAAAAAACCACAAATAGCCCTTTTTCTCCTGTTTTTTCAAATTCATGGCAAGGACGGAAAAAATTTTTTTTTTCAAAAAACCATCGACAATCCTTGTAGAGCATTGATTCAAGTTTGTGAAACGCCTCTTCTGATTTCTGTGCGATCATTGGTTGCTGAGATATCAATGGCCAAACAGAAAAGTGTCTTTTTTCGTAAAAGCTCGATATCTCAGCGAAAAATGGTCGCAGCGAGGTTTAAAAAAAAGAAAATTGAAGCTAAATAAACAAGCTATCCGGTCTATGTAATGGTTTAGCTGGAAAAAATTTTTCTCAAAAATTACAGCCAAAACAAAAGCGATACAAATTAGCCAAATTTTTTTTTCTTGGTATTTCTCATAACTGCGTGAAACCTGTAGCTTTGAAAATTTTTTTGCCAAAAGATCTGAAAACTAGAAACTTCAAGCTTCAAAATGCTTTTTTTTAGACCTCGATACGACCATTTTTCACTGAGATACAGCATTGTTAAAAACCACTAAAAACTTGGAAAAATTTGTTGATCCTGTAATTTTTTCCAGTAGTGTAGAATTGACGATTTTTTTGATTATTCAATTTTACCAAAATCCAAAGGTTTGTGCATACGAAATTTGAGCCTGATAATGAAAATTTGGACGAATCACGTCCATAAATTTCTGAAAAAGATTTTTCATCGTTTGTCAATTTTTTGAATTATTTTCCTACAATTCTAATATTTCAGCTTTTTGGGATTTTTTAATATTCAGATTAAATATTAATATAATATTAATATTTTTATTTTGATTCGATTTTATTTTCTTTGTAATATTAATATTAATATTTTAATATTCAGATAGAAATGATGAATTTTTTTATTTGTCAATTTTACGAAAATCAAAAGGTTTGTGCAAATGAAATTTCAGCTTGATATCGCGAAATATGGAAAAGCTAATTAGGTCCATAAATTTCTGAAAAAGATTTTTCATTGTTTACCAATTTTTCGAATTATTTTCCGACAATTCGAATATTTCGGCGATTTTTTGCTTCATCGTCAAGAATGTTTTTTAGCATTTATTTTTTCCAGTTATTAATTCAAATGAATTAAAAATGAGTGGAAAACTCATATTTTAAACAGTATTTCATAAATCTTCGAATTTTTGAATTTTATTATAATCAAAAAGTTCGTGGAAACAAAATTTCAGCTTGAAATCGTGACATTTGGAAAATCCAGAGCGATCGAGTTTTTTTTTTTTTTAATTTTCTCGAAGAGACGCCATTAGTCGATTTTTTAAAAATTAAATTACAAAATTTGCACATTTGTTTGAAAATACGATTTCTCAATTCTTGGCAAACATTGAAAAATCGTAGGTGAAAAAACCACGAAAACAAAATTTCACGAGGAATCAAAAAATTTAAATCCCCACGAAATATCCAAAATAATTGATCTTCGATTTGGAAAAAAAAATCGAAATTTTCGAATATGGAAAAAATATCGAATTCCCAAGCTTTACCTTTATCCTCGGATACGTTCAATCTCGTTGGCTTAATTCTTCGTTTCGATTTTTTCTCGTTAATCTTGATTCCCGTTTCCTTCAAATTTTGTCCCTTCGGCGAAACCGTTTCGCTCGTCGATCTCCTTTTTTCCTGCGATTCTTTCCACAATTGCATTCTCATCTGGTTTCTCGTCATTTTTTTTGTCCCTTTGCCGTCACTGTTCATAAAATCGCCAAGACAAACGCTCTGGCTTTGACCCGAAACGGCCGTTTTCTTGTCACTTCCGGTTCTCGTTGTTTTTTGTCCGCTTTTCGGTGTGCTCGTTGCGCTCGAATTATCGCTGTTTCTCGACGAATCGTGATGATCATTTTGCGATTTGTCGATTTTTCTCGGGCACAATATCGGCGTATTTTTCGCGTAAATCGGTGAAATTGGACTGCACGGAGCGAGCGACGAATTCACGAGAAAAGAGCCATTTTTTCGTGAATCCTCGAATTTCCACGAAGCATTTGCCTCGAACGAGCAATTCGACGAATCGGTCTCCGAAATATCTAAATTTTCCATTTTTCCCATCAACCGGTGATTCAGCGCAGCGAATTTTCCTTCACCGGAAACGTCCGGAAAATTGCGATGAATCGGCGATCGATCGCTCGAAAAATTCGGCGTATCGGCGTTCGACGAAACGACGGAGTTGCCAGCGCTTCTGAGGGTCAAAAATAGTAGAATAGTGACTTACTTTTACAGAAATAGTGACATAATACTGACTTTTACGTTTTAAAAGTGACGAAATAGTGACATTTTCCCTACGAATTTAGGAACTTTTGTGAAAACTAGTCGTATTTTTTTCACCATTTCCCATTACACTGAATAATGTGAAATGGATAAGTGTCCGATTACAAAATACAAAAGTAATGTGTAACGAATGCATCTCCCATTACAAATAAAAAAAGTAATGTGTAATGGATTCATGTCCCATTACAAATAAAAAAGAAATGTGTAATGGATGCATGTCCCATTACGAATAAAAAAAAGTAATGTGTAATGGATTCATGTCCCATTACAAATAAAAAAAGAAATGTGTAATGGATGCATGTCCCATTACGAATAAAAAAAGTAATGTGTAATGGATGCATGTGTCATTACAAACAAAAAAGTAATGTGCAATGGATGCGTGTCCCATTACAAATAAAAAAGGTAATGTGCAATGGATGCATGTCCCATTACGAATAAAAAAAGTAATGTGTAATGGATGCATGTGTCATTACAAACAAAAAAGTAATGTGTAATGGATGCATGTGCCATTACAAATAAAAAAGTAATGTGTAATGGATGCATCTCCCATTACAAATAAAAAAAGTAATGTGTAATGGATGCATCTCCCATTAAAAATAAAAAAGTAATGTGTAATGGATGCGTGTTACATTACAAATAAAAAAAAAGTAATGTGTAATGGATGTATGTCCCATTCTAAATAAATAAAGTAATGTGTAATGGATGCATGTGCCATTACAAATAAAAAAGTAATGTGTAATGGATGCATGTGCCATTACAAATGAAAAAAGTAATGTGTAATGGATGCATGTCCTATTACAAATAAAAAAAGGAATGTGTAATAGATGCATGTGTCATTACAAACAAAAAAGTAATGTGTAATGGATGCGTGTTCCATGACAAATAAAAAAAGTAATGTGTGATGTATGCATGTTCCATTACAAATAAAAAAGTAATGTGTAATGGATGCGTGTTCCATGACAAATAAAAAAAAGTAATGTGTAATGGATGCATGTGTCCCATTACAAATAAAAAAGTAATTTGTAATGGATGCATGTGCCATTACAAATGAAAAAAGTAATGTGTAATGGATGCATGTGTCATTACAAACAAAAAAGTAATGTGTAATGGATGCGTGTTCCATGACAAATAAAAAAAAGTAATGTGTAATGTATGCATGTTTCATTACAAATAAAAAAAGTAATGTGTGATGTATGCATGTTCCATTACAAATAAAAAAGTAATGTGTAATGGATGCGTGTTCCATGACAAATAAAAAAAAGTAATGTGTAATGGATGCATGTGTCCCATTACAAATAAAAAAGTAATTTGTAATGGATGCGTGTTCGATTACAAATAATAAAAGAAATGTGTAATGTATGCATGTTCCATTACAAATAAAAAAGTAATGTGCAATGGATGCATGTGCTATTACAAATAAAAAAAGTAATGTGTAATAGATGCATGTGCCATTAGAAATAAAAAAAGTAATGTGTAATGGATGTATGTCCCATTCTAAATAAATAAAGTAATGTGTAATGGATGCATGTGCCATTACAAATAAAAAAGTAATGTGTAATGGATGCATGTGCCATTACAAATGAAAAAAGTAATGTGTAATGGATGCATGTCCTATTACAAATAAAAAAAAGAATGTGTAATGGATGCGTGTTCCATGACAAATAAAAAAAAGTAATGTGTAATGTATGCATGTTTCATTACAAATAAAAAAAGTAATGTGTGATGTATGCATGTTCCATTACAAATAAAAAAGTAATGTGTAATGGATGCATGTCCCATTACAAATAAAAAAAAGTAATGTGTAATGGATGCATGTGTCCCATTACAAATAAAAAAGTAATTTGTAATGGATGTATGTCCCATTCTAAATAAATAAAGTAATGTGTAATGGATGCATGTGCCATTACAAATAAAAAAGTAATTTATAATGGATGCGTGTTTCATTACAAATAATAAAAGAAATGTGTAATGTATGCATGTTCCATTAAAAATAAAAAAAGTAATGTGTAATGGATGCATGTCCCATTATAAATAAAAAAGTAATGTGTACTGGATGTATGTCCCGTTACAAATAAAAAATTAATGTGTAATGGATGCATGCGCCATTACAAATAAAAAAAGTAATGTGTAATGGATGCATGTCCCATTATAAATAAATGAAGTAATGTGTAATGGATGCATGTCCCGTTACAAATAAAAAAGTAATGTGTAATGGATGCATGTCCCATTACAAATAAAAAAAGTAATGGTGTAATGGATGCATGTGCCATTACAAATTAAAAAAAAGTAATGTGTAAGGGATGCGTGTTCCGTTACAAATAAAAAAGTAATGTGTAACGTATGCACGTTTCATTACAAATTACAATTTTATAAAAAAATAATTTGCAGTAGAGAATATTCCATTACAAATAGAAAAATTGTCGTGCTCGTATTAGAAACTACTCCTCACAAAAAGTTCACCAACAATTATCACAAATGATCCATGAAGTTAAAAAATAGAAACAAAAAAACACACAGTTCGACGTTAAATATGAAGTACGAAAATGAACCCAACCCAAAAAATTATCCAACTTTATATTGAACTTGCTTTTACACGTTGTTACCATAATTGTAAGCAATCCAATACAAATTACAAGTTACTGATACAAAATTTGTCGCTTTATTGAATCCCTAAATAATGTGCATGTTCTTTTTTTTTAACTTTATAGATTATTTGTGATAATTGTGGATGAACTTTTAGTGAGCGAAGTAAAATAACGAGACAACAATGTGCAAGTTTCTAATACAAGCATGGCAATTTTTCTATTTCTAAGGGAATATTTTCCACTGCAAATTACTTTTTTTCAACATTGTAATTTGTAATGGAACGTGCATGCATTACACGTTACTTTTTTATTTGTAATGGAACACGCATCCATTACACATTACTATTTTCATTTGTAATGGAACATTACAAATGAACTAGGAACATTACAAGAAACATTACAAATGACTTTTAAAAAAAGGCGTATCAAAAAGAATACGGTTTATTGAAATATATTTTTTTAGTTTTTCCTTGCTTTTTCTCGTGAATCCATTTTTTTTCGACAAAAACTCTGCGTGATTCGCAATCAGCGCTGAATTTCCCATCGAAATAACGTTTGAAGACGATAAAAATGAGAAAAAATTTTTTTGCTTAATTTTGGCCTTATTTTCAAAAACCTCAAAATAGCGAAATTTCAAGTGCTCATAATTTTTCTTCAGTTTGACCGATTGAAAAAATTTTTTTCGTACCAAAAGGCTGTCACTGAACTTAGAGAATAGCGTTTGGTTCATTCCGATAAGTTCATTTCTGTAGAAATGAGAGTACTTTGAAAATCACTGAAAAAAATGGAAAGGGGTATGCCTCAAAAAATTTGCAAAAATCGATGGTCGAACTTTGAAAATCTGCCAAAAATCGAAAAATTATCCGAATTATATGAACAAAGCGGCATTTTGAAGCTTGAACGATCCCGAAGAGAATGAGCGCACGTGGAACCCAAAATTTTATCTAGAAAATAAATTACAGTAATTTTAGTGAACCGATTCAATTTTGACCAAAATGCGAAAAAAAAATATTTTTAATTTTTTTTTTTCGGGCCCTATACCGATGTATTTTGTCCCCCTGAACACGAATCTACCAATAGTTTTCTCGAAAAATCAAAATTTTCATGAATTTTCATCAAAAACATTTTTCCTCAATTTTCGCCGAATTCTCAGAAATCTCGAAATCGCGAAATTTCAAGTGCTCATAACTTTTCCTCGGTTTGACCTATTCCAAAATTTCTTTTTCATACTTGAAGGCTTTGACTGAACTTAGAGAATGGCGTTTGGTTCATTCCGATAACTTAATTTTTGTAGAAATGAGGGCACTTTGAAAATCGCCGAAAAAAAAGGAAAAGGGTATGCCTTAAAAAATTTGCAAAAATCGATGATCAAACTTTAAAAATCTGCCAAAAATTCAAAAATTATCCGAATTGGATGAACCAAGCGGCATTTCGAAGCTTCAACGATCCCGAAAAGAATGAGTTCAAGTCGAAACCGAAATTTCATCTAGAAAAAAAGCTACAGCTATTTTAGTGAACGGATCTAGTTTTGGCCAAAATGCGGAAAAAAAAAAATTTCAATGTTTTTCATTTTAAACCTTATTTCGATGTATTTTTTTCCACTGAACCCGAATTTACCAATAGTTTTCCCAAAAAATCAAAATTTCTAAAAAATTTCATCAAAAACCTTTTTCGTTCAATTTTTGCCCCATTTTCAAAGACCTGAGAATCGCGAAATTTCCAGTGCTCATCATTTTTCTTCAGATTGGCCGATTCTAAAATTTTAGGTTTCTAAAAACGCAGGATAAATTTGTCAAATAGTGGCAAATAGTGACAATAGTGACCAAATTTCGAAAATAGTGAGAAAATTGACACGATTTTGAAATAGTGAAAAATAGTGACAATAGTGACTCACTGATGAACGATCGAGGTTGAAATTTTCCGCATCGCGTTTTTCGCCAATGGCGAATTCGCATCATGATGAATCGGCAATGGCGGAAAATTTATCGGTGAAATTGGCGATTTTTTGGAAATCGATATTTTCGAAATTGGCGATGAATTTTGCGGTGATGAGGAATTCATCGATATCGCTCGAGGTTGGAAAATTTGCTGTCCCATCAACACACTTTTCCCATCAATGTGTTCTTCCTTATCGGCGGTACATTTTGAAGGCACTTTCGAATTATTGGCTGCGATTATCTTTGTTTTCGGTGATTCTGGATTTGGAATTTCCGCAGTCTTTTTCGCTGGTTTTTCCTGGATCTCTTTGATCTCCGGCAATACACTGGATACGAAAGAAAAATATCAATCGATTACATTTGTTGATTTTTATTGATTAACTTTGATTTTATTGATTTTATTGATTTTATTGATCAATTTTACGTTTATTGATTTTTTTTTAAATTCACAGAATGCATTCCCATAGATTATTAATTTTTTCCATCTTTTTTCTCACCTTTTGCACTGTTCTCGCAAATAATTGAGGAAGTAGGATATAAATTCCGTTCTTGTGGATCCATTTTGTTCGATATCGGAGCAGATTTTCTCCTATGAAAGATATTCGTAATTTATGATATTCAAAATTTACATCATTGCGACGCGACAAAAAAATATTTTTCAAAATCCACTTTGAGCAAGAATTATTAATTATGGATTTAATATCCCAAAATGCTTAAGGGATTATTTTTGTTATTAATCGAAGGTTTTTTTTACCGATAAATATTTTCCATTCTATAAGAATTGTTATTTTCAAAAAAGAAAAATTTCAAAATAAAATTAAAAGTTAGATAAATATGTATATAAATTTTCACGTTAATAAATTAAAATGATTAATATTAAAAATATTTTGGAAATAATGTATTTTTTATAAAAAAATAAACAATTTTCATTGCATCAAAACAATGGAAACATCGACATTGCCGTAATTTGAAAATTACATTTGTATTCCGTAAATTACATTTGTAATTTAGGAATTACATATTAGGAAATTGCGCTTGTAATTTCTGTGTAAAAGTGCAAAAAAAAAGATTTAAATATAAATTGACAGAAGCGGTTGACGATCAATAATTTCCTAAATAAATAAATTGCATAAATAAATAATTCCATAAATCGATATTTTCGAAAACATATGTTTGCAAAGAAAATTTGAGCAACTCCAAAAATCGTCAAAACTCTAGCGATCCAAACCAATTTCCAAAATACTTTTGAAATATCGGCAATTTTTTCGAGAGAAAGAAAAAAACACAAATTTCACTAAGTTTGATAAAAGTTGAAAACAGAAAACGTAAACTACAAGATGGAAAGCATAACCTAAAAAAAAAGGTGCGTAGGGAAAAATCGCCAGAAAGGAATTTTCCGCGATGTTGGAAAATTTATAAATGTTATTGGAAGAGAAATTACCTTGGGATTCTCGGCCGTTAACCATTTTTTAAGTTCGTTAATTGTAATTTTTTCATTCAAAACATTCGTCAGTATGTCGGCCATTTTTTTCACCGTACACATTCGGCTTTTTCGGCGTTTCGTCAATTGAGACGCATTAACGATTATGTCATTGATGCGAAAGTTTTCATGCTTTTTTGATCATTATTTTTCACGCTTTAACGTCGATCATTAATTCTTACTTTCTTTTTTTGTTTATTCTTTATTTTTTGAATATTTATCGTTGCATAACCTCTGTCAAAACCACTGAAAACAGCGCCCGGAAACGCTTATGGAGAAAATTTTGCTAGCGATAGTAGCGCCGCGAGCACCGAAGCGGCGTTTTGGAGAACTAATCCCGCGCGTCGACGCGACGCAAAGCAATGAAGCCGCGAGATGGCGCCAGCAGTCAATTCCAGAGCTCTTAGAAACCTATATCACACAAGCACGGAAATACAAATTATTTAAACTCTTTATCGTTACAAAACTTTACGAACAGAAATAACGCAGATCTTTGGATTTCTTTGTACTTTTTTTCCCTTTCAGAGTTAGGATTTGCTTGTTTCAGGTCTTCGAGAGATTTTTCAATAAATTTTGTTCTGCTTCAGGATTTGTTTTGTTTGTTGCAGGTCTTCGATGAATATATTGATGACTGCTTTTCATTCTCTTCTTGCTCTTTTTGCAAAAATCAGTTTATCATATTCCAATAAAATTACAGTTTATGAACAGCTGCTAAATGTTTTTTTTTTTTTATCAAGCGACAATACATTCATTTTTCTTTTGGTTTTTAGAAGAAAATATCTCTTCATTTTCAATTTCTCGACTATTTAAATAACTACTTGAAAATAAAACGCGTGACGTACTTACCCTCGGTCGGTAAAAACATCAAAGATGAAAAACAAATTCTGGAAAATTCTTGAAATCTGTTTTCAAATATTTTACATAATATCTACATATATTCACAAAATTCGACAGAATTTTAACGCGAATTCACTGTTATCGAGATTTTTTTATCTCCTTTTATGCGTCATTATTCGTCGTGAAATCGTAAGATTTCCACGACGCGGCGAAAGCCAAAACTTTTTTTCTCTGTTGATCGAAATTCTCGCGTTTTGGCTTGCGCCAAAGCCCATGCTCGAGATCCAACATACCACCGATTATTTCTTGGGCGAAATTACGGGGAAATGCATTTTCGTCCTCGATAACGTGAGCGAAACCTCCGTGATTGCCAAAATTTACGGCAAAGTATGGCAAACCTTTTGGTATCGCCTGACGAACGTCTTTTTCACTGAGATCGACGATTTTCTTGTTGGTCGACCACTCGGTCTCGCATTCCAACAGAGCTTTCTACGAAAAAAAAAAAAATTTCTTTTATTGCCAAAATATATTGTAATTATTTTGAAAAAATTAAATCGAGTCGTTTTCATTTTTCAATATTTATTTTAAAAACTCAAATTTATGTGTTTTTTTTTTAAATTTTAATGTATTATTTCAAAATCTTGATTATTTAAAAAAAAATTATTTTTTGCCATAATGTATTGTAATTTTTTTGAAAAATTCAATCGAGTCGTTCTTATTCTTCAATATTTATTGTGAAAAATCGAATTTATGGTTTTTTTTCACTTCTATTGTATTATTTCAAAACCTTGATTATTTTAAACTTTTTTTTTTATCCGAAAAATTCTATTTTTTAAATGTTTTTTTTTACTATAATTTAATCTTTTTTTTATTATTACAAGCTTTTATTTAGCTTCACCTGATCCGGTTGTCTTTCTGTTTGTAATCAATTGATTGATTGAGTTAAAATTTGTCATGCATATGTAAATCGGATGACAATGCAATATTGTCACAAGAAATTTGCAAATTTTTTGCAAAAAAAATTGTTTCGCAAAATTTTTATTGCAAATTTGCTTGAAAATTGTTTTGGAACAAAAAATGTTTCGCATAATTTTTTGCAAAAAAAATGTTTCGCAAAATTGTTTGCAAAAAAATTGTTTTGCTAAATTTTGTTTACAAAATGATTTTAAGCAATTGATTTACAACATTTATCCACGAAAATTTCGCGCAAGTCTTTTTCCAAGAAAATTTCTGAAAACATTTTTTTGCATAAATTTTGCAGAAAAATGTTGCAAATTAATTGCGTGAAATAATTTTGTCTAACAAATTTTGCGAAAAAATTATGCGAAACTAGATATACATTACTAAACTAGTTATTTAACATCATAAATACTAAAAAGTAAAAAATAAACAAACCAAAAAATTTTTTTTTTAAACAAGCTTTTATTAGTTGTTAATAAAAAATAATTAAAAACTAAAGCTTTTCCGATTGGAAATAAGTTTTCAAATAAAATCATGTTACATTTTAACAGCAAGAGAAAAAAGAGGGTGTAACACGCTTTTATTTGAAAATTTATTTCCAATCGGAAAAGCTTTATTTTTAAGTTTTTAATTATTTAAATAATTTATTTCTTTAAAAAAAAAAAAAAAAAAAAAAAAAAAAAAAAAAAAAAAAAAAAAAAAAAAAGTTTGTTTATTTTTCCTTAAACTTGCCTTGAAATAGATTGGTGCCATGCTACCGACTTCTTCGGGCAAAGGTATGCATTCAAGTTGCATGTGAGGAAATCTGCGCTGACCAATTGAAATTTCGAAGAAGACCGGAAACTCATTTTTATCCATAAACATTTTCGTCAACGCTTTCTTGAAGTTCTGAGAAAAAAAAAAGAGGAAAAAATTAATTTGTTTTGGAGGCAAGTGAGTCTAAAAGGCGAATTTATTATATTCAATTTTTAACGTATAAGCAGGGTTGCCAAGTGAGTCACTATCGTCAGTATTTTTCACTATTTAAAAATCGTGTCACTTTTCTCACTATTTTCAAAATTTGGCCGCTATTGTCACTATTTCAGAGCTCAGAAGCAGGGTTGGGCATTTTTGTAATTGTAATTGTAATTTGTAATTTTTTGTAATTGTAATTTGTAATTTTTTGTAATTGTAATTTGTAATTTTTTGTAAATGTAATTTATTTGTAATTTTTGTAATTGAAATTATTCGATGATAAAATACTTTGAGCATTGTAATGGAATTTCAATTTTGATGGTAATTATTTTCAGCATGGCATTTAGTACAGAATTTCATTACAATGCGGGATGTAATTAGCATCAAAATTGAAATGATGCCCAAAAAAATCGTTGTTCAATATAACTTAATTACATCCATGTAATTCAATTACATCCGTGTAATTTAATTACATCCATGTAATTGAATTACATCGATGTAATTGTAATGTCCGTAGAAGTTTGTAGAATGTAGAAAAAAAAAATTCGATAAGAAGTTATTTACCTCTTCGGTAAAATTACAAAAATTTAGTTTTTTTATGTAGAATTTTATAATTTTTTTTGAAAAAAATCGAAAGGGCCCCATTGAAGGAAAATCCAATTTTTTAGCTTAAAACAGTTAAAAATACATTAAAAATTTGTTTTTCTTAATTTTAAATATTTTTTTCAAAAAGTACCTTGAAAAAAAAAATGACCTCGACAAATTATCAATATCTTGGTTAATGTAGAAGTTATGATTATTTTAAGTATATTCTTGAAAAATCAATAACTTCGGTATGGTTTAAGATAGAGAGCTAAAAATTGGCATGGATACTTCTTTTTGCATGTATAATAACATATTAAAAAATCAAAAAAATCGAAGGGGTCACCGTCAAAACGTCGTTGAATTGATATGGAATGACACATATGTGCCTTAGCGCCTTAGCGTCGCCTTAGCGTCCACGAATTAGTGCGTGGTGACGCCACAGCGAGTCGCTAGTGTAGGGGTATTTTATGTGAAACATAACCTCACGCCTTAAATCTGCGGCAACGGTGAACGGCTTGCGTGCATGATATTTTCGATTTTTGTGAGCTTTGTGTGATGAGAAATAATAATTATTAATGTTAATTGCTGTATTCCTATCTTGTATTTGTTTGGAAGGATTTATGCATATTTTCATATGAGAAAATAGGTTACGATTTCATGCGCAGGGCGCTTGCTCAGTACAGGACCCCGCTAGTAGCGCGGCCCTTGCGGCGAGAAGTCGAGGTAAAAAGTGGACGCTAAGGCGACGTTCCCCCACCACCGTCGTTGCAAGACCTGTATGTACGACCGTGGTCCTGAGTTTCAGATGTAAATAATTAATAACTCGAAAACGCTTCGAGATATCGAGCTAAAATTTGGCACACTTATCGAACACGAATTGCTCTTCATTATGAAAAAAATGTTGTTTTAATTATAACGGGTGTTGCGATTTTATCGACTTTTTTCGTTTCTGCAAGAATGGCGTAAACGCTCTAACCTCTGTAATTTTCAAGATATTGCACTCAAACTTTGTTCATAATTAGTATAGCTATTAAGGTTGTTTGGTATTGAATTTGGCGAAAATTCATCGAGGGATTAAAATTTTATGGAATTTTGAATTTTTTGAAAAATAGCCCAAACGCTCTAACTTGTGCAATTTTTAAGATATCGTACTGAAACTTTGCACAGAGCTAATATAGCTATCGAGATTGTTCGCTATTAAATTTGGCAAAAATCCATCGAGGGATTAAAATTTTATGAAATTTTTAATTTTTTGAAAAATAGCGTAAACGCTCTGACTCGTGCAATTTTTAAGATATTGCACTGAAACTTTGCACAGTGCTAATGTAGCTATCGAGGATGTTCGTTATTGAATTTGGCGAAAATCGATCGAATGCTTAAATTTTTATCAAATTTTTAGTTTTTATAAAAGAAGCGTAAATAACTTTTGAAATTTTTTAGATATCGCAATGAAATTTTGTGAAGAGCCAGTATAGCTATCAATGTTATTCGCTATCAAAATTGGGGAATATCGATCGAATTTGTACATTGATTACTAATATTTTTCAATAATTAACAAAGCTTCCTTTACGAGGAAGCCAAATTTGATCGCCATACTGTGTGTTAAAGGAAGCTATGTGAACTTTGATTATGTATTTTTCGATGATGTAACCAATTTTTTTTACCCCTAACTCTTCCCACACATCTTCGTCCAATTGAGTTTGACAGGATACGTGATGAATAGGCGCCAATATACAATGTCCGGTCGTTAGAGAAGCGTGGGATGGAAGACTGACGTAAATTTTCGATCCCAAGGCGACTATCAGATGTTTCAACAGATTTTTCGAATCGAAACAAGAGTGACAATTGTCCAAACTTTTTTCCATCTTCTTGTGTTCCTTTATCGCTCGTGCGCGTTCTTTGGCGTCATTTTTAGCGTCCGACTCTTCCCGCGTTATTCTCTGCTCGAAAAGCTCGTCCATATCCATACTCTGAAATTTTTGATTTTCAAATTTTGAAAAAAATTTGTATAAAATTTTTTTTCTTGCCAATAGGGAACTTGCATGCATCTGAAATCTCTATTTTACTCTATTGGATTCGAAAGTAGGATAAAAAATAATGAATTTCCCAAGACAGTTTTTTTTCTAAAGGAATATTAACGATGCAAAAGTGTTTTCTTTTACACTAATTTTTCTCGGTAAAATTGAATTGGCAACCATATTGTTGTACCCAACTATCAGCGCCGCGAGTGTCGCGTCTGGGAACTAAGTCCCATTTTACAGTGGACGCTCCCACAACTTAACCCTTCGGGACCGGAAACGCTCCCGTAACTTAACGTTCCCCTCATTCTCCCACTTTCGTGTTTCAACGCATGCGTACTGCCTTTTTTTTTTATTGAAGCATGCGTAGAACAAGCGCGCGAAATTCAACCTGAAATTCGTACCTACGCGTTATAGACATACATTTCAAAATCTGACAGCGATATGTTTTGCAAATTTTTTGAAGATTGATAAGAATTTAATGTCAATGACTCTAGATAAATTCAGTCATTTTTACCAAAAGCGTTATCTTGTATTATTTATCTACTTCACGCACATTAATTACATTTAAACTAATTGTAACGCTTAATAAATCGTATGCAATTGAAGAAAAAAATATGACAGTTGAGGTTGTGTTGCCCTGTGTCAAATTTCCACAGCTCGGCAGCTAAGTTTGGAGTGGGGAGAAAGCGCGATAGGGGTCGTTAAGTTATGGGAGCGTGTTGCCATGGTAACGCGTCAAGTTATGGGAGCCGTTAAGTTATGGGGGGTTAAGTTGTGGGAGCGTCCACTGTAGACAGTTTTTGCTCCCGCGCTATACCCGCTATTTTTATTGCAGGTTATGGCTGCATTCGCTTTGGACGCTTACGCGCCTGTGAGCGCCACATCCTGTAGCATTTTATATGTCGATGTATATCTATACACGTGCTGAAAGCGTGTAAGCGTCCAAAACGAATGCAGCCAGTGTTTATAACGGGACGTAGTTCCCGGAAGCGGCACTGGCGGCGCTGATAGTTGGGTACAACAATATGGTTGCCACTTCAAATTTACTGAGAAAAATTTGTGTTGAAGAAACAATTTTTGCAGCATTAATATTGCTCTAAAAAAAAACTGTCTTGAGAAATTCATTATTTTGCATCCTACTTTCGATTAAAAAAATGAACAAAAGACATGCAAGTTCCCTATTGACTTTAATTTCGCAAAATGTAATTCGAGAATTACATTTCGCAATTTATCGATGACACTTGAAATTCGTAAATTGGATAATTATAAATTTTTGTTAATGGAATTTTCTAAATTTAAATCGTTAGTCGCCCAATATTTAAATTAATTACCTTAGAAGCCATTTTAACGAAAGCCGCGTCATTCTCGGCTGAAGTTTCGCCCTTTTCTTGTTGAAACTAAAAATATACGTTTTCATATTTGAAAAAATTTATACATTCAATATATGGGTAATTCCAGGTCAAATCGACCAATAGTTGGAATCGACCCCTTTCAATTTCGATGAAATTTGGTCCGAAGTTTTCTCTTGTCATAAAACGAAGTTCTATCGAAGGAAAAAAAAATTCAAGATTTTTTTTTCCGGAAGTTATGCCAAATTCGTAATTTCGACATTTTTTTTAATTTTTCAAATTTATTTTTTAAATACGTCGTAAACTATTATAGGCACGAAATAATCGTTCTGGGTTCGTCCTGAAAAGTATACTTGGGGCTGTGAAAAAAAAAATTCCCACAATAAATTTTGAAAAATGATGAATTTGGAGAATTATGAATTTTTAAAAATCGTGAAAATCCACGATTAACATTAAATTTTTTGTTTAATTTATTTGATATAATACCTTGAAACGATCTTTAAAAATCCTGAAATTTTTAGAATTGCGTTTTTTGTTTTTTCAAAAATACGAATTTTTTAATTTTGCTAAAAAAAAAATTTGTTACCCCTCAGTTAAGTACACTTGAGCAATCATGTAATTTTATCATTTTGAGCAGTAAAAATTACATGACAACTTTACTTAACTTAGAGGTAAACAAAATTTTTACCAAAATTGAAAAATTTATATTTTTGAAAAAACAAAAAAACGCAATTCTGAAAATTTCAGGATCTCTTAAGATCAGTACAAGATATTATATTTTAAAAAATGCAACAAAAAATTTAATGTTGATCGTGGATTTTGACGATTTTAAAAAATTCCAAATTTTCCAAATTCATTATTTTTTGAATTATTTTTTCGGAATATTTTTTTTTGTAGCCCTAAGTATATTCTTTACGAACCCAGAACGATTTTTCCATAACTGTAATAGTTTTCGAGATATTTAAAAAATAAACTTGAAAAATTGAAAAAATGGTGAAATTTTGAATTTTGCATAATTAAAAAAAAAAAAAAATCTCCTTTGGTAGAACTTCGTTTTATGATAAAAGAAATCTTCTGACCCAATTTCATCGAAATTGAAAAATGTCGATTCCAACTATTGGTCCATTTGACATGGAATGACTCATATTTGATCAAAATTGATTTTTTGAAGTAAAAACATTTTTTTACCATCTCTTGCAACGTAAATTTATCGTCGTCCGCGAAATAACGAACTCGTTTTCCGGATTCGTGAGTTTCGACCTTTTTGGCCTTTCGCCGACCTTCTCCGGGCTCCTCGTACAAACTTTTCGGCTCCAAGGGTTTTGCCATACCTTTGGCATTATATTTCGTCAAAATCACGTTTTCCTCTGCGATTTTTTTCTCGCTTGATATGGACGGTTTTTTCTTGCGCGTCTCTCTCGCACTTTCCAATTTTTTTTTCAGTTTGGTCGCCAATTCCTACAAAATAAATAAATAAATAAATCAAAATTTGAATTTGTCGTTAAATATCTAGAAAAAAAATATAAAAATGATTGTAAGAACGAATTTTCAATTATTCCATGAACTTGAAAAAAGTCCTTTTTGCAATAAATTTTTGACGTCGAATATGCAAATCGTGGGTAAAAATTATTGACAAGTTTTTTTCTCCAAATGTTTCGAGATATCTAGAAAAAAATATAATAATGTCGTGAATAGCTGAATTTAAAAAATTTCAATTATTTCATGAATTTGGAAAAATTGCTCTTTTTCAATAAATTTTTTACATCCAATATTTAGATCATGGATAAAAATTGCAAAGGACTTTTCTAACACTGAATATATCAAGGTTTTTAGAAAAAAAATATTAAGTATCGTAAATGACGTTTGGCTAATAAAATTTTCAATTCCATCGATTCAATTATTCTATGAATGTGGAAAAAGTCCTTTTTTCACATTCACTTTTTTTCTCCAAATGTTTCAAGATATCTAGAAACAAATATAAGAACGTCGTAAACATCTGACTTGAAAAATTTTCAATTATTTCATGGATTTGGAAAAATTACTTTTTTTAAAATACATTTTTTACTCCCAATATATCGATCATGGATAAAAATTGCAAAAGACTTTTCTTTCACTAAATGTACCAAGGTTTTTAGAAAAAAAAATTAAGAATCGTTAATGACGTTTGGCTAATAAAATTTTCAATTCCATGAATTCAATTATTCTATGAATGTGGAAAAAGTCCTTTTTTCACATTCACTTTTTTTCTCCAAATGTTTCAAGATATCTAGAAACAAATATAATAACGTCGTAAATAGCTGACTTGAAAAATTTTCAATTATTTCATGGATTTAGAAAAATTGCTCTTTTTTCCAATAAATTTGTTACTCCTAATAACTTTTCTTCTACTAAATGTACCAAGGTTTTTAGAAAAAAAAATAAGAATCGTTAATGACGTTTGGCTAATAAAATTTTCAATTCCATCAATTCAATTATTCTATGAATGTGGAAAAAGTCCTTTTTTCACATTCACTTTTTTTCTCCAAATGTTTCAAGATATCTAGAAACAAATATAAGAACGTCGTAAATATCTGACTTGAAAAATTTTCAATTATTTCATGGATTTGGAAAAATTACTTTTTTTAAAATACATTTTTTACTCCCAATATATCGATCATGGATAAAAATTGCAAAAGACTTTTCTTTCATTAAATGTACCAAGGTTTTTAGAAAAAAAAAAGAATCGTTAATGACGTTTGGCTAATAAAATTTTCAATTCCATGAATTCAATTATTCAATGAATGTGGAAAAAGTCCTTTTTTCACATTCACTTTTTTTTCTCCAAATGTTTCAAGATCTCCAGAAACAAATATAATAACGTCGTAAATAGCTGACTTGAAAATTTTTCAATTATTTCATGGATTTGGAAAAATTGCTCTTTTTTCCAATAAATTTGTTACTCCTGATAACTTTTCTTCTACTAAATGTACCAAGGTTTTTAGAAAAAAAAATAAGAATCGTTAATGACGTTTGGCTAATAAAATTTTCAATTCTATCAATTCAGGTATTCTATGAATGTGGAAAAAGTCCTTTTTTCACATTCACTTTTTTTCTCCAAATGTTTCAAGATATCTAGAAACAAATATAAGAACGTCGTAAACATCTGACTTGAAAAATTTTCAATTATTTCATGGATTTGGAAAAATTGCTTTTTTTTAAACACATTTTTTACTCCCAATATATCGATCATGGATAAAAATTGCAAAAGACTTTTCTTTCATTAAATGTACCAAGGTTTTTAGAAAAAAAAAGAATCGTTAATGACGTTTGGCTAATAAAGTTTTCAATTCCATGAATTCAATTATTCTATGAATGTGGAAAAGTCCTTTTTTCACATTCACTTTTTTTTCTCCAAATGTTTCAAGATGTCCAGAAACAAATATAAGAACGTCATGAATAATAGCTGACTTGAAAAATGTTAAATTATTTCATGAATTTGGAAAAATTGCTTTTTTTCAATAATTTTTTACTCCTAATATATCGATCATGGATAAAAATTGCAAAGGACTTTTCTTCCACTAAATGTACCAAGGTTTTTAGAAAAAAAAAATTAAGAATCGTTAATGACGTTTGGCTAATAAAATTTTCAATTCCATGAATTCAATTATTCAATGAATGTGGAACAAGTCCTTTTTTCACATTCACTTTTTTCCCCCAAATGTTTCAAGATATCTAGAAACAAATATAAGAACGGCGTGAATAACAGTTGACTTGAAAAATTTTCAATTATTTCATGGATTTGAAAAAATTGCTCTTTTTTCCAATAAATTTGTTACTCCCAATGACTTTTCTTCCACTAAATGTACCAAGGTTTCTAGAAAAAAAATTAAGAATCGTTAATGACGCATGGCTCATAAAATTTTCAATTCCATGAATTCAATTATTCAATGAATGTGGAACAAGTCCTTTTTTCACATTCACTTTTTTCCCCCAAATGTTTGAAGATATCTAGAAACAAATACAAGAACGTCGTAAACATCTGACTTGAAAAAATTTCAATTATTTGATGGATTTGGAAAAATTGCTTTTTTTCAATAAATTTTTTATATTCAACGCGATCATGAATGAAAATTGCAAAGGACTTTTCTTCCACTAAATGTACCAAATTGTCTAGGAAAAAAAAAATCAAGTAAATGACGTTCGACTAATAAAATTTTCAATTCCATGAATTGAAAAAAACCAATAAATTTTCGACAATATGAAGATCGTATATTTTTCTCACATTGTCGCCCATTATTTCCGCTTTTATGATTTTTGCTCCCAATCGATTCATCTCGGCTTCGCTCACAACTTCATCTTTATCTTCAACTCTTTCATCGACTTCGATATTTTTTTTTTCCTCTCTGTCCGAATCGCTTCGATCGCTCGATGATTTTTCCGATCGTTCTCGACAATTTCTCGATTCTCTCGTCTCTTTTTTCTCGTTGATGCTATCCTTGACTTCCGGTTTTTGCCATCGTTTGATAATCGTCGACGATTTTTGCGACATTGTCGAAGAAAATTGATCGCCGTCGTTTGGTCTCATAAAATTCATTTTTTTTCTCTCAAAATATTTTCCATCGTTTCGACGATTTTTCCTTTCCTCGTCACGATCTCGACTTCGATAATTATCGCGATTTATCGTTTCTCCTCTTGCACAATTTTTTCCATCTTCCTCGTTGCGATATTTTTTTCTCGCCTCCGAAAAATTTCCATCGTCCCGTCTCCAATTTTTTTCACGACCGTAAATTTTTCTCCTGGATTTTTCAGCTTCCTCGATCATCGTGCGTATGATGTCCAATGACTGTAAAAAAAAAAAAATTCATAAATATTAATAATTTTTCGATTTTGCTTCCTCACGAAGGAAGCAAAATGCAAAACTGCAAAAAACGTCTGGCACGTTTTTTTGTGCCATTTTGCCGGAAATAAACGTAAACTAATTTAACAAACAAAGTAAATTTGACATTTCAAAGGGAAAGAATTCGGCTTCGTTTCCTGTATTTTAAATTATTTTTACAATTTGTTTTTAGATTTGGAATCTATTTTGAAAACAACTGTTTTTCGCCTTTTTTCCCTTTCTTCAGGTTAATCTTCCAGAGGAATTTTTTTTAATCCATTTTTGCGATTGGATTCATAAAGAGGAAAGTTTGAGCTTCAATTTCCTTTTTTTTTTTAACTTTGAGCGATTTTTTTTTCTAAAGTTATTCTTTTTTTTGTTAAAAAAAGGGGAAATTTGAAAAATCCCGTATAACACGAAAACAAAGAGGATTCATGAAAAACTTCAAGATAGCAAAAAGTTGCGTCTGTTATAGTTGAGTTCAGAGGAATTTTTTCAGATTTTTTTTTCCAAATTTTTTTTTTCTCATTTTCTGGTTCGGAGCTCGGATCATTCGATTGTCATAACTCGAGAACTATGGGATTATTGATAAAATTTCAAGAGGGAAAAATACCTTATTCTACCATTTTCAAGACATTGGAATTTTTTTTCAAATTTTTTTTCCCAAATTTTTTTTCCATCCTCAACGTGAGAAAAACAAATTTTGGAAAAAAAATTTGAAAAAGCAATCTTTGACGAAAAATTCGATACTGCCGATCACTGTTTCGGCTATTTGCGAGATATTGTACTGAAATTTTGTACACATTCAAAATAGTGATCAAGGTTGTTCGCTGTTGAATTTGGCGAAAATCAAATTTGGCAAAAAGTAAAGTTGAAGGAATTTTGCAAATTTGCCCCTTTTCGATAATTAACAAAGCTAATGTGTGAATGGATAAAAATGAGGAAATCAATGTGCAAATGTCCAATTCGCAGGGTTTTTTCAACTTCCTTCTCTTCCTGAAAATTCTTTCCTTTTCGAAAAAATAGAAAATTTTTTTGCTGCGCACCCCCCATCTCTCGGTGGCAATTTCCTCCAGACTCTTTCCTTCCTCTTCGGCTTGTTCCTGAGCTCGACGAAGACTTTTTTTCAACCAATTGGCATCCAGCAATTTTTCATGATTTTTCAGACTATCCTCGCTCTCCGGAAGTCCCGTACCTCCCTTTTTCCAATAAGGATTCAATTCTCTTGCACTTTGACCCGGTTTGTCCAATATACAAGTATCTCTCGTTTTATCGTCGTTCTTCTTTTTTTTTTCTCTCTCCTCGCGCGACGAGCACAAAAAAGTGCCCGGCATTGACATCCATTCGTCGCGTTCCAGTGGCTTTTCGGGCTCTGAATTTACAGCGTTCGATGATTTCATTTTTTCCATCGATTCGGCTCCTTTTTCGACCCATTCTTCAGTCTCCTCTTCGGAGGATTCCTGCGTAAGCCAAATTAAAAAAAAATTGAGTTACGCGCAATCAAGATTTTAAAAAAATCCATTTTTTTTAAATTTCATTTTTCTAATTTACATATTTTCAAGTATATGGGGCATTTCACAACGATTCGACCTGGATCAGAATCTTCGCCTCTCCGTTTTTTTCTGCAATTTTTTTTATGGTTTCGAACACCTCCGAAAAGCACTCAGGATTTTTTTAGATTTTTTTAGAACGATTTGACTCGAGATCAATCAAGATTTAAAAAAAATCTATTTTTTTAAATTTCATTTTTGTAATTTACATATTTTCAAGTATATGGGGCATTTCACAACGATTCGACCTGGATCAGAATCTTCGCCTCTCCGTTTTTTTCTGCAATTTTTTTTATGGTTTCGAACACCTCCGAAAAGCACTCAGGATTTTTTTAGATTTTTTTAGAACGATTTGACTCGAGATCAATCAAGATTTAAAAAAAATCTATTTTTTTAAATTTCATTTTTGTAATTTACATATTTTCAAGTATATGGGGCATTTCACAACGATTCGACCTGGATCAGAATCTTCGCCTCTCCGTTTTTTTCTGCAATTTTTTTTATGGTTTCGAATACCTCCGAAAAGCACTCAGGATTTTTTTAGATTTTTTTAGAACGATTTGACTCGAGAACAATCAAGATTTTAAAAAAATCCATTGTTTTAAATTTCATTTTTGTAATTTACATATTTTCAAGTATATGGGGCATTTCACAACGATTCGACCTGGATCAGAATCTTCGGCTCTCCGTTTTTTTCTGCAATTTTTTTAATGGTTTCCAATACCTCCGAAAAGCACTCAGGATTTTTTTTAGATTTTTTTAGAACGATTTGACTCGAGATCAATCAAGATTTAAAAAAAATCTATTTTTTTAAATTTCATTTTTGTAATTTACATATTTTCAAGTATATGGGGCATTCCACACCGATTCGACCTGGATCAGAATCTTCGCCTCTCCGTTTTTTTCTGCAATTTTTTTTATGGTTTCGAACATCTCCGAAAAGCACTCAGGATTTTTTTTAGATTTTTTTAGAACGATTTGACTCGAGATCAATCAAGATATAAAAAAAATCCATTTTTTTAAATTTCATTTTTGTAATTTACCTATTTTCAAGTATATGGGGCATTTCACAACGATTCGACCTGGATCAGAATCTTCGCTTCTCCGGTTTTTTCTGCAATTTTTTTTATGGTTTCGAATACCTCCGAAAAGCACTCAGGATTTTTTTTAGATTTTTTTAGAACGATTTGACTCGAGATCAATCAAGATTTAAAAAAAATCTATTTTTTTAAATTTCATTTTTGTAATTTACATATTTTCAAGTATATGGGGCATTCCACACCGATTCGACCTGGATCAGAATCTTCGCCTCTCCGTTTTTTTCTGCAATTTTTTTTATGGTTTCGAATACCTCCGAAAAGCACTCAGGATTTTTTTTAGATTTTTTTAGAACGATTTGACTCGAGATAAATCAAGATTTAAAAAAAATCCATTTTTTTAAATTTCATTTTTGTAATTTACATATTTTCAAGTATATGGGGCATTCCACACCGATTCGACCTGGATCAGAATCTTCGCTTCTCCGTTTTTTTCTGCAATTTTTTTTATGGTTTCGAATACCTCCGAAAAGCACTCAGGATTTTTTTTAGATTTTTTTAGAACGATTTGACTCGAGATAAATCAAGATTTTAAAAAAATCCATTTTTTTAAATTTCATTTTTGTAATTTACATATTTTCAAGTATATGGGGCATTTCACAACGATTCGACCTGGATCAGAATCTTCGCCTCTCCGTTTTTTTCTGCAATTTTTTTTATGGTTTCGAATACCTCCGAAAAGCACTCAGGATTTTTTTTAGATTTTTTTAGAGCCATTTGACTCAACTATAATTTTATAAGCAAATTACTTTTGGCCCAAATTTTAAAACCTGAAAAAAATCACAGAAATCCCGTTTTTTTCAAAAATTTTTATTGTTTTTAAATAGAAGAAGAAACCTGAATCGAGTGGGTCCTTATCCAAACATTTTTTTAAACACCTTCAATTCGTGCAAAAAAGTTACAAGAATATGTACATATAAATTTTTACGTTAATAAATTAAAATGTCTCTCTAGAAAAAATTCATCAAATATTTTTACTCGCTGATGTAAAAAAATTTAGCACTATATTTATAGCACTAAATTTCCGAATCGAGCAATCCTGCAATTTTTTTGAAAAATTCACAATTTTGTAAAATATAAGCGATTTTTGCAAAATTGAATACCAAATAAATTTGCACCCTCAATTGTCTGTAGGAATTATTTTTGGCCCGATAACACAAAATTTGCACAAACTGTATTTTGATTTTTGAAAAAACGAAATATTTTAGAATCTGAAACTTTTAAGCAATTTTGCAAGAACAGTGCAAATTCATGCTTCAAAAAACATAATTTTTTACAAAGAAAAATTTCAAAATACAGTTGAAAGTTACAAAAAAAGTATAAATTGTTACATTAATAAATTCAAAAAATTCAATTAAAAAAATTAAAAATGTCTTTTCAACAAAAAATTCTTGCAAAATTGCTTTTTTCCACCTCTTGACTGCGAATAAGTCGTTAAAATTTTCATGCCAAATTACATAAAAAACCCCTCCGGTAAATTAAAAATTATCAGCAAAAATTAATGAGACAAGTTTTATGATTTTTCGCTCGTCAATAAAAGATCAATCCCAAATTTTTAATTGTTGTTAGATATTATCTCTGCTCCGGAATAAATATCAAGACTCACACAACTGGAGTCGGAATCCTTTTGTTTTCTTTTTTTTTTCTTCGATTTCTTAACTTTCTTTTCCTTCTTTTTTTTCTTCTTTGACGATTCGTTCGATATTTTTGCCTCTACGGAAGGAAGCATCCAGCGATCGTCGCCTCTTTCCTTGGCCCTTTCGGCTCTGGCTTGTTTCTTTTCGTAAGCATCTTTCGCCTAAAATATTCGTCCCAAAATTATTCAACGCCGCAAAATCTCAATTTTTTTTCAAAAAACTCACCTTTGCCAAAATTTTTTCGCGACTTTCTCTCAGCGCTTGTCGCTCCTCTTCTTTAACTCTGGAGCTCTCAAATTGTATCAGCGACATTGTTATCAACGAATTCTCAAAAAAACGCAAAAAGTTTGCTGAAAAATCGTCACAATAAAACGAAACGTCGAGGCGTCAAAATTCCGCAACGAAAATTAACAAAAGACAAGATGTATTGATACTCAAATTCGAGAGATTAAAATTTGCAGAAGCTTATAAATAATAACGCAAAATTATGCAGAAATATACGATTTTTTAATGAATTCTCGAAACAAAATTCACATAACTTCTTTTGTTCATAGAAGAAAGTGAGGTTATGTTTGCCACAAAAAAAAACAAACGAGGGTTCAAGTTGACGCCGGAGGCTGCGCCACCTGCGGCGTGCGTGAAAAACAAAAGAGCGCGTCTGAGCTTGAACGGAGGACGCTGATTGGCTGAACGACCTGTTGTCGAGTTCGCCTCGACCAATCGCTGCGCTGTAATATTTGGAGTGGGGAGATTCGAATATTCGTAACGGTTTCGCGTCAAACGGTTTGAGCGCAAAAATATTCGCGATCAAAGAAACTTCGGGACACGCGAAAAGATTGATCGTTATTGTTAATTAGTGCAAATATATATTAAGCAGAAGTGCTTGTTCATTTAATGCTAACATTTTTTGCGTCGAGGCGAAAAAAAAGAGGTTAGAATAGTGAAAATTCGAAAATCTGAGTTGGAGGTTAAACCGGCGTCGGTTTCTTTCTCGAATTCTTTCTTCATTAAATTGTTTTCTTCAAATTTCTTAAAATTTTTCTCAAAATTCTTTCTCAAAATGTTTCTCAAAATTCTTTCTCTAAATGTTCCTCAAAATTCTTTCTCATCATTATTCTCAAAATTCTTTCTCAACATTTTTCTCAACATTTTTTCTCATCATTTTTGTCAACATTTTTCTCAAAATTCTCATAACCCTTCTCAAAATTTTTCTCAAAATTCTCAAAATTTGGAATATTTGAAAACGTGCTCTTTCTTTGTCATATGAATGTTTTTTTTTTTTTTGACAGAAAATGGAACGAACCCTGGATTCTATCAGGCCAAGCGATGACGAGACTGTTGGCGGCGACATGTCTTATCTTTACGGAAGAGATCCCAGTATTTTGGCTTACGGACAACGTCCCATTCCGTCTATTCGTCATAATCTCATTTCTCGCTACGAAGACGAGGAGAGCCAATATCAGGACGAAACAACGTCAACGACGTCGGATCTGGGATCTCTCCAAACTGTCAAAGTCTATTTGAGGATGAAACCTTTTCCTCGAAAAATGAAATTGACGGAAGAGCAGACAGTCGCTTATAGGATCACCGGCCCGACGACGCTCGTCATGAAATTGCCCAGTCTTGACAATACGTGCGGATCGTCAAAAGGACACAAAAATGCTGAATCGCTGTGCAGAAAATTCACATTCACGCAAACTTTTGGGCCCGAAACCACGCAATTGCAACTCTTCGAACAAATTATTCAACAAAGAATGGTGGATTTTTTGGCGGGCCAAAATTGCACCGTCATGACGTATGGTGAGAAATATTATATTTTCCGTATAACTTTTTTGAGTCTACTCAATTTTATTGGGAATTTAATTTAACAAACGGCATTTTAAAGGGGAAGAATTCGGCTTAAATTTCTGTTTTTCAAATTATTTTTACAATTTGTTTTTAGATTTAGAATCAATACCTGATGTCTCGCTCTATTTCTCTTAAGGGGTTGTACACAGTCAGGAGAGCAAAAAAAGCGATTTTTCAAGAATTTTTTCTAGGAAGACATTTTAATTTGTCAACGTAAAAATTTATATCCATATTCTGGTAACTCTTAATTTTATTTTGAAATTTTTCTTTAAAAAAATGATGATTCTTGAAGCCAGTGTAGCCTCTCTTCGGGATCCAAGATTCCATGTCAAATCGACCAAGAGTTGGAATCGACCACTTTCAATTTCGATGAAATTTGCCCGGAAGTCTTCGTTATTAACAAATTTTGTAATTTATTAAAAAATTTTGTAAAAAAAAAATTTTTTTTTTACCAAAATTCGAAAATTTATATTTTTAAAACAAAAAAAAACACCATCCTAGAAATTGCAGGATATTTTAATTTTTGAAAAAAAAAACAACACCATCCTGAAACTTTGAGGATTTTTTAAGATCAATCCAAGGTATTGTATATAAAAAAAAAATTAACCAAAAATTTTATGTTGATCGTAGGTTTACACGGATTTTAAAAATTCATATTTTTGAAAAAACAAAAACCACCTCTCTGAAAGTTTTAGGATCTTTTAAAATGAGTACAAAGTATTATATGAAAAAAATTGAATCAAAATTTTAATGGGCAACTTGGATTTTTACGATTTTTCGAAAATTCAAAATTCTCCCAATTCATCATTTTTCAAAAAAAAATTTCGGAATTTTTTTTTTTTTTGTTCATAGCCCCAAGTATACTCTTTAAGACGAATTGAGAACGATTTTCCGTTGTATAATAGTTGCCGAGATATTTAAAAAATAAGCTTGAAAGATTTGAAAAATTGTGAAATTTTGGATAACTTTCGCACAAACATTTTTTTTAAATTTTCCTCTAGTAGAACTTCGTTTTGTTGATAACGAAAAATTCTGACCAAATTTAATCGAAATTGAAAGTGGTCGATTCCAAAGATTGGTCGATTTGACATGCAATGACCCATATTCAAAGGCTTTGCACATGCAACCATCAGCAAGACACATACAAAAGTACTTGATACTTGTACTTGAAAAAAGTACTTCAAGTACAGAAAAATACTTGAAAATTTCAAGTACAGTACTTCAAGTACAGAAAGTACTTGAAAAATGTAAGTACAATACTTGAAGTACTTTTTAAGTACTTTGTACTTGCAAGTACAGTACTTCAAGTACAGGAAGTACTTTGTACTTGCAAATACAGTACTTCGAGCACAGAAAGTAATTGAAAAATTTAAGTACAATACTTGAAGTACTTTTTATGTACTTTGTACTTGCAAGTACTGTACTTCAAGTACTTGAAAGTACCGAGTACTTTCAAGTACTGCCGAGCTCCTGTAACATATCAAACAACGAAACCTTTGGCAAATAAAATAATTCCCCATGGATTCCTCGCAATTTTTTCCATTTCCATTTGAAGCCATTCCATTCCATTTCATTTACAAATCCACCATACATTTAATACTTGAATTTATCGTAAAAATACTTGAAATTTTCAAGTACAGGACTTCAAGTACAGAAAGTACTTGAAAAATGTAAGTACAATATTTCAAGTACTTTGTACTTGCAAGTACAGTACTTCAAGTACAGAAAGTACTTTTTAAGTACTTCGTACTTGCAAATACAGTACTTCAAGTACAGAAAGTACTTGAAAAATGTAAGTACAATACTTGAAGTACTTTTTAAGTACTTTGTACTTGCAAGTACAGTACTTCAAGTACAGAAAGTACTTTGTACTTGCAAGTACAGTACTTCAAGTACAGAAAGCACTTTGTACTTGCAAATACAGAACTTCAAGCACAGAAAGTAATTGAAAAATTTAAGTGCAATACTTGAAGTACTTTTTATGTACTTTGTACTTGCAAGTACTGTACTTCAAATACTTGAAAGTACCGAGTACTTTCAAGTACTGCCCAACTCCTGTAACATATCAAACAACAAAACCTTTGACAAATAAAATAATTCCCCATGGATTCCTCGCAATTTTTTCCATTTCCATTTGAAGCCATTCCATTCCATTTCATTTACAAATCCACCATAAATTTAATACTTGAATTTATCGTAAAAATACTTGACATTTTCAAGTACAGTACTTCAAGTACAGAAAGTACTTGAAAAATGTAAGTACAATATTTCAAGTACTCTTCAAGTACTTTGTACTTGCAAATGCAGTACTTCAAGTACAGAAAGTACTTGAAAAATGTAAGTACAATACTTGAAGTACTTTTTAAGTACTTTGTACTTGCAAATACAGTACTTCAAGCACAGAAAGTAATTGAAAATTTTAAGTGCAATACTTGAAGTACTTTTTATGTACTTTGTACTTGCAAGTACTGTACTTCAAGTAGTTGAAAGTACCGAGTACTTTCAAGTACTGCCCAGCTCCTGTAACATATCAAACAACAAAACCTTTGACAAATAAAATAATTCCCCATGGATTCCTCGCCATTTTTTCCATTTCCATTTGAAGCCATTCCATTTCATTTACAAATCCACCATAAATTTAATACTTGAATTTATCGTAAAAATACTTGACATTTTCAAGTACAGTACTTCAAGTACAGAAAGTACTTGAAAAATGTAAGTACAATATTTTAAGTACTTTTCAAGTACTTTGTACTTGCAAGTACAGTACTTCAAGTACAGAAAGTACTTTTTAAGTACTTTGTAATTGCAAATACAGTACTTCAAGTACAGAAAGTACTTGAAAAATGTAAGTACAATACTTTAAGTACTTTGTACTTGCAAGTACAGTACTTCAAGTACAGAAAGTACTTTGTACTTGCAAGTACAGTACTTCAAGTACAGAAAGTACTTTGTACTTGCAAATACAGTACTTCAAGCACAGAAAGTAATTGAAAAATTTAAGTGCAATACTTGAAGTACTTTTTATGTACTTTGTACTTGCAAGTACTGCCCAACTCCTGTAACATATCAAACAACAAAACCTTTGGCAAATAAAATAATTCCCCATGGATTCCTCGCCATTTTTTCCATTTCCATTTGAAGCCATTCCATTCCATTTCATTTACAAATCCACCATAAATTTAATACTTGAATTTATCGTAAAAATACTTGACATTTTCAAGTACAGTACTTCAAGTACAGAAAGTACTTGAAAAATGTAAGTACAATATTTCAAGTACTTTGTACTTGCTAGTACAGTACTTCAAGTACTTTGTACTTGCAAGTACAGTACTTCAAGTACAGAAAGTACTTTTTAAGTACTTTGTACTTGCAAATACAGTACTTCAAGTACAGAAAGTACTTGAAAAATTTAAGCACAATACTTGAAGTACTTTTTAAGTACTTTGTACTTGCAAGTACTGTACTTCAAGTACTCGCAAGTACCGAGTACTTTCAAGAACTGCCCAGCTCCTGTAACATATCAAACTACAAAACCTTTGGCAAATAAAATAATTCCTCATGGATCCCTCGCCATTATTTCCATTTGCAAAGCAATTCCATTTCATTTCATTTACAAACCCAGCGTAAATTTCTAGACAAAAAAAAACCCAAGTGCCTACCGTAAAAAAAATGTCCTATTTCCATGAAATCCTGCTACTTCCGCTGAAAATTTAAAAAAAAAAAAAGGGAATTACAAAATTTCTTGATTCTGCGCAGGAACAACGAATTCCGGAAAATCTTACACACTTCAAGGAACCACCACATCTCCCGGAATCATTCCTCGTGGTCTGGAATTCGTATTTTCCAATATAAACCCACGACCCACGCCTTGTTACAAGCCAACGCAGAACAGCGGTGTCGTTTGTTTGAACGCCGTTGATCGAGCCCAAGAAATTGAGGCTAAGAACAAACTTTTGACCTTCGCCTCGACCGACAAGTATCATTACATAAACGCTTACAAGCAGATGCAGAAGCTGTTGCAGGAAGAGTCTCCGATCCGTCCGAGTCAGGCCTGCGACGCCCAATACAGCGTCTGGGTGTCCTTCGCCGAAATTTACAACGAGAGCATTTACGATTTATTGTCGAACGATTGTCAGAAGCGTCGACCATTGTTGAAACTCGCTGCTGACAATCAGGATCGCGCCTTCATCAAGGGCCTGAAGACTATTTGCGTCAATTCCGGTTCGGAGGCTTATCAAGTCTTGATGGCGGGTCAATACAATTTGAAGGTCGCGGCGACGGCCTTGAACGCGCGAAGTTCCCGTTCTCATTGTATCTTCACGATACAATTGTTGAAATATTACATTGAGAACGAGCCGAATTCGGTGGAAATGAGCACATTCACGTTTTGCGATCTCGCTGGTTCCGAGAGAGTGAAAAAAACGCTGAACGTCGGAGATCGTTTGCGCGAGGCACAGAATATAAACACGAGCTTGCTCGTTCTTGGTCGTTGCTTGAAGTCGATTTACGAGGGCCAATCAACGAGACAAAGGCACGAGCACGTTGGACCATTCAGAGAATCGAAGCTGACGCGTCTCTTTCAACGTGCGCTTTCAGGAAAGGAGCAGATCGCGCTGGTCGTCAATGTCAATCCAATACCGAATCTTTACACGGAGACCCAGAATGTATTGAATTTTTCGGCAATAGCGAAAAAAATCGTCATAGAAACTAAGAAAGTTGCGCGTAAAATAGCGAGTACGAGATTCTCGCAGATCGTTGCGCAGAGCGCAAGGTCGACCACGGATTGGGAACCCAATGACCTTGAGCAGATCACCGAGAATCCTGATCATCTGTCGCCGATAATCGACAACGACAGTGACATCATTCTTCAGGAGGACTACGATGAACTGCTGGAGGAAAATAAGGGCCTGAAGGAGGAAATAAATTCGCTCAAGGTCGCGATGTTGAACAAGGATCTGCAGATTCGACGAGAATTGGCCGATACTTACAGCGCAATGATGAAGAAGGTCGAGGACGATTGGAAGAATCGCATCAAGGACGTCGAGGAGAGACAGGAGGATCAGCTCGAGTGGGGCCTGAACATCGTTGAGAATTTTTACAAGGACAAAATTGAGGAATTGTCGTCGAGGAAGAGACGAAGAACCGACGATAGTTACAGCGGCGATGACACGCGCGATATCGGTGAACTTGAAATTGAAAATTCACGTCTAGAGGCCAAAGTTCATGCGCTCGGTAAAAAAAATAAAGCTCTGAAGGAGAGCAACGAAACGCTGATGGAGGAAAAAAACAAAATTTCCTTTGAACTTGGCTTCGCCAAAGAGGAATTGAAGAGTCTGAAGGAACTCTTGGCCTCGGCGCAAAATGAACTCTTCAAGGACGAAGAAACTAGCGAATATGTTCAGGATTTGAGAAATCAATTGACAAAAAAACAAGAACATGTGAAGGTAACTTGAAAATTGAAAAAAAAAAATGTCAACTCTGGAGTTTGATTGATTGATTGATTGATTGATTGATTTTATTTTTTGGTACTCATAACGCAAACTTTTTTTTATATCGAAACCGCCTTTTTTTAAGAAGAGGTTGTACCTGAAATTTTGGATCCGGTCAATCTGAAGTAGAAGCACTTGAAATTTCGCGATTTTGAGGTTTTTTAAAATGCGGCAAAAGTTGAACGAAATAGATTTTTGATGAAATTTCTTAGAAATTTTGATCTTTCTGGGAAAACTATTGGTAAATTCGGATTTAGGGAGGAAAAAATACATAGATATAACGCGTTACAGCTGCCATAAGGGCGTATCACCTCTTTTACGCCCTTATGGCATCCGGGAGCCATAAGGGCGCATCGAAATTTTTTTTTCAGGAATCGACGTAATTATGACCGAAACGTATAGAACCGATAAAAAAAATTTTTTCCCAATTTCCCAAACGGGATTTTGAAGCGTGAACGATTACGAAGAGAATAAGCTCTTGCTCAAGCCGCAATTCTATCTAGAAAATATTTTTGTTTTTCGGGCCTCATATCGATGTATTTTTGCCCCCTAAACACGAATCTATCAATAGTTTTTTCAAAAAATCAAAATTTTCATGAATTTCGATAAAAAACTGTTTTGCTCAATTTTGGGCCTATTTTCAAAAACCTGAAAATAGCGAAATTTCAAGTGCTCGTAACTTCACTTTGGTTCAACCGATTTCAAAATTTGTTTTTCGTACGCAAAGCTTGTGACCAAACTTAGAGAATGCCGTTAAGTTCATCCCGATAACTAATTTTTTGTAGAAATGAGAGCAGTTTGAAAATCGCCGAAAAAAATGGAAAGGGGTGTACCTTAAAAAATTTACAAAAATCTATTGTTGAACTTTAAAAATCTGCAAAAAATCGAAAAATGATCGTAATGGGATGAACCAAACGGGATTTTGAAGCGTGAACGATTACGAAGAGAATGAGCTCATGCTCAAGCCGCAATTCTATCTAGAAAATAAATTGCAGCCATTTTAGTGAACCGATTGAATTTTGGCCAAAATGCAAAAAAAAAAAAAATTATTTTTGTTTTTCGGGCCTCATATCGATGTATTTTTGCCCCCTAAACACGAATCTATCAATAGTTTTTTCAAAAAATCAAAATTTTCATGAATTTCGATAAAAAACTGTTTTGCTCAATTTTGGGCCTATTTTAAAAAACCTGAAAATAGCGAAATTTCAAGTGCTCATAACTTCACTTTGGTTCAACCGATTTCAAAATTTGTTTTTCGTACGCAAAGCTTGTGACCAAACTTAGAGAATGCCGTTAAGTTCATCCCGATAACTAATTTTTTGTAGAAATGAGAGCAGTTTGAAAATCGCCGAAAAAAATGGAAAGGGGTGTACCTTAAAAAATTTACAAAAATCTATTGTTGAACTTTAAAAATCTGCAAAAAATCGAAAAATGATCGTAATGAGATGAACCAAACGGGATTTTGAAGCGTGAACGATTACGAAGAGAATGAGCTCATGTTCAAGCCGCAATTCTATCTAGAAAATAAATTGCAGCCATTTTAGTGAACCGATTGAATTTTGGCCAAAATGCAAAAAAAAAAAAAAAATATTTTTGTTTTTCGGGCCTCATATCGATGTATTTTTGCCCCCTAAACACGAATCTATCAATAGTTTTTTCAAAAAATCAAAATTTTCATGAATTTCGATAAAAAACTGTTTTGCTCAATTTTGGGCCTATTTTCAAAAACCTGAAAATAGCGAAATTTCAAGTGCTCATAACTTCACTTTGGTTCAACCGATTTCAAAATTTGTTTTTCGTACGCAAAGCTTGTGACCAAACTTAGAGAATGCCGTTAAGTTCATCCCGATAACTAATTTTTTGTAGAAATGAGAGCAGTTTGAAAATCGCCGAAAAAAATGGAAAGGGGTATACCTTAAAAAATTTACAAAAATCTATCGTTGAACTTTAAAAATCTGCAAAAAATCGAAAAATGATCGTAATGGGATGAACCAAACGGGATTTTGAAGCGTGAACGATTACGAAGAGAATGAGCTCATGCTCAAGCCGCAATTCTATCTAGAAAATAAATTGCAGCCATTTTAGTGAACCGATTGAATTTTGGCCAAAATGCAAAAAAAAAAAAAACCTATTTTTGTTTTTCGGGCCTCATATCGATGTATTTTTGCCCCCTAAACACGAATCTATCAATAGTTTTTTCAAAAAATCAAAATTTTCATGAATTTCGATAAAAAACTGTTTTGCTCAATTTTGGGCCTATTTTCAAAAACCTGAAAATAGCGAAATTTCAAGTGCTCATAACTTCACTTTGGTTCAACCGATTTCAAAATTTGTTTTTCGTACGCAAAGCTTGTGACCAAACTTAGAGAATGCCGTTAAGTTCATCCCGATAACTAATTTTTTGTAGAAATGAGAGCAGTTTGAAAATCGCCGAAAAAAATGGAAAGGGGTGTACCTTAAAAAATTTACAAAAATCTATTGTTGAACTTTAAAAATCTGCAAAAAATCGAAAAATGATCGTAATGAGATGAACCAAACGGGATTTTGAAGCGTGAACGATTACGAAGAGAATGAGCTCATGTTCAAGCCGCAATTCTATCTAGAAAATAAATTGCAGCCATTTTAGTGAACCGATTGAATTTTGGCCAAAATGCAAAAAAAAAAAAAAATATTTTTGTTTTTCGGGCCTCATATCGATGTATTTTTGCCCCCTAAACACGAATCTATCAATAGTTTTTTCAAAAAATCAAAATTTTCATGAATTTCGATAAAAAACTGTTTTGCTCAATTTTGGGCCTATTTTCAAAAACCTGAAAATAGCGAAATTTCAAGTCAACGTAATTATGACCGAAACGTATAGAACCGATGAAAAAAAAATTTTCCCAATTTTTTTTTTTTTTTTATACGCCCTTATGGCTTTCCGAGTTGGTGTCGAAAGCCATAAGGGCGTATCGAATTTTTTTTTTCAGCAATCGACGTAATTATGACCGAAAAGTATAGAACCGATGAAAAAAATTTTTTCGCCCTTATGACTTTCGACACCAACTCGGAAAGCCATAAGGGCGAATAAAAAAAAAAAATTGGGAAATTTTTTTTTTCATCGATTCTACACTCTTCGGTCATAATTACGTAGATTCCTGAAAAAAAAATCGATATGCCCTTATGGCTTTCGAGACCCACTCGGAAAGCCATAAGGGCGTATAAAAAATTTAAAAAAATTGGGAAATTTTTTTTTCCATAGGTTCTATACTTTTCGGTCATAATTACGTCGATTCCTGAGAAAAAAAAAATTCGATACGCCCTTATGGCTTTCCAGCCCTACCTTTGGCTGGCATACGCCCTTATGGCAGCTGTAACGCGATAAGGTTTAAAGAGAACAAAATTGAAAACATCGTTTTTTCGCATTTTGGCCAAAATTAGATATGTTCACTAAAATTGCTGTAGCTTTTTTTCTAGATGGAATTCCGGTTTCCATTTGAACTCATTCTTTTTGGGATTATCGATGCTTCAAAATTCTGCTTGCTTCATCCAATTTGGATGATTTTTCAATTTTAGGCAGATTTTTAAAGTTTGATAATGGATTTTTTCAATTTCTACAAAAATTAAGTTATCGGAATGAACAAAACGCCATTCTCCAAGTTCAGTGACAGCTTTTAAGTACGAAAAAGAAATTTCGGAATCGGTCGAACGAAAATCAAGTTATTTGAGATTTCGCTATTTTGAGGATTTTGAAAATTGGACCAAAATTAAGCCAAAAAAAAATATTCTTATCGTCTTGAAATTTTGATGTTTGGATATCGTTGATGAATAAGACTAAACTGTATTGAATTTTGAAAAAATTACTTTAGGGGTTCAGTACAAAACTTTTTGAAATTTTGGAAATGGTGATAAGAATATCGTGAAAATCAAAAATTTGGTTTCCTGATTTCGTTTCGGTATTTGTCAAATTTTTCATGAGTGAGCTTCAGGCAAAAATAATTATTCGAATCATTCGAATAATCGAATCGAATAATTCGAATCGAATTGTTCGAACTATTCGAATAATTTTAATAGTTCAAACTATTCGAATAATTCGATTCGAACCTCGATCCGAATTATTCTTTTCAATTCGTCTCGAATAATTCGTAAATTCGAATATTTGCATACACCTAAATAATTGAATCGAATAATTCGAACTATTCGAATAATTTTAATAGTTCAAACCATTCGAATAGTTCGAATAATTCGATTCGAACCTCGATTCGAATTATTCATTTCGAATCGTCTCGAATAATTCGTAAATTCGAATATTTGCACACTCCTAAATAATTGAATCGAATAATTCGAACAATTCGAATAATTTTAATAGTTCAAACCATTCGAATAGTTCGAATAATTCGATTCGAATTATTCATTTCGATTCGTCTCGAATAATTCGTAAATTCGAATATTTGCACACCCCTAAATAATTGAATCGAATAATTCGAACTATTCGAATAGTTTTAATAGTTCAAACCATTCGAATAGTTCGAATAATTCGATTCGAACCTCGATTCGAATTATTCATTTCGATTCGTCTCGAATAATTCGTAAATTCGAATATTTGCACACTCCTAACTAATTGAATCGAATAATTAGAACTATTCGAATAATTTTAATAGTTCAAACCATTCGAATAGTTCGAATAATTCGATTCGAACCTCGATTCGAATTCATTTCGATTCGTCTCGAATAATTCGTAAATTCGAATATTTGCACACACCTAAATAATTGAATCGAATAATTCGAACTATTCGAATAATTTTAATAGTTCAAACTATTCGAATAATTCGATTCGAACCTCGATTCGAATTATTCATTTCGATTCGTTTCGAATAATTCGTAAATTCGAATATTTGCACACTCCTAAATAATTGAATCGAATAATCCGAACTATTCGAATAATTCTAATAGTTCAAGCTATTCAAATAATTCGATTCGAACCTCAATTCGAATTATTCATTTCGATTCGTCTTGAATAATTCGTAAATTCGAATATTTGCACACCCCTAAATAATTGAAGCGAATAATTCGAACTATTCGAATAATTCTAATAGTTCAAACTATTCGAATAATTCGATTCGAACCTCGATTCGAATTATTCATTTCGATTTGTCTCGAATAATTCGTAAATTCGAATATTTGCACACACCTATATAATTGAATCGAATAATTCGAACTATTCGAATAATTTTAATAGTTCAAACCATTCGAATAGTTCGAATAATTCGATTCGAACCTCGATTCGAATTATTCATTTCGATTCGTCTCGAATAATTCGTAAATTCGAATATTTGCACACTCCTAAATAATTGAATCGAATAATTCGAACAATTCGAATAATTTTAATAGTTCAAACCATTCGAATAGTTCGAATAATTCGATTCGAATTATTCATTTCGATTCGTCTCGAATAATTCGTAAATTCGAATATTTGCACACTCCTAAATAATTGAATCGAATAATTCGAACAATTCAAATAATTTTAATAGTTCAAACTATTCGAATAGTTCGAATAATTCGATTCGAATTATTCATTTCGATTCGTCTCGAATAATTCGTAAATTCGAATATTTGCACACCCCTAAATAATTGAATCGAATAATTCGAACTATTCGAATAGTTTTAATAATTCAAACCATTCGAATAGTTCGAATAATTCGATTCGAACCTCGATTCGAATTATTCATTTCGATTCGTCTCGAATAATTCGTAAATTCGAATATTTGCACACTCCTAAATAATTGAATCGAATAATTCGAACAATTCAAATAATTTTAATAGTTCAAACTATTCGAATAGTTCGAATAATTTGATTCGAATTATTCATTTCGATTCGTCTCGAATAATTCGTAAATTCGAATATTTGCACACCCCTAAATAATTGAATCGAATAATTCGAACTATTCGAATAGTTTTAATAGTTCAAACCATTCGAATAGTTCGAATAATTCGATTCTAACCTCGATTCGAATTGTTCATTTCGATTCGTCTCGAATAATTCGTAAATTCGAATATTTGCACCCCCTTAAATAATTGAATCGAATAATTCGAACAATTCGAATAATTTTAATAGTTCAAACCATTCGAATAGTTCGAATAATTCGATTCGAATTATTCATTTCGATTCGTCTCGAATAATTCGTAAATTCGAATATTTGCACACCCCTAAATAATTCGATTCTAACCTCGATTCGAATTATTCATTTCGATTCGTCTCGAATAATTCGTAAATTCGAATATTTGCACACACCTATATTTTTTTTAAATATTTTTTTCAGAATCTCAAAGAATTTTTGAACGAGGCAAAAGAGGAATATATCAGCATAGCCTCGCACGCTGGAACAATGGAGCGTCGTTTAAAGGAATGCGAGGAAAATCTCGCAGAGAGTCAAGAATGCGTCGCCGATCTGAAATTGGTCCTCGAGCAGACAAACGCGTGTCTCGATGAAAAAACAAAAACGATAGACGAGCTCGAGGAAAAATTAAGCCGGCAATCTTGTCTCGCTTTGAAAGCCGAAGACCGACATCGTTCGACGGAAGCGACATTGTCCGAGGTGATTTCTCAATTGAAGAAAAAAATTGCATCCCTCGAAGAATCGTCTCACGATTCGAGCGAAGATTCCAAAGTTCCGGAAATTGAAATAAAAGAGGAAATATTATCGGAATCGGACGGCGACGTCTCGCGCGAATTTGGAAATTCCGTTTCGCCGCCGGGAATTCAAATAAAAACGGACAACGAAGAAATTTTGGATATTCCAACGACGAATTTCGGGGACGATCGTGAGAGCGAAGTTTTCGTCCAAGTTCGTGAAATATCGATTCACGATGAAATGATCGATTCCACGAATATTATGGAAATTCGGAGAAAACTCGAAATTTCGGAATTCGAGAATGAAAATTTGAGGACGGAATTGTCGCAGAGATTTCTGGAATTTAAATTGCTCAAGGAAAGTCACGATTCGACGAAACAGCAATTGAACGATATTGCGATGGAAGTCGAGGAATTGAAGAAACGCGAGTCGGAAAATGAGCGGGAAAATTTGAAAATTCGTGAAACTGAGATTTCGCTGAAGAACATCGAATGTCAAACTTGTGAGATTCCGATTAGCGACTTTAACTGTCAAACGGAAATTATTGACGAGGATTCTTCGAGGGATGAAAAATCCAGTCAAACGGAAATATTCGAAAATGAGGAATTGAAAAAAATGGAAGATTGTATGAGCAAACTTTCGGAAAAATGTATCGATCTCGAAGCGGAATGCAGGGAAAAGAAATCGGTATGCTGAAAAAAAACATTCAATTGCCGTTATTAAATATTCAATTGCCGTTATTAAATATTAATTCGATAACCACGAAATTAAACCTTAACGGTTCCTAGGGGTCAAATAGACCCCAGCGCTTTTTGAGAGTACAACTCGGTCAAAAATAGAGTTTATTCGCGATTTTTTTTCTCGTGTTAAAATTTTTATTTCCGTTGAAAAATCAATTGGACCGTTTTTTTATGTTTTTGGCGTCAACTAGAATTTTTTTTATTCAAATGTTTGTGTTAGTGTTTGAATTATAGACAATTTTTATTTTTTACATTTGGAATGACATAAACAACAATTATCAATAATAATGTTGCCCAAAAGTTATTTATAAATTGTTTTAAAGAAATAATTATTCAACTATTTTTCGGTAAGTTCTTTTTTTTCTGAAATAAATCGAATGCGCTAATTTTTCTGAACGCATTTGAATTTTTTCTCTATTTCGAAATTCCCGGTTTGAATTTTTTAAAATGATTGTATTTTTTTTTCGCCTAGTTTCTTTGAAACTTTTCAAAGCTGACGATAAACCTGAGTTAAAAAAAATATACAAAATTGGAAATATTTCGTTCGTATTGCAGAATATTTTTATAATATTTCAAAATAGAGAGAAAAATATGAAAAAATTCATATGCGTTCAAAAAAATTGAGGCTTTCGATTTGTTCAAGAAAATGAAGGACTTGCCGAAAAATTGTTGAATAATTATTTGTTTAAACAATTTATTAAGAACCTTTGGGCAATATTATTATTAATAATTGTTATTTATGACATGCCAAATGTTGAACCCTCAAGGATTAATTTTTTAATTACTTTAATTTAATTTAAATTTATTTTTAAAAAAATTATTAATTTTTTTATTTTAGATTTTAGATGTCCTGCGAATATCCTTAAATTTTACTTGAGCTAGAAATATTTTGAGAGTAACGTTGAATTTAATTTGAACTTAAAATGGCGTCAAAATATCTGCGAATTTAATTTTTAATCATCCTTCAATGAAACTCGCAAACAGCGTTTAAAAGTACAGAAAAAAAAAATTTCGAAGAATTTTCGAATATTTTTTTTTTTAATTTTGTCGATTTTTTTTGTCTTACATAAATTTAAACGCTGTTTGCGATAAAAATGTGAAAAAAAGCAAAAAAAAATTGTTTTCCTTTCAATTATGAAGTGCTTAGGGGCAATAAACATAAACCTTGAATTTTTTTGAAAAAAAAAATTTCACAAAAATTAAAAAAAAAAATTTGAAAATTTTTTTTGATTTTTTTTTCATAAATTTAAACGCTGTTTGCGATAAAAATGAGGGAAATTCTCGATAAAAAAAATTCTTTTTTCAAATTTTCATAATGTTTTTGAAGTGTTAAGTGCAATAAACATGATCTTTTAATTTTTTTCAAAAATTTGATTGCTGGAAACAAAAAAACTGTTCGATAGATCAAATTGAAAGTTTACAGGGATTTTGTGGGTATATTGAGCTGTAAAAGTCACGCTCAACATTAGTCGTTTTGCCAATATTTTTAATTTGGCCGTTGATTTTCTAAAAAACCACAAATAGCCCTTTTTCTCCTGTTTTTTCAAATTCATGGCAAGGAGGGAAAAAATTTTTTTTTTCAAAAAACCATCGACAATCCTTGTAGAGCATTGATTCAAGTTTGTGAAACGCCTCTTCTGATTTCTGTGCGATCATTGGTTGCTGAGATATCAATGGCCAAACAGAAAAGTGTCTTTTTTCGTAAAAGCTCGATATCTCAGCGAAAAATGGTCGCAGCGAGGTTTAAAAAAAAGAAAATTGAAGCTAAATAAACAAGCTATCCGGTCTATGTAATGGTTTAGCTGGAAAAAATTTTTCTAAAAAATTACAGCCAAAACAAAAGCGATACAAATTTGCCAAATTTTTTTTTCTTGGTATTTCTCATAACTGCGTGAAACCTGTAGCTTTGAAATTTTTTTTGCCAAAAGATCTGAAAACTAGAAACTTCAAGCTTCAAAATGCTTTTTTTTAGACCTCGATACGACCATTTTTCACTGAGATACAGCATTGTTAAAAACCACTAAAAATTTGGGAAAATTTTTTGATCCTTCAATTTTTTCCACCAGTGTACATTGTTAAAATAGCCTGGACATTCGTAAATTTGTCGTTTGAATTTCCTGGAAATGTTCTCAAAATTTATGTTATCCGTAAAACTGACTAAAAACATCATTGAATTTTCTTCATTCTCGAAATGGTCTCATAATATCCTAAAATGTTGTTCATCGTTGAAGTGTCCAGTGAACATTTTTTTATGTTCTTGAAATAAGTTAAAAAAATTTAAAAAATTGCTTATCTTTGGAATGTCCTTAAAATATCCTTGAAATTTTTTGAATTCTGAAAATTAGCTGGACATACCCAAAAAAAAAATTGCATATTCTGGAAATATTATTTCAATATGACATTTTTTTTACTCTTGAAATGTCCTGGAAATATGCATGAATTATCCAAATTTTCGTTAAGAGGAGGTTAAATACCGACACTACGCTTCGAAATCGCCATCCAAACTTGCTCTCATACGAATGAATGGAATTCAATAAAATTTTAACAGCATAATCGGAATTATGGCACAAATGGAGCCTCACTAAAATTTTTTTGAAAAATCAAAAAAAAAATTATAGATCCGATTACCATCAGGAATCTGTAATTGAAAATCTTGAATTATGAGACTTTTTACTGTATTTCGTCTAAACTAAGAGTGAGGCTCCATGAAGAACGCCAAGACACAAATATCAAGACGTTTTCGACATTAATTTATGGAAAAGACACATCGTAAGTTTGGATGGCGCATAAGGAGATAAATATCGATAAATTGTAGTTTTATCGAAACACGAAATGGCGAAATCTAGTTTACAAACGTGCGAGGGAGGGCAGCACCATGGATTCTGACGAGTGACCTAATATTTTTGGGGCTCCAATGAAATCGTTGGAGTTAGTTGTGACGCGTTTTAGCCCCTTAATTATGAATTAATTGTTAATTAACTTATCCTCCTCTGAATTTTCAAAATTTAATAAATTTTCATTTACGGTTTTGGGAGAAAAACTGGACGACGGTGATAAGTCGGTAATGTAGGGATTGAACGAAAATGGTATTTAGCCTCCTCTTAAGATACCATTTAACTTTACTTGACTTTTGTTCCGTACAAGCAAATTTTGTCAAGATAAAATTTCATTAAATTTACAGATTATCAAAAATCTGGAACAAGAGCTTGTCAATTTACAAGACGTCAACGAATCTCTGCAGCAAAAATTGAACCATGAAACTTCTCTGTCGGAGAAATTGAAATCTTCCACTCAAACCTTGGGAGACGATTTGGCCAGAATTACAGTCGAAAGAAATTTGATGAAGAAGGAATTGAATGACATCGAAGACCTTCGGAGGAAAGAAGAAATTGAGATTTCGCAGGTGACGGATGATAAATTTTGCAATTGGTTTGAAAAATAACAAATAAAAAGAATTGAAAAAAACAAACGAAAAAAAAAAATTTTAAACAAGCTTTTATTAGTTGTTAATAAAAAATAACTAAAAACCGATTTTAGAAATAAGTTTTCAATTAAAAGCGTGTTACACCCTCTTTTTTCTCTTGCTGTTAAATTGTAACACGCTTTTATTTGAAAACTTATTTCCAATCGGAATAGCTTTATTTTTAAGTTTTTAGTTATTTTTTATTAACAACTAATAAAAGCTTGTTTAAAAAATTGTTTTTTTTCGTTTGTTTATTTTTTACTGTTTAGTATTTATGATGTTAAATAACTAGTTAAGTAATGTATATCTAGTTTCGCATAATTTTTTGCACAAAAATTATTTTGCAAAATTTGTTAGACAAAATTATTTCACACAATGAATTTGCAACATTTTTCAGAATTTTTTTTGGAAAAACACTGTTGCACAAAATGTTCGTAGAGAAATGTTGTAAATCAATTGCTTAAAACCATTTTGTAAACAAAATTTAACAAAACAATTTTTTTGCAAACAATTTTGCGAAACATTTTTTTTGCAAAAAATTATGCGAAACATTTTTTGTTGCAAAACAATTTTCAAGCAAATTTGTAATACAAATTTTGCGAACCAATTTTATTTTGCAAAAAATTTGCAAATTTTTTGTGATATGATATGATTTTGTGAATATTGCCATTTCCATAATTGTAACTTCCGTTATTCATTTTTATGTTACAGTGTCGTAACGAGCATCAATCAAAAATCGCGATTTTGATGGAAAATCTGGACACTGAGAAAGCGGAAAAAGAAATTTTCAAAAAAAAACTACAAGACAGCGAGGAACATCAAAAAAATCTGGAAACCCAATTACGCGAGGTAAAAAAGACCTTAAAAATTTATTTTTACAATATTCGGAAATTTATTTCCAATCTATGAATTTTTATTATTATTTCAAATTTTTTTTAAAATGTCTTTTAGCTGTTTTAAGTTAAAAAAATTGGGTTTTCTTTCAATGAGACCCTTTTCGATTTAAAAAAAAAATATATAAAATTCTACGTAAAGAAACAAAATTTTTGAGATTTTACCGTTGAAATAAATAATTCAACTTCTCTCACATATCTTTTGTAAACTATAATAATTAACATTAAGGATTACAATTTTTATGTAAAAAAATTGAATAAAGTGCAAAACGTACTTGAATTGTAATTCTTAATGTTAATTATTATAATTTACATAAGAAATATGTGGGAAAAGTTAGATTATTTATTTTAATATAATTGAAATCAACTATTGAAGTCACAAAAGGAAAAAAGATCAAAATTACGAAAAAAAATGGAACATTTTTTATTTATTAAGAAGTTATTTGAATTCGATCTTCGGTAAAATCTCTAAAATTTTGTTCTTTTACGTAGAATTTCATAATTTTTTTTTTTTTTAATCGAAGGATTCCCATTGAAAGAAAATCCAATTTTTTAGCTTAAAAAAAGCTAAAAAGACATCAAAAAATTGTTTTCTCAATTTTCGATATTTTGTTCAAAAAGTACATTGAATTGTCATGGAATGACTCATATATTACTTATTTTATCGAAATCCAGTAATTTATAGATTTTTAGTAAGATTTTATCTGGATCATTTCTAAAATCAGTCTTTTCTTTGAAGAACGTTTCTTTGTTTAAAATTTCAATATCATCAAATTTGAAATTATGTCCTAATTCTATTCCATAATTGAATTCTGCGAAAATCGATCAAAGATGTAAAAAGTATCAAATTGTCTATTTTTTTTCAAAAATTTGAGTTTTTACTTCAGAAATTTTTCCACACTTATTAAATTAAATTCCTAAACTACTGAATTTACTCTTAAAGCTGAAACTCAAACGGATTTAAATTTAAGAGTTTTCAATTTTTGAAAAAACTACAAAAACGGAAAAGTACAAAATCCTGAAAATTGAAAATTTAAGGATCGTTTCCTCATTCATTTTCAGCCTTTACAAAGCATTTTCCTCATCGAGGAAGAATCATCAATCCTAAAATCTTAATTTTTCAATTTTAATTTTAATTTCCAATTTTTCAATTTAGACGCACGCTAATAAAATTTCGGAACTGGAAAGTTCGTTCGCCGCTGAGAGGAAAATTCACACGGATAATATCGCCGAGCTTAATAATTGCATCGAACTCTGTCAAAAGGAGAAGAACGAGTTGGAAAAGAGACTGACCGATAACACGAATGAGCTTGAAACGTTGAAAAAGCGTCTGCAGCAAGCTGCGAAGAAGGACGAAGAGAAGGACGAAGAGATCAGACAACTTCAAAAAGGTTTGAAAAAAAAAAAAAAAAATTCACTCGCTGTTTCATTTCTCTGATCTTCTTAAAATGGATTAATTTTCTTTTTGTGTTTTAATTTATTTGACAGCGATAAAAAAAAATCTCAACGCAGATATGGAGGACAAAAAGGCTCACGTGGAAAACGCGAAAATAACGAAAGAATGGATGGAAACGAAGGAGGAACTCTCTCGTACCAAAGAATTATACGAGCGATCACGAGCGAGCTGGAAAAAGGAGAGAGAAGGATTGCAGTCGGAAAATTCGATATTGGAAAAGAATATTAAATTGTTGGAGAAACTGCATAAAAAAGAAGTGAAGGAACACGAAGACTTCGACAGACTGAAAAGAGAGCGAGATGATTTGAAGATTCTCATAAATGAGAAAGAGCGGGAAATGGAGGCTTTCAAGGCAAATCGTGATGTTACGATAACGAAATACGAATCATTGTTGAAATCGAATCAAGCGGAATTGGAACGTTCCAAACGAGAGGTACGTTATTATCAGGGAATTGCATACTGAGGATAGGAAAAATCAGAATTGAAATCGCATGAAATCACATGAATTCGCAAGAAATCGGCGTTACGAAAATATCGTTGAAATCAATTGAAATCAGAATGAAATCGATCCGTGATTATCGAAATCAATGTGAAATCACTTGAAATCAGTTGAAATTACTTGAAATCACTTGAAGGCGCTTGAAATGACTTGGAATCAATGTGAAATCACTTGAAATCACTTGAAACACTTGAAATCACTTCACAGACTTGAAATCACTTGAAATCGCTTGAAATCACTTGAAATTAATGGAAAGTCAATGTGAAATCACTTGAAATCACTTGAAATCACATGAAATCACTTGAAATCACTTGAAATCGCTTGGAATCACTTAAAATGGCTTGAAATGACTTGAAATAAATGTGAAATCACTTGAAATGAATGTGAAGTCAATGTCAAATCACTTGAAATGACTTGAGATCAACGTGAAATCACTTGAAATCGCACGAAATCAACGTTACGAAAATATCGTTGAAATCAATTGAAATCAGATTGAAATCGATCCGAGATGATTTAAATCAAGGTGAAATTACGTAAAAGCGCTTGAAATGACTTGAAATCAATGTAAAATCACTTGAAATCAATGTAAAATCACTTGAAATCACATGAAATCACTTGAAATCACTTAAAATCGCTTGAAATTAATGTAAATTCAATGTGAAATGACTTGAAATGACTTGAAATCATTTGAAATCAATGTAAAATCACTTAAATTCGCTTGGAATTACTTGAACTAAATGTGAAATCACTTGAAATTAACATGAAGTCAATGTGAAATCACTTGAAATGACTTGAAATCAATGTCAAATCACTTGAATTCGCACGAAATCGACGTTACGAAAATATCGTCGAAATCAATTAAAATCAGAATGAAATCGATCCGAGATGATTTAAATCAAGGTGAAATCACTTGAAATCAGTTGAAATCACTTGAAAGCGCTTGAAATGCCTTGAAATCAATGTGAAATCACTTGCAATCACTTAAAAACACTTGAAATCACTTGAAATGACTTGAAATTAATGTGAAGTCAATGTGAAATCACTTGAAATGATTTGAAATGATTTGAAATCAATGTGAAATCACTTGAAATCGCTTGAAATGACTTGAAATCAATGTGAAATCACTTATAATCACTTGAAATTAATGTGAAGTCAATGTGAAATCCCTTGAAATGACTTGAAATGTGAAATCACGTCAAATCACATGACTTTTGAAGTCACACAAAGACTTCATGAAATCATGTGAAATCGACTTCATTCTGAAATCACTTTTTACACATATTGAATAACCCCTCGTGAAAAATAGCGTAAGATCACTTTTTCTCTAAACAACATTTTTCATTCATCTTTTTTTTTAAGGTAACGAGATTACAAGCACTACTTCATGGTTTGCCAACAACACCGCGCGGAAAAACAATGAAATCCGAAGAGGACGATGAAAAACCGTCGATTGCGGTTGTCGATTTGTCAGATTCGGAAACCAAGTAAGTCTGGGGATGGACGATGTTGAAAAATAACGCCAATGTCCAATAATCGATTATATAAAAAAAAAATCGATCATGCTAAATGGATATTTTTCACAAAAAACTCCGAACATTGATAATTGCAAATTAATTATTGATGAAATGTTTATTTTATCCATTTATTTATTTTATTATTTATTTATTTTTGAAATGATTTATTTTATTCTCAAAATGTTTATTATCATTTCAAAATTCTTATTTGGGTCAGCAAAACGCTCCGCAAAATTTTAGTAGGAGCGTCTTCGTGTCATGATTCTTCATTAATTGTCAAAATTTTCGTTTCTACTAAAGCGATATTCCGATCTAGAGACATACATTTTGAGCGTTTTGTCGAGCGCAAAAAAAAATACATATTTTTAGCATTCTTTTTTTTCAACATATTTATTAATATTTTGACAATAAGCAAACAAAAATTCGAGAAGAAAAATGAAAATTAAATACGTTTTTAACTGGTAAAGTTGGGGGTAAAAAAGGGGTGATGGAAAAAAAATGTTTTCGCAAAATGGCTGCTGTCTAAACAAAAAAAAGGCGTTTTTTGACTTTTTTTTCATAGTCTTTAATTTTTTTCATCTTGAAGATAGTTAAAAAATTAAAATTTAGTTTAACTAAAAATTAGTTGAGAAAAACGTCTATAGTTCAATTTGCTGCGTCACTAAAATAACTATAATTCTGTAAATAATTGCAATTGAAGAATCTCCTTTCGAGGATATATTCTTAAAGGTCTAAACTTTGGGAATATGCAAAAAAAATAGTACATTACATCACGAGGACGTAAAACTCGTGTTATTGCAGGACTCGTCAGAAAATGTTTTTTCGCCGAATGATGTACGATATTTTATATCACGAGGTGCAATATGGACGTTTTCACGTCCGCTCACGTCCGCTTGCGGACGTAAAAGCGCCCATTATTGTACTGAGCGATATAAAATGTTTTATTGCCCTCCGGACGTAAAAGTGCCTTTTTACGCCCACTTCGTGGGCTTAAAAGGCACCTTACGCCGTGGGGCGATAAAATATTCTATGACCCTCGTACAAAAAAACTTTTTCTGACTCGTGTGATTGCAGCATTCACCTTCGGCTCATGCTGCAAACTCACACTCGTCAGAAAAAGTTTTTTTGTCCTCGGGTCATAATGTACTATTTTTTCAAAATTCTACACCAGAATATTCCCTTAATCGGTGTCCGAGAATATTTGAATCCACTTTTAATGAAAAAAAAATCATTTTACTTGAATTTTATATTTATTTCATTTTAATTAAATTTTATGTTTATTTTATTTTTCGTTAGTTTCATTTTTATTATTTTATTCAGGCGATCAACGCGACGTGCCGCTTTGGCGCCACCGGCGGCGGCACCGGAAAAGAACACGACAAGGAGCACGCGAAAGAAAAAATTATACGTCCATCCAGACGATTCCTGCATCGACGTAGACATGTCGGACGTGAGTTAGAATTTTTTTTCCGTTAAATCAATACTCACAAAAATTCAAAAAAATTTATACACTAGTGGAAAAAATTAAAGGATCAAAAAATTTTCTCAATTTTTTAGTGATTTTTAACAATGCTGTATCTCGGTTAAAAATAGTCGTATCGAGGTCTAAAAAAAAAGCATTTTGAAGCTTGAAGTTTCTAGTTTTCAGATCTTTTGGCAAAAAAAATTTCGAAGCTACAGGTTTCACGCAATTATGAGAAATACCAAGAAAAAAAAATTTGGTACATTTGCATCGCTTTTGTTTTGGCTGTAATTTTTGGGAACAAATTCTTCCAGCTAAAACATTATAAGGACCGGATAGATTGTTTATTTAGCTTCAATTTGCTTTTTTTGAGACCTCGCTGCGATCATTTTTCGCTGAGATATCGAGCTTTTGCGAAAAAAGACACTTTTCTGTTTGACCATTGATATCTCAGCAACCAATGATCGCACAGAAATCAAAAGGGGCGTTTCACAAACTTGAATCAATGCTCTACAAGGATTGTCAATGGTTTTTTGAAAAAAAAAATGTTTTCCATCCTTGCCATGAATTTGAAAAAACAGGAGAAAAAGGGCTATTTATGGTTTTTTAGAAAATCAACGGCCAAATTGAAAATATTGACAAAACGACTAATGTTGAGCATGACTTTTACAGCTCAATGTACCCACAAAATCCCTGTAAACTTTCAGTTTGATCTATCCAACGGTTTTTTTGTTTCAAGCAATCAAATTTTTGAAAAAAATTAAAGGATCATGTTTATTGCACCCTTACACTTCAAAATCATTAGGAAAATAAAAAAAAGAAATTTTTTTCCGAGTATTTCCGCCATTTTTATCGCAAACAGCGTTTAAATTTATGAAAAAAAAAATCAAAAAGAAATTTCAACATTTTTTTAAAAAATTTTTTGACATTTTTTTTTTCAAAAAAATTCAAGAATTATGTTTATTGCCTCTAAACACTTCATAATCATTATTAAAAGGAAAAAAAATTGTTTTTGCTTTTTTCACATTTGTATCGCAAACAGCGTTTAAATTTATGTAAGACCAAAAAAATCGATAAAATTAATAAAATTAAAAAATATCAAAAGTTCTTCGAAATTTTTTTTTTCTGTACATTTAAACGCTGTTTGCGATAAAAATGTGAAAAAAGCCCAAAATAAAAATTGTTTTCCACTTTAATAATAATTATGACGTTTAGGGGCAGAAACATGATCCTTTAATTTTTTTCAAAAATTTGATTGCTTGAAACAAAAAAACCGTTCGATAGATCAAATTGAAACTTTACAGGGATTTTGTGGGTATATTGAGCTGTAAAAGTCACGCTCAACATTAGTCGTTTTGTCAATATTTTCATTTTGGCCGTTGATTTTCTAAAAAACCATAAATAGCCCCTTTTCTCCTGTTTTTTCAAATTCATGGCAAGGATGGAAAACATTTTTTTTTTCAAAAAACCATTGACAATTCTTGTAGAGCATTGATTCAAGTTTGTGAAACGCCCCTTCTGATTTCTGTGCGATCATTGGTTGCTGAGATATCAATGGTCAAACAGAAAAGTGTCTTTTTTCGTAAAAGCTCGATATCTCAGCGAAAAATGATCGTAGCGAGGTCTCAAAAAAAGCAAATTGAAGCTAAATAAACAAGCTATCCGGTCCTTGTAATGTTTTAGCTGGAAGAATTTTTTCCCAAAAATTACAGCCAAAACAAAAGCGATGCAAATATGCCAAATTTTTTTTTCTTGGTATATCTCATAATTGCGTGAAATCTGTAGCTTAGAATTTTTTTTTGCCAAAAGATCTGAAAACTAGAAACTTCAAGCTTCAAAATGCTTCTTTTTAGACCTCGATACGACCATTTTTCACTGAGATACAGCATTGTTAAAAACCACTAAAAATTTGGGAAAATTTTTTGACCCTTTAATTTTTTCCACTAGTGTACTAAGAATATTTAATTTATGGACATCAAAAATAATTTTAAAAGTGGATTTGTTTCACTTGACATTTTGTCACTCAATGTTTTGTGAAATAATTTTTTTTTCCAAAAGCGATATCTAATCACGAGAATTAAAATATTACAATATCTGGAAATTAACAACATAAATAATTTTTTGATTTTTTTTTCTTGAAGTTCTTGGGAAATTTTGAACTTTGAGTTTTTGGAAGAAAAAAACATGGTTCTGAATTGCCAAAAAATTTAAGATCTTTTCCGAAAATTATGCGACTTGGTATTTTTTTAAATTTAAAGTTGTAATTATATTTTACAAATTACAGACTGTTCCACCGACGCCGTCGCCGTCCACTTCAACCCGAAGCTTGAGGAATCGAAGGAAATAAATCGGCCGAGCGACATCACTAATTTTAATCAACATTGTACAGAAACTCATTTTTTAAATCATAATTATTTTTACGTACGCTAGACCTCAGTATTATTTAAAATTTTACGCCACAATGTGATCCTCGATCCTACGAGAGATTGGCTCAAAATTATGTACCTTTTTTTCCACTTTTCTATACTTAATCGCCTCTCAGTACAATTTTTCGTAGGATTTACGTGAATAAAGATCAAATATTTGATCAATCATTGTGTATTATTGCTCAATTAGTATTAATAACGAAATTATTAATTAATAATTAAAACAATAATGATTAACACTTATAAATTAATAATTATCAATCAATACTCATTAATTAATAATTAATTACAATAATTATTAATACTCAATAATAGTGATACTCAAGAAATTCTTACAGGCAATTATTACACACATTTTAATGGTTTTTGATTTTCTGTTGAACTCAAAAATATTACCAAATCGACATTTTCAATATTTACAATGTTTTAACCAAGCAAATTGTTGAAATTGTTGAAATTAGAGATAACATTTTTTTCAAACTTTGAATGGCGGGAATAACTTACTTATGAATTAATAATTACAATAATTATTAATACATCATAATAGTGATACTTAAGAAACTCTTATAGGTAATTATTACACACATTTTAATGGTTTTTAATTTTCTGTTAAACTCAAAAATATTACTAAATTTTCAATATTTACAATGTTTAAATCAAGCAAATGGTTGAAATTTGAGAATTTTTTTCAAACGTCTGCGACGCGAAGTTGGCAACTTCCGGTTAGAAAGGGCACGTGTTTCCGGTTTTGTCGTGCATAACCTCGAAAAATTGAGAAACGCGCTTCTAAAATGTCGCGCAATGTTTCTTCGTTTTCGTTTAATGTATTAATCGAATAACATTGCAGAAGGTTCGATTTATTGTTAAAATTCGATAAACAACAATCCACGTAAAAAACTATAGACTTGAAATGCGTTAAAAATCGATCAAAACAATGCACATAACCTACAATTTGTCTGTGATCGAGAATTAACACGAATACGTTAGAATTCGTGCAGTTAAATTGTTATTTACCACAAAATAACGACAAGAACATTCGAAAATATGACATCAAACAAGAATAGTTTGAAGGACATAAAATGGAAAGATTTGAATGTGGATCTAAGCGCTCCGATCAGGAAAACTCTGCGGAAACTCAAATTTTTAACCGCTACACCGATCCAGGTAATATCGATAAAATTTACATATTTGCTCCTCTTTTCGACTTTGCGGTGTCTCGAATAAATGTTTTTTCCTAAATTTTTTTCAGGCTGCGTGCATTCCGCTTTTATTATCCGGCAAAGACGTCGCCGCCGAGGCCGTTACGGGAAGCGGCAAGACTCTGGCTTTTCTTATTCCAATGTTAGAACTTTTACAGGTAAAAAGTTGTTTACAAAAAATTACCATATTTCCTAAAAATTGTAAACTGTAAACTTTACTTCAGTACAAACCTTTATTAACGCGTTTTACGAAGTCAGGAGAAAAAAATACGATTTTTCAAGAATTTTTTGTGGAAAGACATTTTTATTTATTAATGTAAAAATTTATATTTTTCTGTAACTTTTAACTATATTTTGAAATTTTTATTTTTAAATAATAATCATTCTTGAAGGACAGTTATTAAGTCCCTCGATAAGGGCGGTGTTGGACAGCGGCAAATTACACAATGTAATTAATTACATTTCCATTACAAATTACAGCCGTAATTTGTAATTAAAAATAAATAAATTACCAATTACAATTGTAATTTGTAATTAAACCGAGATGCATTACCCATTGCAATTTTCATTTGTAATTAAACCGAAATCCTATTACCCATTACAATTGTAATTCGTAATTGAATCGAAATCCATTACCCGTTACAATTGTAATTTGTAATTAAGCCGATGTCCATTGACCATTACAATTGTACTTTGTAATTGAACCAGATTCCATTACCCATTACAATTGTAATTTGCAATTAAACCGAAATCCATTAACCATTACAATTGTAAATTGTAATTAAACCAAAATTCATTAACCATTACAATTGTAATTTGTAATTGCAATTGTAATGGGCAATGGATTTCGGTTTAATTACAAATTACAATTTGTAATTTGTAATTACAATTTGTAATTCATTAATTACAAATTCACCCAACTATGGATAAGAGCCCTTGATCAATCCTATTGAAGATTTGTTTTCACATTTTTTCTCCGCTGAATTGTTGCTGCGTTGAGGATTTTGTTGCGCAATGACAAATGTTATTTTTTACAGAAAAGGGAGGAAAAATGGAAAACAATGGAAATTGGAGCTATCGTAATATCACCCACCAGAGAACTCGCAACGCAGATCAGCGAAGTATTGTCGAATTTTTTGAAAATCATATCCGGCTTGAAACAGATTCTCATAGTTGGTGGTACGACGGTGAAGGAGGACATAGCGAGACTCAAGGAGGGTGCAAATATAATAATTGCAACTCCTGGAAGACTCGAGGACTTGTTATCCAATTGTAAAAGCATAAATTTGGCTGCCGGCGTAAAATCTTTGGTAAAATATTCAGCCATCATTTTTATCCAGATTTTTTTTTTTTTCGAGAGAAAACTGTCAATTATATTCACAGTAATACATTTATGGGGCGTTCCACGCCAAATCGGACACCATTTAGCTTTTGCATCTCCGATTTTTTTGAAAATTTTTTATGTTTTAGTATTGATTGATTTATTGATTTATTTAATTTGGGAAATCCTTGGGCAAATTAATACAGTTAAGGAAAAACACGGTATTTGATTAACATATTGGAACATGTAGAAAAATATATAAGTGGCATTCCACGGTATTTCGATCAAAATCTTACCTTGATGATTTCGATTTTCCTCTAAATTTTTTATATAAATAAGGACATTGAAAAAAAAAATGCCCAAATTTTTTTAGAATTTTTCGGTCACGCGTGTTTTGGATTTTTTTTTTTTTTTTTTTTGAAAAAAAACGGGAAAACTTTGTAAAATCTGAAAAAATGCAGAAAAATCTAACAAATTTTTTGGGCTTCGTTCCAAAATGGAGATTTTAATACTCTATGAGTAAAATTCAAAAAATTGAAAGAAAAAAAATGTACTCATGGAGTATTAAAATCTCCATTTTGGAACCAAGCCCAAAAATTTTGTTATATTTTATTAGATTATTCTGCATTTTTTCAGATTTTACAAAAGGGTCGCTTAAAAAAAAAAAAAAAAAAAAGAACGCGTGACCGAAAAATTCTGAAAAAATTTAGGAATTTTTTTTAAAATGTGTTCTTTTATATAAAAAAATAAGAGAAAAATCCAAATCATCAAAACAATATTTTGTCGTGTCATTCCACGACATCAAAATCTTGCCTTGATGATTTCGATTTTTCTCTAAATTTTTTATATAAAAAAACACATTGAAATACATTTTTCTAAATTATTTCAGAATTTTTTAGTCACGCGTTCTTTGGATTTTTTTTTCTCTTAAAGGGACCTCTTTGTAAAATCTGAAAAAATTCAGAATAATATAATAAAATATAACAACATTTTTGAGCTTTTTCCAAAACGGAGATTTGAATACTCTATGAGTTAAAATTTTTTTTTTCTTAATTTTTTGACTTTGATTCGTAGAGTATTGAATCCTCCGTTATGGAACAAAGCCCAAAAAATTTGTTATATTTTATTAGATTTTTCTGAATTTTTTCAGATTTTACAAAGTTGTCCCGTTTTTTTTTTTCAAAAAAAAAAAATAAATCCAAAAAAGTTTTTTACAAATTTTTTTTAAGAAAATAGATGAGAACGTGTTTTTTTTGTAAATCAACAATTTATATTTAAAACATGAAAATCCTATAGAAATGCGTTTCAAAAATTTTTTTCAATATTTTTTTATCAAAAGTACGTTTGAAAACAAAAATTTCGAAAAACGAACATTCCATTTGACCCATTTTTCGCAAAGTTATGGACGTTCAAAAAAAAAGTAACGTAATTTTTGAAAAATCGATATCTCGAAAACGGTTGGACAAAAAAAATTGAAAAAAATCATGGAGGCCTCTTTCAATCGATACTGAAACACAAAAAAATTTCAAAAAAATTGGAGATTCAAAAGCTAAATGGTGTCCGATTTGCCGTGGAACGCCCCATATATGTATATATTTTTTAAATTAATTTTCGTGACATTGCCCCAGGAACTTTTGGTCCTGGACGAAGCTGACAGACTTCTGGATCTCGGATTTTCCGCAACTTTGAACACGATCCTCAGTTTTCTTCCACGATTGCGCAGAACTGGACTTTTCTCGGCAACGCAGACCAAAGAATTGCAACAATTGATCAGAGCCGGTATGAGAAATCCGGCTCTCGTTGCTGTTCGTGAAAAATCAACTTTTTCGACACCCCTCACTCTCAGCAATTATTACGTTATCGTGAATGCGGAAAAAAAATTAGCAACAATGATCGATTTTATTCGACTCAAGGGTGATAATTTGAAGTACATGGTTTTCATGTCAACTTGCGCCTGTGTCGATTATTTCAGTAACGTTATCGACTCGTGAGTATTTTTTTATTTTTTTTTTGTATTGCGAATTTTCGATATTACGAATTTACAGGGTTTGACCGCAAAATCGTTGAGGTTTTTTTTTTTATAATATTGAATTGTTGATAATTTTGCTTCTTTATCAATTTTATTTATTAATTTATAATACAAGATCTCTGGAATTAATGGAAAAGAAATTCTTTCGAACGTTGTGCAGTTGTATTCAGAAAAAATATTTTGGGTGGAAAAAAACGATTTTTATATCACTCAGTACAATAATGGACACTTTTACGTCCGCAAGCGGACGTGAAAACGTTCATATTGCACCTCGTGATATAAAATATCGTACATCACACGTCAGAAAATGTTTTTACGTCCTCGTGATGTAATGTACTATTTTTTTAATTCGGAGCTCGAGAAATAATTTTTTTTGCCATCCAAAATAGCAATAGTCTAGCCTAAGCATTGGTTTTGCTAAATTTAACAAGAATCTTTTAGAAATTTTGGATTTGACGAAATTAATTTTTTTTTTTAAATTTTGCGAAAGATTCATCTGAACTTTATTTTTTGAAATCGATCGTTGTTCAAATTCATTCGATTCGTTCAAATTCGTTCAAGTTCAATTTGACCAACCTGGAAAATTGAATGATGAAAACAGAAAATTGAAAATTAATGAACAAAAATTGGCAATTTAAAAAAAAACATTGGTGAAAAAAATAACATAGAGAATTAAATTATACAAATTGATAATAGAAATACAAAATTAAACGTCAGAATTGAAAATTAAAAATTGCCAAAATATAAATTAAAAAATTGACAACCGAAAAATAAAAAAAATAAAAATTTGGTAACATTTTTTAACTTTCTCAAACATTATCATTAACGTTTTAATTTTTGTAGACTTTTGCCTATGAAGGATAAACGAGATTTGAATTATAATTTCCATAATTCTTCGATTTAATTTGCTTTAAAAAAATTTCAAATCATACCGAAGATCAATGTACTCAAAATATATGATCACCAATTTATATTTGGGCCTATAACAAAATTTTTTCAAAAAATCAATCCTTGTTCAAATTCAATTGATTCCTTGAAATTTGTTCAAATTCAATTCGACCAACGTAGAAAATTTAATGATGAAAAAAAAAAATTGAAAATTAATAAACAAAAATTGGCAAATTTGAAATAATAAAAAAATTGAGAATTGATAATAGAAATGTCAGCAACCAAAAAATGATTAAAAAAATTTGGTGAATTTAGTTAAATTTTTTTATTTTCTCAAATATTATCATTAACGTTATTTATAATTTTTGTAGACTTTTGCTGTGAAGGAAAAACAAGATGAAAATTATCATTTGCATAATTCTTCGATTTAATTTGCTTAAAAAAATTTTGAAATTATACCGAGGATTAATTTCATTAATTTCTCAAAATTTATTTTTGGACCATTGCCATTGACCAATTTTTTTTTGGGTCATTTAATTTTTTTTTTTTCCAGAATGCTTCCCACGACAAAGGTGCTGGCATTACACGGTAAAATGAAAAATAAGAGGCACAAAATTTTCGAAGAATTTCGAGAAATACCGAGCGGTTTGCTCGTCTGCACGGACGTAATGGCAAGAGGAATCGATATACCGGAAGTAGATTGGGTTTTGCAATACGATCCGCCATCGACAGCAAGTAGCTTTGTTCATCGGTAAACAATCTTCATTTTTTTCGAATTTTTTGTTTTTTATGCTTATAAAATTATCAAAATTATGGTTTGCAATAATTTGGGCTTCCGCCAGAAAAAAAATTGTGCGAATTCGAAATTTGTAAATAGGGAACTTGCATGCATCTGAAATCTCAATTTTAGTCTATCGGATTCGAAAGTAGGATAAAAAATAATGAATTTCCCAAGACAGTTTTTTTTAAAGGAATATTAACGATGCAAAAGTGTTTTCTTTTACACTAATTTTTCTCGGTAAATTTGAATCGGCAACCATATTGTTGTACCTAACTATCAGCGCCGCGAGTGTCGCGTTTGGGAACTAAGTCCCATTGTAGACAGTTTTTGCTCCCGCAGACATCTTGCTCGCGCAAATTCTAACCTAAAATATACATATAACCTGCAGTATAATATTCTTCAATATTATTATGTTAAATAAATTGTGAAAGTGACATAAATTGACGGATGGATGACAAATGGACAATAGATTCATTCACTCCGCAACCAAACTTATTAGATTGGTTCATGTCTTATTTCAGTTTATTCATAATTTTATATGATTATATGGTAGTATGTAAACGAATATTTTTGCTGATTTATATTTTTATTGCAGATTACGGCTGCATTCGCTTTGGACGCTTACGCGCCTGTGAGCGCCACATTCTTTAGCATTTTATATGTCGATGTATATCTATACATACGTGCTGAAAGCGCGTAAGCGTCTAAGCGAATGCAGCCAGTGTTTATAATGCGACATAGTTCCCGGAAGCGACACTGGCGGCGCTGATAGTTGGGTACAACAATATGGTTGCCAATTCAAATTACTGAGTAAAATTTGTGTTAGAGAAACAATTTTTGCAGCATTAATATTGCTTTAAAAAAAAAACTGTCTTGAGAAATTCATTATTTTTTACCCTACTTTCGAATAGAAAAATAAAAAAAAGACATGCAAGTTCCTTATTCAAAATTTGCAAGAAGGTCTTGCAGAATAAAATTATTTGTACGAGTTATGATTTTTTTAAAATTGCGTACTTTTAACGACTCGAAAAACAACTTTTTTACTTTTTTGTATAACTCCGCCGGATTTTGGAATTCGCGAATTTCCCTTTGAGAAATCGAAACTGTATTCAAAACCCTTCAAAATGAGCACAAATTAACCTCATTTGACGCATTTATGACGCCACAATCGTAAAACTACGTTTTTTTTTTTTTTAATCAAGAATAACTAAAAAACCTCATTTTTCAAAAATTTTAAAAAATCATATTAGATTTTTACCACCAAAAATCTATATTTCTGTGGATTTTTGATTATCAATAGATTTTGAATTATTGACCAATTTCATCCTTTAGAAATCAGTTTCAGCCAGGGTTGCGAATAATGCATTACTTTTTTTAGTGCATTTGCATTTTCATTAACCATTAAAATGTAATGGTTAATGAAAATTATTTTAATTAACCATTAAAATTTAATGGTTAATGGAAATTATTTTCATTAACCATTAAAAAATAATGGTTAATGGAAATTATTTTCATTAACTATTAAAATTTAATGGTTAATAGAGATTATTTTCATTAACCATTAAAATTCAACGGTTAATAGAAATTATTTCCATTAACCATTAAATGTTAATGGTTAATGAAAATGCAATTGCTTTCAAAAAAGTAATGCATTATTTGCAACCCTGCCAATTACAATGTAGTGTGTAATAGAAAAAATTTCCATTACCCACTGCAATGTAATGTGTAATGGACAAAACTTTGATTGCAATTTTGGGAATGGAAAAATATAGATGAATAATTTATTGCAGTTTTGCATTACATTTTATTGACTTAGGATTTAGATTTTTAGAATTATAATATAGACGCTTTTTAAAATCTAAGATGAAAATCTAAGTCCTAAGTCAATAATATGTAATGCAAAATTGCAATAATTTATTCATCTATATTTTTCCATTCCCAAAATTGCAATCAAAGTTTTGTCCATTACACATTACATTGCAATGGGTAATGGAAATTTTTTCTATTACACACTACATTGTAATGGGCAGGGTTGCAAATAATGCATTACTTTTGTTTAATTGCATTTTCATTAACCATTAAAATTTAACAGTCAATGAAAATGATATCCATTAACTATTAATTTTTAATGGTTAATGAAAATATTTTCCATTAACCATTAAATTTTAATGGTTAATGAAAACAATTTCCATTAACCATTAAATTTTAATGGTCAATGAAAATAATTTCCATTAACCATTACATTTTAATGGTTAATGAAAATAATTTCCATTAACCGTTAAATTTTAATGGTTAATGAAAATAATTTCCATTAACCGTTAAATTTTAATGGTCAATGAAAATAATTTCCATTAACCATTAAATTTTAATGGTTAATGAAAATAATTTCCATTAACCGTTAAATTTTAATGGTCAATGAAAATAATTTCCATTAACCATTAAATTTTCATGGTTAATGAAAATAATTTCCATTATCCGTCAAATTTTAATGGTCAATGAAAATAATTTCCATTAACCATTAAATTTTAATGGTCAATGAAAATAATTTCCATTAACCATTAAATTTTAATGGTTAATGAAAATAATTTCCATTAACCGTTAAATTTTAATGGTCAATGAAAATAATTTCCATTAACCATTAAATTTTAATGGTCAATGAAAATAATTTCCATTAACCGTTAAATTTTAATGGTCAATGAAAATAATTTCCATTAACCGTTAAATTTTAATGGTCAATGAAAATAATTTCCATTAACCGCTAAATTTTAATGGTTAATGAAAATAATTTCCATTAACCGTTAAATTTTAATGGTTAATGAAAATAATTTCCATTAACCTTTAAATTTTAATGGTCAATGAAAATAATTTCTATTAACCATTAAATTTCATTAGCAATAAAAAAAGTACTGGTTAATCCATTACTTTTTCATTAAAAATTTCGAAACCCTGGTTTCAGCTATTATCGGCTATTCAGGTTTTGATTTAAGGTTTTCTGAAAATTTCGTCAATAGAATCGATAGTCATCGATAGTTTCGAAAAAATCTATAAAACACCTTATTTACAATTCTTTGAGATCCATCTCCATCAAACGATGATAATATTTACGAATAATTGCTTTTTTTTGCAACTCCTTGATTTTGAAAAATTATTATTTTTTATTATTTTTACAGATGCGGCAGAACAGCGAGAATTGGAAACGAGGGAAACGCTTTGCTCTTTTTGCTCGAAACGGAGGACGCTTATATCGAATTTATCAAGAGAAATCAAAAGGTCGAATTGAACGAGCTCGATTTACGCGCGAAAACGGAAACTTCCTCCGATTGTTTGAATAACATGAGAAATCTTCAATTGAAGGATCGAATTTTATTCGACAAGGCAAATCGCGCATTCGTGTCTTACATTCAGTCTTACAACAAGCACGAGTGCAATCTCATTCTCAGACTTAAGGATCTTGATCTCGGTGAAATTGCGATGGGTTTTGGTTTGATAAAAATGCCGAGAATGCCGGAAACGAAGGGTCGGGATTTATCAACATTTCACGAATATCAGGTCGATCTCAATGAGATATCGTACAAAAATAAGCAGCGTGAGAAAATTCGTTTGGAAAAATTAACGGAATATCGCGATACCGGCGTTTGGCCGTCGAAAAATAAACGTCGCGCAAAAAAAACTGAGGCTTGGTCCGAGGCGAAAAAACGCAAAATCGAGAGACAAGAAAAACGCGGCAAAAAGCGTGAAAAAAGGAACAAAAAGGTTGTGGAAAACGGAGCGAAGAAAATCAAGAGAAAACGCGTCGTTAGCGCCGAAGAAATTGCCGAATTGGCGAGCGACATTGCGCTGATGAAAAAATTGAAAAAGAAAAAGGTAATGAGGCTTTTTGAATTTTCGTGAATTTATTTTATTCATTTATTTTATTCATTGAATTTGAAACGATATTTTATCGATTTTTTTTTGTCAATAGAATGATAAATAACGGTCAATTAGTTTTAACATCGGTGATTCAAACGTTTTTTTTTTTAATTCTTGAAAAAAGGGTATTTTGTAATTTTCCAAATTTTTTACAAAATTTTTTGGTGCTTAATTCAAAACAATTTGTAACAATTGAAATTTTACGATTTTTTTCGGTTATCATTTGAATAAATATGAATTTTGCGATTTTCAAACAATTATTATTATCCAGTGTTGAGTAAGAAATGTGATTTTGAAAAAACGATTACATTTTTTAATTTTTGTAAATTTATTTAATTCATTTAATTTATTGATTGAATTCGAAACAATATTTTATCGATTTTTTTCTGTCAATGAAATGATAAATGATGACCAATTAGTTTTAACATCGGTGACTCGAACATTTTTTTTTTTTAATTCTTGAAAAAAGGTATTTTGTAATTTTCCAAATTTTTTACGATTTTTTTGGTCCTTAATTCAAAACAATTTTTAACAATTGAAATTTTACGATTTTTTTCGATTATCATTTGAATAAATATGAATTTTGCGATTTTCAAAAAATTATTATTATCCAGTGTCGAGTAACAAATGCGATTTTAAAAAATCGATTCAATTTTTAAATTTTTGTAAATTTATTTAATTCATTTAATTTATTCATTGAATTCGAAACAATATTTTATCGATTTTTTTTGTCAACGAAATGATAAATAACGGTCAATTAGTTTTAACATCGGCGATTCAAACATTTTTTTTTAGGAAAATCCTTGAAAAAAAGGTATTTTGTAATTTTCCAAAATTTTTACAGAATTTTTTGGTCCTTAATTCAAAACAATTTTTAACAATTGAAATTTTACGATTTTTTTTCGGTTATCATTTGAATAAATATGAATTTTGCGATTTTCAAAAAATTTTATTATCCAGTGTCGAGTAACAAATGCGATTTTAAAAAATCGATTCAATTTTCAAATTTTTGTAAATTGATTGAATTTATTTAATTTATTGATTGAATTCGAAAAAATATTTTATCGATTTTTTTTGTCAACGAAATGATAGATAACGGTCAATTAGTTTTAACATCGTTGATTCAAACATTTTTCCAGGAAAATCCTCGAAAAAAAGGAATCTCGTAATTTTAAAAAAATTTTCGAATTTTTTTTTCCAAATGTTCATCGTTTATTTTGTTTCATTCATTCTTCGTTTTTTTGTTTCAGCGAATCTTCTTCCTAAACACATTATTTTTTTTATAAATTTTCCTTTTTTTTCACTATCAAATTATTCTTAAAAAATTTGAAGTTTCAATTATTAACTTTTGAAAATTCTGCATTTTACAGATATCGCACGAGGAATTCGACGAAGCATTCGGAATCACGTAAATCGCGTTTGTGTCGAATAAATTCGATCGAATGAACAAATTAAAAAAAATTTGCCATCGACATCGATATTTTTGTACTTTTCTTCGAGGGGATAAATTTTGATCTTTGATGAAAACAGAAAACAGAAAATTATTAAACGAAAATTGTCAAATTGAAAACAGAAAAAAATAATAAAAAGTAAGTAAAAAAATGATGATTGAGATTTGAATTTTACAAATTGATAATAGAAATAAAACATAGAAACGCCAAAATTGAAAATTGAAAATGGCCAAAATATAAATTAAAAAATTGACAACAGAAAATTGTAAAAAAAATTCTTAAAAAATAGGATTCAATTACTTTTCATTGCTTGTACGTGAAAATGGAAATTCGAAAACTGTTTAATTGAAAAGTGGAACTATGAGACTTGATAATTGAAAATAGAAAAATATAAAGAAAAAAATTGAAAATTGAACTATGCAAATTGATAACACAAGTAAAAAAATTGAAATTTCCGAAATGACAATTGAAAATAAAAAAAACGACAATTGAACACTGAAAAAAAAATTATTTTGCAAAAATACGATTTAGTTATTTTTCATTGCCTGGACGTGGCAAATTGTTAACGTCTTCCGATAAAGACTATACATATAAATGTGAGTCATCAATTCGTGGAGAAAGACGCGTCATGCATCTGCGATTTTCGGATGTTAATATGAAGAAAAAAAAAACGTATGCAATGCAATCTTAAATTTTCACGCTTATTTTGGGAAATTTTTTGCAACGTGGGTGAGAAATCGGCGTGTAGAAATCGGTGTAGAATAATATTTTTTCCAGCTTCTCTTGTGTAGAATAACATTCTTTGCATTTTTCTTGTGTAGAATAATTTGTGTAGAAAATGTCCCCGCCATTTCTCTTGTGTAGGATAATGTGTGTAAAAACCAGTGTAGAATAATTTTGTGTAAAATAATGCGTGTAGAAATCGGTGTAGAATAATTTCGCGTAGAATAATATTTCTCGCAGTTTCTCTTGTGTAGAATAACATTCCTTGCAATTTAGCTTGTGTAGAATAATGCACCTTGCCTTTTCTCTTATGTAGAATAATGCGTGTAGAAATTGGTGTAGAATAATTTCGTGTAGAATAATATTTCTCGCAGTTTCTTTTGTGTAGAATAACGTTCCTTGCAATTTTGCTTGTGTAGAATAATATTCCTTGCCTCTTCTCTTGTGTAGAACAATGCGTGTAGAAATCGGTGCAGAATAATATTTCTTCCAGCTTCTCTTGTGTAGAATAACATTCCTTGCATTTTTCGTGTGTAGAATAATTTGTGTAGAAAATGTCCCCGCTATTTCTCTTGTGTAGGATAATCTGTGTAAAAACCAGTGTAGAATAATTTTGTGTAAAATAATGCGTGTAGAAATCGGTGTAGAATATTTTCGTGTAGAATAATATTTCTCGCAGTTTCTCTTGTGTAGAATAACATTCCTTGCAATTTTGCTTGTGTAGAATAATTGGTGTAGAATAATACACCTTGCCTCTTCTCCTGTGTAGAATAATGCTTGTAGAAATCGGTGTAGAATAATTTCGTGTAGAATAATATTTCTCGCAGCTTTTCTTGTGTAGAATAACATTCCTTGCCATTTTTCTTGTGTAGAATAATTTGTGTAGTAAATGTCCCCGCCATTTCTCTTGTGTAGGATAATGTGTGTAAAAACCAGTGTAGAATAATTTTGTGCAAAATAATGCGTGTAGAAATCGGTGTAGAATATTTTCGAGTAGAATAATATTTCTCGCAGTTTCTTTTGTGTAGAATAACATTCCTTGCAATTTTGCTTGTGTAGAATAATTGGTGTAGAATAATACACCTTGCCTCTTCTCTTGTGTAGAATAATGCTTGTAGAAATCGGTGTAGAATAATTTTGTGTAGAATAATACTTCTCGCAGTTTCTCTTGTGTAGAATAACGTTCCTTGCAATTTTGCTTGTGTAGAATAATATTCCTTGTCTCTTCTCTTGTGTAGAACAATGCGTGTAGAAATCGGTGTAGAATAATATTTCTCCCAGCTTCTCTTTTGTAGAATAACATTCCTTGCATTTTTCGTGTGTAGAATAATTTGTGTAGAAAATGTCCCCGCTATTTCTCTTGTGTAGGATAATCTGTGTAAAAACCAGTGTAGAATAATTTTGTGTAAAATAATGCGTGTAGAAATCGGTGTAGAATATTTTCGTGTAGAATAATATTTCTCGCAGTTTCTCTTGTGTAGAATAACATTCCTTGCAATTTTGCTTGTGTAGAATAATTGGTGTAGAATAATACACCTTGCCTCTTCTCCTGTGTAGAATAATGCTTGTAGAAATCGGTGTAGAATAATTTCGTGTAGAATAATATTTCTCGCAGCTTCTCTTGTGTAGAATAACATTCCTTGCCATTTTTCTTGTGTAGAATAATTTGTGTAGTAAATGTCCCCGCCATTTCTCTTGTGTAGGATAATGTGTGTAAAAACCAGTGTAGAATAATTTTGTGCAAAATAATGCGTGTAGAAATCGGTGTAGAATATTTTCGTGTAGAATAATATTTCTCGCAGTTTCTCTTGTGTAGAATAACATTCCTTGCAATTTTGCTTGTGTAGAATAATTGGTGTAGAATAATACACCTTGCCTCTTCTCTTGTGTAGAATAATGCTTGTAGAAATCGGTGTAGAATAATTTTGTGTAGAATAATACTTCTCGCAGTTTCTCTTGTGTAGAATAACGTTCCTTGCAATTTTGCTTGTGTAGAATAATATTCCTTGCCTCTTCTCTTGTGTAGAACAATGCGTGTAGAAATCGGTGTAGAATAATATTTCTCCCAGCTTCTCTTTTGTAGAATAACATTCCTTGCATTTTTCGTGTGTAGAATAATTTGTGTAGAAAATGTCCCCGCCATTTCTCTTGTGTAGGATAATGTGTGTAAAAACCAGTGTAGAATAATTTTGTGCAAAATAATGCGTGTAGAAATCGGTGTAGAATATTTTCGTGTAGAATAATATTTCTCGCAGCTTCTCTTGTGTTGAATAACATTCCTTGCAATTTTGCTTGTGTAGAATAATTGGTGTAGAATAATACACCTTGCCTCTTCTCTTGTGTAGAATAATGCTTGTAGAAATCGGTGTAGAATAATTTCGTGTAGAATAATATTTCTCGCAGCTTCTCTTGTGTAGAATAACATTCCTTGCCATTTTTCTTGTGTAGAATAATTGGTGTAGAATAATACACCTTGCCTCTTCTCTTGTGTAGAATAATGCTTGTAGAAATCGGTGTAGAATAATTTTGTGTAGAATAATACTTCTCGCAGTTTCTCTTGTGTAGAATAACGTTCCTTGCAATTTTGCTTGTGTAGAATAATATTCCTTGCCTCTTCTCTTGTGTAGAACAATGCGTGTAGAAATCGGTGTAGAATAATATTTCTCCCAGCTTCTCTTTTGTAGAATAACATTCCTTGCATTTTTCGTGTGTAGAATAATTTGTGTAGAAAATGTCCCCGCCATTTCTCTTGTGTAGGATAATGTGTGTAAAAACCAGTGTAGAATAATTTTGTGCAAAATAATGCGTGTAGAAATCGGTGTGGAATATTTTCGTGTAGAATAATATTTCTCGCAGCTTCTCTTGTGTTGAATAACATTCCTTGCCATTTTTCTTGTGTAGAATAATTGGTGTAGAATAATACACCTTGCCTCTTCTCTTGTGTAGAATAATGCTTGTAGAAATCGGTGTAGAATAATTTCGTGTAGAATAATATTTCTCGCAGCTTCTCTTGTGTAGAATAACATTCCTTGCCATTTTTCTCGTGTGGAATAATTTGTGTAGAAAAATGTGTGGAATAAAAACGTGTAGAATAGAGAGAGCTTCACTTTTGAAGTGAAGCATTTTCGAGAGTGTATCGCTCTTACTTTTTCCCTACTATGCGGGGCCCCAGCTCCGTGATTCGGGGGCAATAATAATTCCAGCAGCTGGTTCGAGCCCGCAAAACGAGTATTATGGCGAGAGAAAGAAGAATGAAAGGAGGGGGTAACCACGTTCAACGATAGTATAATATTCGAGGCTGTCGGATGACTCAGAGAGCGGCAAAGGAGAGAAAAGCCTTGCTTCGGACAGAGAAGGGCGTCCACGAACCAGTCAATCGCAAACTTTGGTGAATGCAACGCACGTAAAAAGTGGCGAAAAATAAAGAAACGAAAACGTGGTAATGCAGAAGAAGCTTTATTCTTCTCAAAGTAAATCCAAGATCTTCCAAACATTCATCTTTTTGTTTAATCTGCGATTAAAATATTCGATTTTCGTGGTTCAACGATAGATCGTCCTTTATATAATTATAAATCGTCGCGGCAAATATTTTCTTTGTTATTAATTTCATCGCAGCGAGGAATTATGGGACAGTGTGAAAAGATGGAACAAGAGGATAATCGTCCGAAGTGGTTACTGGAATTGGAGAACCGGAAACGGAAGGTTTGACCGTTTGGAAATAATAAATTCGAAGAAAAATAACGATTTTTTCTGATAATTTTGAAATAATTGAATGAATTGAAATAATTCGGTAAGATGAAATTAATTGAACAATTTGGATTGATTGAGTAAATTTTGAATAATTGCATAAATAGAAATAATCGAATAATTGGGTAACTTGAAATAATTGAATATTTCAAAATACTTGAATTGAATGATTTTAAATGATAGAATAATCTGAAATAATTGAATAACTTGAAAATTGGATAACTTTTGATATTTGAATAAACGAGACAGTCGAATAATTTGCGATAATTGAATAATCCGAACTTACCGAGAGTAAAGCTGAAGTAATTGAAAACTTGAAATAAAATTGAATAGTGTCGAATAATTGGGTAATTCGAAGAGTATTGACAATTTAAAGTACTGGAGTAACTTGAAGTAATTGAATAATTTGAAATAATTTAATAAATTGAAGTAATTGAATACTTTGAAATAATATAATAAATTGAAAATAATTGAATAATTCAAAATACTTAAATTAAATGATCGAATTGAATGATTGTAAAGGATACAATAGTCTAAAATAACAGAGTAACTTGAAAAAATCGAATAACTTGAATGAATGGTATAACTTGAAATATTTGCATAAACGAAACAGTTGAATAATTTTCGATAATTGAACAATTTGAAATAACCGGTTAACTTCAAAAAAATTGAATAACTTGCAATAATTCAATAATTGACAAAAAGTGAATAACTGGAAATAATTTAATAGGTTGAAATAACTGAGTTACTTGAAATAATTGACTATCTCGAATAATTTGACCAACTTCAAATAATTGCATAATTTTGAATAATTGGGTAATTAAAAATATTCCAATAATAAAAAATAATTGAATAATTTTAAATTATCCGTTAACTTGAAATAATTGAACAAAGTGAAATGATTTTATAATCTTAAATAATGATTCATTTTTTAAAATGGAAATTCTAAATTGCCCTATTCTTAATCTTCATAATTGATGATACATTCTTACGTTTTATTTTTAGTTTTATCTTCATCGTGACAGTGATCATAATTTTTTTTTCATCTTCGTGGGGGGAAATCGATAGATCGTTTTCGAGCGATAAGATTCAATGCCTCTTGCGCACAGAGAATCGTGTTTCGAAAAATAACTCGTATTTATCAGCCCATCGTTTCATTGAACCTTGAATGCATTTCTTCGTTCAATTGAAAAAAATATGATTCATTGTCCTCGGGACGTAAAAGTGCCCTTTTACGCCCTCGGGCAATAAAGTATTGTATGACATATGACATAATGTACTATTTTATTCTTAAATTATAAATGATAGATTGTAAAACTGGAGAAAGAAAATTGATAATTGAAAAGAAATTAAAAAAAAAAAAAAATTAAAATGATTAAATAGATATTGAAAATTAAACTATGCAAATAGATAATTAAGGTGGAATATAAAATTCTCGGAATTGAAAATTGCCAAAATTGAAGTTAAGAATTTGACAATTTGAGTCTGAAAGAATTGAGATTTTTTTCGGTTTATTCTATGTTGAAAAGGAATCGAAATTAAAAATCAATTATATCATAGTTCGAATCGACTGGAATTCGCTATAGTGATAAAATTATTGCAACTTATTAAGTATAAATTAATAAAATGATTGATTTAAAATTTCCACAGAGCCGACAATTTTATAAAATTTTTCGAGACTCGCAAAATTATAATATATAATAAAATCATAATAATAATATATATAAGTTATAATACATAATATAATATATTGAAATTTGAGGATCAATTTCAATCAATTCGTAAATCAATAAATGAATTTGAATTAATAATAAAATTGAATACACAGTATATTGATTTCATGCCATAATTTTGAATTTAACATAACAAAAAATTAATGAATTGAAAAAAAAGTTTTCAACCATTTATGAAATTATTTTGATGAAAAATAAAAAATTCTGAATTAATTTTATCGAAACTTGACATAAATTTCTATAAAAACATACTTTATTTTTTATTTTTAATAAAACTTTAATTCAAATTTTTTCACCAAAATTCATGTAATAATAATTTTTACAGCCGCGTTTGGCACACGAAGTAGGCGCTGGCGCGCCTTGCATGACATGCAGTTCCGCCTGTCCCGGCTTGGATCTTCATTTTTGGCGAAAAATCTGCAAAAATTGTAAATGCAGCCGCGACGATCACGATGTTCCGAACGACGAGTTTCCACAATTCAATCTTTTGTTCGGACCTTCGGGAAAGCCCAACAAAAAAATGATCGGTAATGTCACATATATATTTGCAAAAAATATATGTATCCATATTTTTGGCAATTTTTTGTTAAGTTCAAAATACTGATAAAATACTCAAGTTCAAAATAATAAAAAAAAAGTTTTTAGTTTCAGTGTAATGAAAAAACTGATCAAAATCAATCTGTCCCATCCGGTACTCAAATTTCGTCCCAGAATACAAAAGTCCCATCAAAAAATTTAACTGTCCCATCAGGTATTCAAAGAACTGACCTAAATTAATGCGTCCCATCCGGTAATCAAAATTCTTCTCAGAATAAAAAAGTTTCATCCAATATTGAACTGTCCCATCAGGTATTCAAAGAGCCAACCAAAATCGATGTTTTCCATCCGGTACTCAAATTTCGTTCCGGAATACAAAAGTCCCATCAAAAAATTTAACTGTCCCGTCAAGTATTCAAAGAGCCGACCAAAATCAATCTGTCCCATCCGGTACTCAAATTTCGTTCCAGAATACAAAAGTCCCATCAAAAAATTTAACTGTCCCATCAGGTATTCAAAGAACTGGCCTAAATTAATGCGTCCCATCCGGTAATCAAAATTCTTCTCAGAATAAAAAAGTTTCATCCAATATTGAACTGTCCCATCAGGTATTCAAAGAGCCAACCAAAATCGATGTTTTCCATCCGGTACTCAAATTTCGTCCCGGAATACAAAAGTCCCATCAAAAAATTTAACTGTCCCGTCAAGTATTCAAAGAGCCGACCAAAATCAATCTGTCCCATCCGGTACTCAAATTTCGTCCCAGAATACAAAAGTCCCATCAAAAAATTTAACTGTCCCATCAGGTATTCAAAGAACTGACCAAAATTAATGCGTCCCATCCGGTAATAAAAATTCTTCTCAGAATAAAAAAGTTACATCCAATATTGAACTGTCCCATCAGGTATTCAAAGAGCCAACCAAAATCGATGTGTTCCATCTGGTACGCAAATTTCGTCCCGGAATACAAAAGTCCTGTCAAAAAATTTAATTGTCCCATCGAGTATTCAAACAGCCGACCCAAAATCAATGTGTTCCATCCGGTACTCAAAATTCGTCCCGGAATACGAAATTCCCATCAAATATTGAACTGTCCTATCAGGTATTCAAAGAACTGACCAAAATTAATGCGTCCCATCCGGTAATAAAAATTCTTCTCAGAATAAAAAAGTTACATCCAATATTGAACTGTCCCATCAGGTATTCAAAGAGCCAACCAAAATCGATGTGTTCCATCTGGTACGCAAATTTCGTCCCGGAATACAAAAGTCCTGTCAAAAAATTTAATTGTCCCATCGAGTATTCAAACAGCCGACCCAAAATCAATGTGTTCCATCCGGTACTCAAAATTCGTCCCGGAATACGAAATTCCCATCAAATATTGAACTGTCCCATCAGGTATTCAAAGACCCGACCAAAATTAATGTCTTCCATCCGATAATCAAAATTCTTCCCGGAATAAAAAAGTTCCATCCAACATTGAACTGGGGGGGGGTCGAAAACCCGACTAGCAAATGTTCCGACGGGCCGAAGTCCCGAATTTCACGACGACGAACCGTTCGAATAACGAAGGATCAAAATTACGAACGCCGGAAAACAGAAAGCGAAGCCCCGCCCAGCGCATCTCTCTCTCTCCTACACATGGGGCACGCATAAGCGGCGCTCCCGTCGCAGTCTCGGCTTTCGGTTTTCCGAGCGTTCGCATCTTTGACCCTTCGCTATTCGAACGTTTCGTCGTCATGAAATTCGGGACTTCGGCCCGTCGGAATATTTGCTAGTCGGGTTTTCGATCCCGCCCCATTGAACTGTCCCATTAGGTATTGAAAGAGCCGACAAAATCAATGTGTTCCATCTGGTACTCAAATTTCGTCCCGGAATACAAAAGTCCTGTCAAAAAATTTAATTGTCCCATCGAGTATTCAAACAGCCGACCAAAATCAATGTGTTCCATCCGGTACTCAAAATTCGTCCCGGAATACGAAATTCCCATCAAATATTAAACTGTCCCATCAGGTATTCAAAGATCCGACCAAAATTAATGTGTTCCATCCGATAATCAAAATTCTTCCCAGAATAAAAAAGTTCCATCCAACAATGAACTGTCCCATTAGGTATTGAAAGAGCCGACCAAAATCAATGTGTTCCATCCGTTACCCAAAATTCGTCCCGGAATACAAAAGTCCCATCAGATATTGAACTGTCCCATCAGGTATTGAAAAAGCCGACCAAAAGCAATGTGTTCCATCCGGTACCCAAAATTCGTTCCGGAATACAAAAGTCCCATCAAATATTGAACTGTCCCATCAGGTATTCAACGACCCGACCAAAATTAATGTGTTCCATATCCGGTAATCAAAATTCTTCCCAGAATGAAAAAGTTCCATCCAACATTGAACTGTCCCATCAGGTATTCAAAGAGCCGACCAAAATCAATGTGTTCCATCCGGTACCCAAAATTCGTTCCGAAATACAAAAGTCCCATAAAATATTGAACTGTCCCATCTGATATTGAAAGAGCCGACCAAAATCAATGTGTTCCATCCGGTACCCAAAATTCGTTCCGGAATACAAAAATCCCATCAAATATTAAACTGTCCCATCAAGTATTGAAAGGGCCGACCACAATCAATGTGCTCCATCCGTTACTCAAAATTCGTCCCGGAATACAAAAGGTCCATCAAATATCGAACTGTCCCATCAGTTATTGAAAGTGCCGACCAAAATCAACATCTTCCATCCGGTACTCAAAATTCTTCCTCGAATATAAAAGCCCCATCAAGAAATCTGACTGTCCCATCAGGTACTTCTGAAGATGAAGCTGTCCCATCACGTAATTTTGAAGCGAAAATTCTTCATTAGCACGGATCAAGTAGTTTCGAAGATATAGATCCCTAAAAAGTTTTATTATTTTTTTAATAAGCATCTCGCCATTGTTTTACATTATTTGGATGAAAATGTTTGGATAATATTGTAACCGTTGTTTTTAATTATTTTTGTAATTTTTCCATTTTCAACGTACTCTCAATTGGCTTTCTTTTATTATTGACATTGTTTTTTTTCTTGCAGTTCTCAAAGTAAATAAGAAGCAAACCGAGGATGAGGTTACGTTCGAATGGGCGCCACCGAATACAACAAAGGAATTAGCCGCTGATTACATGAAGGCACTGCCTGAAGATAAGTTGCCGATAAAGGGCTCGAGCGGCGCGGCATTGAGAAAACAACAATTGCAACGCCAACTTCCGTTGCACGACATTGATCACAAAGTTTGCGACGAGCTGAGTGAATCAGAGAGAAAACAATTTGAAAAGTATTTGGAAAATTTGAAAAAATACGTTGGTCAAGGAATGGTCATGAAGGTAAATTTCCCGCAAATTTTCACTCACATTATAATTGACTTCCCGTATATTTGTGTTAATTAAATAATTTTTTTTCTTTTCCAGGTGATGGGAGCTCGTCCTTTCGATCGTTCGCTGATGACACCGGCAAATGCCACTGACATGAGTCGTTTCAGTCCAAAGCACAAGCAAAATCAGCCGGAAACAATTCACAGCCTTAATCTTCGTACGCCGAGTAGTTTCGTCCCAAAATCATTTCCCACGTCCCAATCGATCAGCCCCAATCAATCGGATTCGTCAATTTGCAATAACAGTCCGAGTGCAATTGCCCGAATGGAAAACGTTCGTTCGCCACAAATGGAAAATTCGCAAAACGAAAATTCACCACAAGGAAGATATCATCGTGGCCTTGCGAATGTTCGCAAAGACGGAACGATATCGAGCTCGATTCCGATCGGCGGAATCCGTAATCCGCCATTGAATTTTGCCAGAATGAGCAAAATCAATGAACCATCTCGGGAGACAAACTCGAGGGAGAACGAATCGATCGATGATCGAAGTGTCCCATCAGGTACGGAAAACTGCTTCCAAAATAAAAATATCCAATCGCTCGAGCAAGATTCTTTCAACCAAAATGTCCCATCAGGTACTGAAAAAGCTGAAAATCAACGCCTTCCCTCCTGCACTCAAAATTCTTGCCAGAGTGCAAAAACCCCATCAATGAATCAAAGTTTCCCATCAGGTACTTCCGAGTATCGAAGTGTCCCATCACTTAATTTTGAGAATGAAAGCGTCCCATCTCAACATTCGTTAAAAAATCAAACCGTTCACTCTGCTACGCAGTATCCCTTCAAAAATTCGACCGTCCCATCAGGTACGCAAGGCTCAACCGTCCTGTCGGGTCCCCAAAATCCAGCAGTTCCATCGGGTAAACAAAATTCTCTGAGAAATCCGACCGTTGACTCGGGCACGCAATATTCTTTCGAGAATCAAAGTGTCCCATCAGGTACGGAGCAAAATCCAACCGTCCCATCGATCAAGGGAAATCCTTCGAAAAATCCAACGGTTCATTCGGGCACACAGTATTCATTGGAAAAAGAAAATGCCCCATCGGCAATGGAAAATGCATACCACAATCAAAATGTCCCATCAGGTACGCAAAATTCCGCTCTCGCATTCGCTGAATCGAATATGATGGGAAACGATGCGGAAATTTCCACCCATTTGGGACAGATTCAGAAGGTTGGCAGAGCCGAAAATCAGGACAATCATTCTGCGTCCACGCAAAATTCTATGTTGAACGCACCTTCGAGTAATCTCGATGATGTCAAATCTTGGGCTCACAATGAGGACGAAAATGATGAGGATGCTGTGAGAAATTTTTACGAATCACTTTTGCCACCCAGTTCGATAAATTCCGCCGATATAATTGCCAGCACACTCGATGAGAAAGGACTGTCGTTTATACGTGAAAAATTGTCCTCGAAATACAGCAACAAGAACGAATCGTTGGCCCATCAATCTTTACCGATGGGAACGCGCGATTTGGGGGAGAACAAAAATGGCGCCAAAACAAAACGCATCGATCAGTTTAAGCGGCAAGGAGCATTTGACAGAGAAAACGATGGGAATGAAAGAGCGAAAAATAATTCATCCGATGGGACCAGCGATGGGAATATGGAAAGTCTGATCAATTCCTTGTTGACGAAAAATGGCGGATCGGACAATAACTCTGGGATCAATGAAAATGAACCTTTGGGTCGGGTGATGCGAGGAATCTGTAACAATTATCTTGGAAAATCCAACGATCGGAATGGCGCATATTTTGATGGGAATAATTCCGATGATCCGAGGAATACATTGATATCTTGTCGGGATAATTTGGAAAACAATTGCAAATCTTTGCGCGCTGAAATGACCAATTACGGTCCGGATAATACGAATATCATCCGATCGGAAAGTTTGAATAATCCCGTTTTTCCCGAACATGCGAAATTTTTGTCAGGATTGGTTCAGAATCCCGTTAGCGTTGATCGTTTGAGGGGTGACGTTGAGGAATTGAGCATTGGAGAAAAATCGAAAACTCACGATTGTCATCAGTGTCAAGATCCGATAAGGGCCGGCGACGTTGTCGTTACAGCCGAAAAAGCCAATGACGCTTATTGGCATCCCGGATGCTTTGTTTGTTCCGTATGCAACGAGCTACTCGCCGATCTTGTTTATTTTTATTACAAGGGCAAACTCTACTGTGGACGTGACCTTGCGACTCTCCTTGAGATACCCAGATGCTTCGCTTGTGACGAGGTAAGAAAAAACCAAAATTATGAAAAATCAAAAAATTCCTCCAACTGCAAAATCCAAAAAAAAAAATGCTGTTCACCATTTGTATAACTGCTGGGTCATCATTCCATGTATTTTCAATCGCTCAGGTGTTTTTATAGGCATTGCGTATCAGATTTCCCAAAAATATCTTGAGATTTTCGGTTTTTATAAAATATAGAATTTTTCAAAAAATCGCGCTATCGTTGTAGCTTTCAAAAATTTCGAGATATTGGATTAATTTTTTTTTAACACAAATATTTTATAGTTTAAACATATTCGGATCTAAATTTTCCGAAAAAAGCTTGAAAGCGTCTAATTTTAGAAAAATGCGAGTTTTTCAAAATTTAGTGAAATTTTGAATTTAAAAAAAAATTGCGTCATCAGCTTTAGTTTTCGTCAATTTCGAGATCAATATTTTTTTTTACATTGAGACCTCACAGTATGAAAACATTTTGCACAAAATTTTGCGGAAGACGTCAGATTTTATAAAATTTTGAATTTTTCAAAAAAGATGATTGTTCAAGCTTTTAAAAAATTTCAAATTATAAGAATAAAACATGTTAAATTTCTTATCATTTCTGATAAGAGATTTGAGACCATGATTGAGTTTCTTTAGTTGAAAATATTTATCATAAGAATCTTTTGGAAGGGGCCTCTACTATAATGATATAACTTTTGTATTATTTTGTATGACCGATTTCGAAAATTTTCAAAACATCAAGTTGTGGATAAAAAAAGTTCGATTTCCGCCAGAAAAGAAACATCTTTAACTATTTGTAATGAACAAATGGATAGAAATAATTAAAAATCATTTGGTCATACGACAGCAGATCTTATAAATCATGCTCGGTTCAAAAATTTTTTTTTTCTGATGAATAGTGTTTGAAATAAGATTCTTTTGATAAAAAAAATTCGGGAAAAAAGCAGTGCAACGAAAAATCCACCCTTTTTACCAAAATCGTGGTAAGGCAGTCAATTTTTGGAATTTTCAAAAAAACTAAAAATAATTGAATAATTTGCAATAATTTAATAAATTGAAATAATTTATAAATTCAAAATACTTGAATTAAATGATTTTGAATAATAGAAAAATCTGAAATAACTGAGTAACTTGAAAAAATCGAATAACTTGAATAAATTGGATAATTTGGAATATTTCAATATCCGAACCTTTTGAATAATTTTGAATACTTAAGTAACTTGAAGGAATTGAATAATTTGAAATAATTTAATTTATTGAAATAATTGAATAATTCATAACTTCAAAAAATTGAATAACTTGCAATAATTCAATAATTTGAAATAAGTGAATAACTTTAAATAATTTAACAGGCTGAAATAACTGAGTTACTTGAAATAATTGAATAATTTCAAATTATCCACTACCTTGAAATAATTGAATAGTTTGAACTTATCCATTAACTTCATATAATGGAATAATTTTAAGCTATTCACTAACTTGAAATAATTGAATAATTTGAAATTATCCACTAACTTGAAATAATTGGATAATTTTAAATTATCCACTAACTTGAAATAATTGAATCATTTCAAATTATCCACTAACTTGAAATAAATGAATAATTTCAAATTATCCACTAACTTGAAATAATTGAATAATTTCAAATTATCCACTAACTTGAAATAATTGAATAATTTCAAATTATCCACTAATTTGAAATAATTGAATAATTTCAAATTATCCACTAACTTGAAATAATTGAATAATTTCAAATTATCCACTAACTTGAAATAATTGAAGAATTTCAAATAATCCACTAACTTGAAATAATTTAATAATTTCAAATTATCCACTACCTTGAAATAATTGAATAATTTCAAATTATCAACTAACTTGAAATAATTGAATAATTTCAAATTATCCACTAACTTGAAATAATTGAATAATTTCAAATTATCCACTAACTTGAGATAATTAAATAATTTCAAATTATCCACTACCTTGAAATAATTGAATAATTTCAAATTATCAACTAACTTGAAATAATTGAATAATTTCAAATTATCCACTAACTTGAAATGATTGAATAATTTCAAATTATCCGCTAGCTTGAAATAATTGAATAATTTCAAATTATCCACTAACTTGAAATAATTGAATAATTTCAAATGACCCACGAACTTGAAATAATTAAATAATTTCAAATTATTCACTAACTTGAAATAATTGAATAATTTCAAATTATCCACTAACTTGAAATAATTGAACAATTTCAAATTATTCACTAACTTGAAATAATTGAATAATTTGAAATTATCCACTAACTTGACATAATTGAATAATTTGAAATTATTCACTAACTTCAAATAATTGAACAAAAATTCAATTGAAGTCATTTTCAGTGATTGATAAAATTTGACTTTTTTCTTTTTTTAGTTTCTTTTTTAATTTAAAATTTTTTTTTTTCATTTTCAGCTGATATTCGTTCGAGAATACACAGTCGCGGAGGGACACAATTATCACGTGAAACATTTTTGTTGCTGGGACTGCGACGTGCCGTTGGCCGGCAGTCAATACATCTCGGAAAATGATCGGCCACTCTGTTTGCCATGTTACAAAAAAACGTACGCGAAAACTTGTCGCACATGCGAGGGCATAATCGAGGCCGATCAGCAGGGCGTCGGTGTTAAAAATTTGAATTTTCACGCCAACGATCGCTGCTTCTGTTGCGCCACTTGCAAAAAAAGTTTGCTAAATGGTAAAATGGCCGTCAAGGAGGATCGGCCATTCTGCAGCAAAGAATGCATAACAAAGTTCCTCAACGCGAGTGCCAATTGACAATTTTGTCGACCATACAAATTTTCGTTTACAAACGATTTGATAAAGAAATTTAAAAAAAAGAAATTGCTGATGGAAATTTTGAAAAATAGAAATTGTAATTTTTTTTTTCAATGGCACATTTTCATTTTTTTTTAAAAACAAATTCGATTATAATTTAAAGAAATTCGCTCGAGAAAATTTATCATCAAACTTTTATCGCCCAATTTTTTTATATGAATTATTGTTATTATTATTATTTTTTTGGATATAATAAATATGTGATATTAATGTTATTCCTTCGGATGTGCGATATCAAGAATGTTGAGAGAATTTTAGCCTTTCACTAACTAACTAACTTGGCTATAATTCTTTGTAATATCAAGCGAAATCTACAAAAATAAACCATCATCGAATTTTGAAAACTAAGTTATTTAAATTAAAATAGTGGAATTGATAAATAAAGGAAAAAGTAGCATCTTTGATATCGATATTTTGTCAACAGCTATTTTTTTATTTTTTACTAATATATTAATAAAAAAAAATAGCTGTTACTTCTATGAAAAAAAGCTCTTGAACAAAAAAAAAAATGGCTGTTACTTCACGGTTTTCAGGAATCCCATAATATAAAAAATACCAAAAATTCGCTTTTCGGATTCACAATTCGGGGAAATTAAAAAAAAATAATAATAACGAGTGTCTTTCTTTGAGAAGAAAAATATTTTTGCATATTTTGCCCTGAAAGGGACGTTCAACTTGCACAATAAAATCTAAATTAATTTTTTTTCTGGAAGACCATAAAAAGACGCAGATTTTCGTTTTTTACAAATGTAAATACGTCAAATCCTGCCAAAGATGCAGACATTTGGAAAAATGTTGAAAAACGAAACGAAATGTTTTTAACAATGCTATATCTCCGTCAAAAATGGTCGTATCGAGTTCTAAAAAGAAAGCATTTTGAAGCTTGACGTTTCTAGTTCCAAGATCTTGTAGCAACAAAAATTTCGAAGCTACAGCTTTCACGCAATCGTAAGAAATATTGAGAAAAAAAATTTGTCAATTTTTTATTACTTTTTTTTTTGGCTGCAGTTACTTGGAAGATTTTTTTAAAAAGACTTTTGGAAGATTTATAGAAACAAAAATGAAAATAATTTTCAAAATTTGATTAAATAAATTTTTTGAAATTTTTTTTTTTTCAAAAAAATTTAAGGACCATGTTTACTTTTATTTTTTTCAAACTTTTTCACACTTTAAGATGAATGCAGAACGATTTTTTCGTAACTATAATAGTTTTCGAGACATTTAAGAAATAAACGTGATACATTGAAAAAGTTGTGAAATTTTTCATAACTTTCGAAAAAAATAGTTTCATTATTTTTCCTTCCGTAAAACATCGTTTTATGATAAAAGATAACTGCTGACCAAATTTCTTCGAAATTGAAAGGGGTCGATTCCAACTATTGGTCGATTTGACATGGAATGACCCATTTATTTTTTTTCCAAAAATCAAAAGTACACAATGATATTTTATGTAACTCATGTGTAACTCTAAAAAGTTAGATTGCGCAGCTGTTAGTAAACTGTCATTTCATTGGAATATAACGACTAATGACGAAATACTTTTTTTTATCAAAAATAATGTCAATGTCTTGATATTTCAATAAAAAAAGTTTTTCGAGTCTCACCACTTGAAGGTCACTGCGCATCGAGACTCGGAGTATGGAGCACGTATTTTTTGCCGTGCAAAAGATTTTAGCATAAAATTTCTAGTTAAGCAAAGCGCGAAAACGAAAAAATATTGGAAGCAATAAAAGCAAGGCCGTTTGGAAGAGAAAGATGAAAACAGAAAAAATCGAAGCGAAGAGAAACTTTATAGCTAAGAGACAGAGGCTTATAAGTGCTACCATACTCCTCCTTTGCTATTTAGCGTTAAAGAAAAGGAAAAAAGAAAAAGCAGTGCAGAAGGAAAGAAATGTGTAAAACAGAGACAAGAGTAAAAAGAGAACAAAAAGCAATTACCAATCCATTCATCGAAGACGTGAAACACATAAATCGAACCCTGAAACAGAAATTAAAAAAAAAAATCTGCGAAGACCTGAAACAAACAAATCAATCAGTGATAAAGAAAATGAATTATTAAAAATTCCCGCGAAGACCTGAAACAAATAAATCGAATCCTGAAACAGAAAAAAAATCCCGCGAAGACCTGAAACAAACAAATCGAATCCTGAAACAGAAAAAAAATCCCGCGAAGACCTGAAACAAACAAATCGAACCCTGAAACAGAACCAAAATCCCGCGAAGATCTGAAACAAATAAATCGAACCCTGAAACAGAAAAAAATCCCGCGAAGACCTGAAACAAATAAATCGAACCCTGAAACAGAAAAAAATCCCGCAAAGACCTGAAACAAATAAATCGAACCCTGAAACAGAAAAAAAATCCCGCGAAGACCTGAAACAAACAAATCGAATCCTGAAACAGAAAAAAAATCCCGCGAAGACCTGAAACAAACGAATCGAATCCTGAAACAGAAAAAAAATTCCGCGAAGACCTGAAACAAACAAATCGAATCCTGAAACAGAAAAAAATCCCGCGAAGACTTGAAACAAACAAATCGAACCCTGAAACAGAACAAAAATCCCGCGAAGACCTGAAACAAATAAATCGAACCCTGAAACAGAACAAAAATCCCGCGAAGACCTGAAACAAATAAATCAAACCCTGAAACAGAACAAAAATCCCGCGAAGAACTGAAATAAATAAATCGAACCCTGAAATAGAATAAAAATCCCGCGAAGACCTGAAACAAATAAATCGAACCCTGAAACAGAAAATAATCGAGCGAAGACCTGAAACAAACAAATCAGAAACATCCTATATCCCAGAAAGGGAAACAAATAATGAAAAATCGCGCGAAGACCTGAAACAAAAAAACAGAAAACATCCTGATTCCCTACCAAAATGCGATCAACGTAGAACGAGAGGATCGCGCGATATTTACTATTTACGCGTTTTGTTTGTTTTTAATATTATGTTTTTAGTGAATTTGGAGCACAATGTATTAATTGATTTATTTTAGACCGCGACTTTTGGGGATGACTCTGGAAACTTTTTTTTCGCAAAAATGACTCGAATACTAAATTCACGATATGCCAGAAACAGAGTTGTCCCGGGACAAAACTCCATTCTGAATATATCGGAGCAAATTAATAAATTTGGGTGTCACACGATTGTGACTTGGTTTCTCCCGTTTGCACAGTGACGACGTGATTGTGAAAAAGATTTTCATATTTGTCGTGGCTGAATCTATTCTCGAATCGATACTCATGCGATCCTTCGAGAATAGACATCACTCACGATTTTCCCACGATGAGCTGAAAATAATGATTGCTCAACGATTTTCCATCGGATAAAATGTCTTTTAAAAAAATCGAGCAAGGTCTCGATTTATTTAAGAAAAAAAAGAGAAAATCTTTGATCAATCGACACAAAGTACAAAGTGGCATTGCGCAATTCTGCATGTTGATATTCAATCTCACATACGCTGAAACATACTCGAGTAAAAAATTTGATTTGAAAATATAATCGCGTACAATCCTGCCTATTTTTCACCCACGTAATCGGTTTTGAAAAAAAAAATCAAATCGCGACACCCTCATACAAAAAAGGCCCTAAAACCCAAATGGATCCACGTCGAATCAACGTTTAACCACAATCACTCGTTCTCATTCACACCGCTAAGGTGTCAACCTGCCCTAGGGAAAACTGGGGTTTTCCCAGTTCACGCGGTTCCTGAACCAGCGTCACGTCCCGGGACGTGTCCGACACCGAAGCTTTCAGAGATTTGGGGCTCCTCTTGCCCAAGGAGGAGCGCCGGCAGGCATACCATGCAAATTCGCTATCGTTGCACCTCGTAGAGAGGCAGATCTCTACGAGGCACAACGATCAATTAAAAATAGATATCGACATTGTAGCTGAAAAGCCTATAAAACGGATTAGTAATCTACGACGTTCAAGAAGACTCGAGAAAAATATTCCATATACACTGTCTCGTCACAGAGAAAATATAAAAAAATATAAAAGCTTGATTCTAATGTTGATCAAATAATCCAAATCGTGCTGCCCGAAATGGATTTTTTTACTCCGAAACGAGTGAAGCTCGCTTTGGAGCTTCTGGGCAGAGTGAAGCTTTACCAAGAATTCAAATGAGAAAAATGATGCTAAAATTTGAATCGTTGCAATCCGACGAATTGACTTAAAAAAATATATATCTATTCCAGGATAAATTTCTTCCCATCTTGGGCTTGCAATAGGGTCGTAGTGACTAAGTGGAGTAAAAAAAATTTATATTGATTTTGAACATCCGAAAACCACCCCTTGGAAGAGGTGGAAATTTGAAAAAATTATATCTTCGAGTTTTCAGGGGTTTTCAACTTTTTTTTAATTAGCGTTATATGCTCTGGGATCTTGTGGAAGGTGGTAAAATAAATATGAATAATTTTGGACTGTGGATATGAATAATTTTTGACTGCGAATATGAATAATTTTTGACTATGAATGTGAATAGTTTTCGATGAGAGATTCTCAACTTTTAAGTTTGCTTGCTCGGCTCAAATCGAACGAACTCGGCTAAGCACGGATCAGCTTAGGCTCAACCGGGCTAACGACACGACCTGCGCATATTAAGCCCAACCACGGATAACCGTGGACTCGACTGGCTCGGCCTGCTCAACTGAGCTCGACTCGGCACAGTTTAGCTTTAATAGCGACTCTCGGCCTGCTTCGTTCGGCTCCACCAAGATCCGTATAGCTCCGCTCGGCTCGGCTCGAACGAGCTCGGCACGGCTCGGCTCGGACCGCTCAATCGTGTAATTGAGTTCGGCTCGGCACGATCCGGCGAGCTCGGCCGCGCTTCGCTCCGCTCGGCAAATTGAGAAAGCCCGCATCGTTCCGAGATAAAAAATTTTCAAATTTCAACTCCCTCAAAAGGGGACTCTCCGAAAGTAGAAAATTATTCATATTTTTTTTAACTATTTTCCACGAGGTCCCGGAGCGTATAACTCTGATTAAAAAATTGAGCATCCCCCATCGCTGGAGGATAGCATTTTTTTCAAAATTTCACCGCCTCAAAGGGGTGGTTTTAGAATGTTTAAAATCAATCCAAATTTTTTTGCCTTTGCTTACATTCACTACGACTATACTGCGAGCCCAATATGCAAAAAATCACGATTTATACACGAATACGTTCTTTTTTTCAAAGTCAATTTCGTTGAATCACAGTGATTCAGATTACAGCATCGTCAAAGTGAAGCTTTGATAAGAATTCAAACGAGAAAATACAAAAGAAATGCAGAAAAGACAGCGCTACGTTGACGAGAATATTTTTTTGAAAGAATTATATCATGAAAAAACGCGTGAATTTTTATTTTATTTCAACTATCATTTGACAGTTCTATAATTTTTAGTAAGAAACGAGTCATACATGAGAAAAATAATTTTGCTTCAAGAGCCAAATGTTCCTTGATATATTGATGGCGCGATCAGAGCCAAGTTTTTTTTACATTTACCATTAATATATTTTTTCAAAAGAAAGTCGCGTTGCTCTGATCCAACTATCGTACCTCGCGAAAAATCTTCTCGGCCGAAAAAACTACTATTTTGCAATAAAAGAAAAAAAAATTCAGTCTCTCGACAATGTATTACGAGAACATTTATTGTTCTCTGATTATTTAAATGGATTTAAAAAAATAGCCGAGAAAATTGTGAACCCTGTCGACTAAAACACATAAAATATGCACGAGACAATAAAGGGGACACTCGCGACTCGTTTTCGAAATATCGAGAGCATCTCGACATTTCTGAACGACTCGCGGTCACTATGCATCGGGCTGAGAGGGAAATTGATAATTAATATTAAAAAAAATCAACGATACCCTTTGGATGTTCTTGTAGTCTGCCAATAGCTGCATAGTTGCTGCCAAAATCCATGACAGCATCGTTGAAATCCTTTTTAGTTTCTGCTTCATCGTGGCAATTGACAATCTGCGACAGCTTGACGTCACTTTGCACAATTTATCGCGACTCATTTCAAACATTTTGTTGAAACAAAAATATCAAAAGATCGTGGCTTGATTTTTTACACGAAAAAAAGTAGCACGAATAAACACAGAAAAATAACGAGCAAGAATCTCGCGTTCAAAAGATTTTAGAGCGCGCAAAAAAAAAATTCAGCCCAACGCGTATTAATAAAGTATTAATTAATAAATAATCATATTAATTAGTAGATTAATATCGCGAGAATTTAATTTCTTCAATTTATTCCCCAAAATAACGAAAAAAAAAATTTCAGCGCGCCAAGTATTAATAAAGTATTAATTAATAAATAATCGTATCAATTAATAGAGTAATTAATATCGCGAGAATTTAATTTGCTTAATTTATTCACGCAAATAACGAAAAAAAAAAATGTCACTGATTCTACATAAAATTCTTTAACGCCTGTCACGAATATGTATTATAAATCCTTGAGAATATCGTATTTATCCATATTCGCGATCGAGTTTGTTCGAGAGTCGCGAAAAATTGGAGCGAACGGCAAAGAAACTGCGTTATCACCGATCATTTTTTCGTTCACACACACACACACACACACACACACACACAGCGTCGTTTTACACGTAGCTATATCGATATTATTAACCGCGATACACAGGCAATCGACAATTACGCGAGAATATAAACGGCACGAAAAATTTTAAACCGGGAGAGAGCGCAGAAAAATTTAGCGACACGCGCAACACGACCGAACGTTCCTCGAGGCGAGCTCGAGGGGTTCACTGTTCACTGTTCTTTATTTTATTGGCTTTGAGTGCACCCGGAGAGTGCGGTTCATATGGCCATCACTGTTACATGGGACGAAGCGTAGTAGGTTCGTTGGGGTGGGGGTAAAAGATGCACATGGATTGAATGAGAGTCTTTGTGTGCGCAATAGTGTAGCAAGGCGGGAAATTTATTTTCAGTGCAGGAGATTCAAATTTCCAAGTTGCATGCCGAGAGATATGTGTAGAGTATTTCAAGCGCTGTGATAGAAGCCGAAGCTAGGAGCGGAAAAATGGAGTAGGGGGGTCTAAGGTTTTTTTTTATAAGTCGCTTGTATAGGGTGTCGCGCTGGCCTGTAAATCTTTGGCAGCTCCAGAATACATGGTCAAGGTCTTCTTCCTCGTATCCACAAGGGCATTGCGGTGAGTCTACCAGATTTTTTCTGAATAGACTTGAGTTCAAGTTGTAATGGTTTGCCCTCATTCTTGAGATGGTTACAATCATCTTTCTTTTCAGTCCATATCCATGAAACCAGGGGTGTTTCGAGTAGTTGTAGAATAGCTCATGGTACTGTATTCCTTTATGTCTGCTGCATGCGATTTGAAAACGATCTGAGGCCTGATTTTTTGTTTTATTGATGGCATGATGAAAGTCTGTGTATGGAAGTGGACGATTAAGCAACTCCCCAGACGAAATAGCCGAGCGCGCGAGCTTATCAGCCTCCTCGTTGCCTGGAATTCCTCGGTGGGCAGGGATCCAGGAGATGTTCGTCTCAAGATGAGTTTTTGCGAGGTTGTCTAGTCCCAGCTTGATATCAAATAGGATAGGCGATGTTTGTCTATCAAATTTGCCCGATAGGAGTGCTTGGATTGTTGACAGGGAGTCTGTGAATATTCTGGCGCGCTGGGTTTTTTCCTCCTGAATAATCCTGATAGTCAGGAGGATGGCCAAAGACTCTGCAGTGAAGATTGAAGCGTGTGGCGAGAGTCTATATTTTAGCGAGATGTCAAGCTTCGGGCAGTAAATTGCGAGGCCAACGTAGTGGCCGTCGTCAATTTTTGATCCATCGGTGTAGAAGCAAGTCGTGTTAGAAAAGCTCGTGTTTAGTAAATAGTTGAAATCGTGCGTAATATTAGGCGATGATTGTAGCTCTCTCCCTGACGAAAGTTCGACCGGAGGAATGAGTAAAGCGAGGTCGTAATTGTAACTATGGAGGAGTGCTGGGTGAGAGGAGGTAGCAATCTTTGGTTTATAGCGTATGAGCGAAATGAAGGAGCCATAGAGGAGAAAGAGCGACCTGATGTTGTGGCGTGGGTTGCGGAGGATTGCGTTGTGAAGAAGTCTGAGTTTTTCTATGATGGGTGAGTATCTAAACGCGAAGCATTTGACTACGTACCGATTCGCTATGTATTTGAATCGAGTACTAAGAGGGGGTTCCCTGGTTTCGGCGAGAATTACATTCGTAGGGGTAGAGCCTCTATACCCCATAGCGAGCCGCAGAGCTTGATACTGGACTTTCGAGAGTTTTTTCCTGAGGGAAAGATTGTTTGAGAAGAGCACGTGCGCACCGTACTCCATGACGCTTCTGACGAGAGCTCTGTATATATTGATTAGTATTTGTGGGTCCGCCCCCCACCAAATTCCTCGTAGAGCTTTTATGATAGAAACACCTTTTCTTGCTTTCTGGATTACGTGATTGAGTTGGATGTTGCCTAGTAGTTTATAATCCAGAATTACTCCTAGAAATTTTGCCGATGGTGAAGATGAGATTCTTGTCCCTTTTAGGTGGACTGACGCCGACGTGGGTACAAATTTTTTCCTCGTGAATATCACCAGGTGTGATTTCTCAGGTGATATGGATAGATGACGCTCAAGAAGATAGTTGTCAATTTTTTCCAGGGAGGTTTGGATGCTTTCGAGGCAGTCCGACAGGTTCGATGAGCGAGCGAAGATAGCGATGTCGTCGGCAAATTGCACAATTTCGCAGCTACGTTGGAGATGTTGTCCCAGTTCTCGAGTGTAGATATTAAACAGCAATGGGCTGAGGATGGATCCTTGGGGTACTCCCTTATTAGAGTGGAAAGGCCCCGTTAATTCACCGTTGACTACGAAGTGTAGTTTCCGTGTCGAGAGGAGGTTCCAAACGAAGGTGCTTAGACCCTCGGGCACTCCAAGGTCCTTGAGGTCATGCGTGAGTAGCCCGGGGTCGACGTTATCGAATGCGCTGGCGATGTCGAGAAATACGGTAGCTGTATATTCTTTACGGGCAAATCCTGTACAAATCTCCGTGGTTAGAATGGCGAGATTATCGGCGCATGATCTTGCTTTTCGAAACCCATATTGGTATGGGGGGAGGAGGGAATTATGCTCCAGCCACCACGATAATCGGGCGTATATCATTTTTTCGAGAATTTTTGAGATGCAGGACGCCAATGAAATAGGTCGAAATTTACCGGGTGTTGATTTAGGAATTAAAAAAACGAGAAAGTTTTTCCAGGGGTCTGGAAACGCTCTTTCCACGAGAATTTGGTTGAATATTTGCAGGAGAGAGTTCAAGGCATTCTCAGGTAGGTTTTGTAACACGTCGTAGGAAATTCGATCAAGCCCTGGTGAAGATTTTGCCTTCGCAGAGTTGAGTGCCGTAAGGAGCTCTTCAAAATTATAAACGTCGTCAAGGAAACCATAGCGAGGAGAAAATACAGTCGGAGGGGGAGAACCCGGAGTCAACGGAGGGCAAAGCGCTTCTATAGTCTCGCGCATTTTTTCTTGAGCGGAGCGCTCCATGCGAGAGATGTTAGAGGGTGCGGATAAAGCTTTATTTTTGAAAGTCTTAATTTTGTTCCATACAGATTTTATGGAGGTACGGCTGTTGAGGGATGAGCAGTAAGTGCGGAATCCTTCGGTCTTCGCTTTCTGCAGCTTTTTTCTCGTTTGGGCGTTGGTTTTCTTGAAACGAAGGTAGTTTTCGTAGTTCGCGTGTGCGCGAAACGTCGAAAGAGCTAGCTTCCGGTCGTTGACTGCAGCGGTGCACTCCGCGTTCCACCACGGAGCCGGTCTACGCGTATTTTTGCAGGTAGATGGTTGACTCGGTGGGCAGGTCGTATCGAGAACTTCATCGACGGCCTTTACAAACGTGGCGTATTTGTTATGGGCGCTGCTTTTTGTATCCTGTTGCATTTCGAGAAAGCACGCTTTATTTGAAAGGGTCGAGTGGAAGGTTTTCCAGTCCATTTTCGAGAGCTTTCGTTTATGGTTGAAGAATTTTGTTTTTTCCAGCGGTATGCCGATTCTCGTGACTATTGGAAGGTGATCGCTGCCAAGAGAGTCCGGGTAGGTCGACCAGGAGCAAAGCGACGCGATGTTCGACGAGACGATGGAAAGGTCTATAGCTGATGGGTTTTCGTTCGGTCTAGTGATAAACGTAGACGAGCCATCATTGAGGAGGAGAAGGTCCGTATCGTCAAGTGCCTCGGAGAGAGCTTGTCCATTCCTACAGCTGGTCGGACACCCCCAATCAGGGTGGTGGCTATTAAAATCTCCTCCTATGAAAATATTAGTAGAGAGGGACAATGAGGAAAATAGTTCCTCCCAATCGCTTGCGCTCAGATCATTCGCTGGATTGCGGTACAAGTTCACGATGGTGAGGTCACCATTAGGCGTTGAAATGGCTACCGAGAGCGTGTCCATGACGTCCGGTATACTGCGTACAGAGCTGATGTTGGTGTAAGCGATGTGAGATTTTAAGGCAATCAGTAGTCCTCCTCCTCTTCGGGTTTGCCTATCTAGTCGAATTATATTAAATCCATATAACGAGAACGGAGAGTCTGGTTTAAGCCAGGTTTCAGAAAGTAGTATGACGTCGTAATCGTGAGCAATATCAAGCAAATCACCGCGTTTGGATCGTATGCTGTGGCAATTCCATTGTAGGATATTAATGGCTTCCTTTGGTTTAGTAGCCATTGTTGGGAGAGTTGTAAGGGGAAGAGTGTGTTCTCAGAGTCGTTAATTTATCGAGGATTACGGCAAATTGATCGGAGCAACCCAAGATCGATAGCAAGGGCATGAGGCGGTCGGCGAGAAGCGAAAAGAAGTTCTTTATTTCTTCAAGAAAAGAGGATAAATCCGAAGGGATCTGGCCGGTGAGATATCCAGGTTGTTCAGGAGGGATCGCGAAACCGTTCCCAGTCTCCTGAGAGGGTGAGCGTCCATCAGGTGCAATCAGTAATTTGCGGTGTTCGGTTTGTAGAGGGCCTCTGGACAAATGCCTTTTTGGGATTGCGCCCAGAGAGTGAGATGTGGGGGTTGACGTCTCGGAGCGAGAGGGGAAAGGTATGAGGGGAGAGGGGGTAGAAGAGTGTGGTCGAGGAAGAGAGGGGAAAGAGGAAGATTTCCAGGTTTCCTGAGGAGCGAGGCGTGGTGATTGGGACAGCGTATTTCGCTGATGGGACGTTTCCTCTCTCGAATGACGACGATCGTCCTGATACGGATGTTGTACGTTGTCCTGTGTTATTTGGAGGTCATATACCTGGGCGCGTTGATGGTTCAACTGAGGGGGGTGTTGTGAGTGTTGAGGGGGGGAGTATTCATTAAGGTGAGCGTCATGTGAGGGTTTACGAAGCGCCGGAAAATTTGGTTCGTCGAGGAGCGGAGCGGGAGTCGAAGTCTGCCCCGAAATTATCTGTCTCGCTTCTCTTATAGATATATTTCTCAGTGCAGCGGTCTTCTTGACGTCTTTATGCATAGATAATGTCGGGCATGAAGCGTCGGTAGGTAGGTGAGAGCCCTGGCAATGTAGGCATACCGGCGGGATCGTGAGTCTCGAACAATCGTTGATATCATCATGCGCGTCTTGCCCACAGCGCGGACAGCGCGCTCTACTTCTGCACTCATCTTGAACATGATTGTGTCGGTAACATTTGAAGCAGATTCTGACTGGTTCGACCCATGGTTCGACAGGGTGTTTGACCCGGTAGATTGAGACACTCGCGGGAAGAAATTGCCCTTCGAAAGTAATGAGCACGGTTTTCGATGACGTTAATTCTCGCTCGTGAGTAACGCGGTTTGTGATGCGGCGATTTAAGCGCCGGATAGTTTTTATTTTTACAGGAGCCTCGAGGCCCTCAAGGATTTCGTCCTCCGTGATGTCGAGAGGTACTTCTCGGATAACTCCGAGTCTTGACACACGATTGGCTGGAATGAACGCCAAAAGATCTTTGTTTTTGAGGATATTGTTGTCAGCGAGTTTATTCGCGATAGCGTATGATTGGAGCTCCACTGAGACTTCAGTGAGTCCGATTGGCTTGATATCGAGGACCTGATTCCCTGGAAAAATTCGGTGGAGCAACATACTCACGTACAGCGTCGTGATTTTCTTAAGCGGAATTCTCCTTCTCTTTTGCTCCGTTGCGGTGTTGACGAGTTGGCCTTGATCGTTCGCTTCGTAATCTCTCTCTTCTGCGTGTTGCGCGATTGTACCTGTGTTTTGATTTTTTCTATCCGGTATGTCGGCCGGAGCAGCGGATTTAAGAATAACAATGTACGGGCCCCCGTTTGTTTTTGTGTACCGGTTTGCGGCTAGTTTGGCGAGAGACGGATTAGAGTCAAGAAGGACTTGAATATTACTTTTATTTTGCTGCGAGTTCGAGGTGTTTTTATGTTGGGAGAAGTTTGGAGAGCTCTCTGTTGCTGAGGAAGAAGTCGTGGCTAGAGTTCTCGAGGGGCGTTTGTTGTTGTCATTATTGTTTTGTTCATCGTGAGAATTGAAGGATCGTTTTTTTGATTTTTTTCCAGGGACTTCTTTCCAGTCTTTGGAGGACGGTGTTTTAAAGATTCCGTTGAAATTTTCGATTGAGGTGACTCTGGGGCGATTAGAATTTTGTGGAGAACGACTACGGACCGAGGAAAGTGAATTCCTTCTTGAGAGAGTCATGAGATCGTTTGCGGCCGTTAAGTCTTCGAGGCTGCGTGAGGGGTGGTAAAGCATAGGTAGTCCGAAATTAGCGTCAGTAGTGTCAGCAGGATCAGGAGGATCAGGTAGTAAGGGAGGATCCTCTGGAGGATGGAACCCACCCGAGGGTGAAGATCCCTCGGGGGGCGGGGGGGGAGGGGGCATAGGGAAAAAGGGTTAGGAATAGATCCACCAGAATGCGAAGCGGTAAGAGCAGCCAAGCGAAATGCAAGAAAAACAGTTTTTAATGTTTTGATTAAAGCACCCAAAAGATCGTGGCACAGCGCGCGGAATCGTACGTGTTAACTCGATCACGGGTAGAATCAAACTCGAGCTCGAGGGGAACTGACGAGAGAGCGCTGCGCGCTGCTACCCACCTTGCGCGCCTGCCCGCCTGAACTAGTCCCCCGGCGCCCAACACCGAGAAAGGGGGAAGAGTGGGGATATCGAATGAGAGAGGGAGCGCCGGTTTGCGCGCGGACAACAGGTGACGCATACCTGTGGAATGTGGGGCAAAATGGACCACCTCAGAGCTCGCGTGTTATATTCATGCCATGATAAGAATGAAAACAAAGGGCTTCGACAACACACGCGTATTCCAAGCTTCTTTTCAATCTCACTGTTAATATTTATTCTTATTTCTCTTTATCTGTTTCATTACTATCAAAATTCAATCTACATGATGATTATTCTTCAACATTCGCTCCAAAGTGTACGGAATATTTTAATATTTTTATATTTAAATACTTTAAATATTTTAATATCAATGTTAAATATTTTCAATATTTAATCATTTAATTTCATTTATCAGAGAGTAATTATTTTGACCCGAGATACGCTTTGACGTTAGAATTTGCGGCTTTGAATATTAACCGAAAGTCAAAAATTATTCATATTTTTTTTACTATTTTCTATACGAGGTCCCAGAGCGTACAACTCTGATAAAAAAAATTGAGTATTCCCCATCGCTCGAGGATAAAATTTTTCCAAATTTTCATCCCCTTAAAGGGATGGTTTTAGAATGTTTAAAATCAGTCCAAATTTTTTTGCCTTCACTTAAAAGAAAGTCGCGTTGCTCCGATCCAACTATCGTACCTTGCGAAAAATTTTGCAATGAAATAAAAAAATTTCGGTCTCTCGACAATGTATTAAGAGAACATTTACTGTTCTTCGATTATTTAAATGGATTTCAAAAATAACCGAGGAAATTGTAAACCCTGTCGACTAAAACACATAAAATATGCACAAGACAATAAAGGGGACACTCGCGAGTCGTTTTCGAAATATCGAGAGCATCTCGACATTTTCAGACGACTCGCGGTCACTAAGCATCGGGCTGGGAGGGAAATTGATAATTAATATAAAAAAATCAACGATACCCTTTGGATGTTCTTGTAGTCTGCCAACAGCTACACCGTTGCTGCCAAAATGACAGCGTCGTTGAAATCCTTCTCAGTTTCTGCTTCATCGTGGCAATCGAATCTGCGACAGTTTGACGTCACTTTGCACAATTTACCGCGACACATTTCAAACATTTTGTCGAAAAAAAAAATGTCAAAAGATCGTGGCTTGATTTTTTACACGAAAAGAAATAGCACGAATAAACACAGAAAAATACCGAGCAAGAATCTCGCGTTCAAAAGATTTTGGAGCGCGAAAAAAAAAATTTCAGCCCAACGCGTATTAAGTACATATTAATTAATTAATAATCGTATTAATTAATAGAGCAATATCGCAAGAATTCAATTTGTTCAATTTATTCCCGAAAATAACGAGAAAAAACAAAATTTAAGCGCGCCACGTATTAATAAAGTATTAATTAATAAATAATTGTATTAATTAATAGAGTAATATCGCGAGAAGTTATTAAATTATTAAATTTATTCACGCAAATAACGATTTTGAAAAAATTGGAAAAACGGCGCAAACGATTTCAAGCTTGACACGAAAGGACGTTTCGTAAAAGTCACAACAATATCACGAATTTTAACTGATTCTACATAACATTCTTAAACGCCTGTCACGAATATGTATTATAAATCCTTGAGAATATCGTATTTATCCATATTCACGATCGAGTTTGTTCGAGAGTCGCGAAAAATTGGAGCGAACGGCAAAGAAACTGCGTTATCACCGATAATTTTTCGTTCACACACACACACAGCGTCGTTTTACACGTAGCTATATCGATATTATTAACTGCGATACACAGGCAATCGACAATTACGTGAGAATATCGCGTTACAGCTGCCATAAGGGCGTATCACCTCTTTTACGCGCTTATGGCATCCGGGAGCCATAAGGGCGTATTGAACTTTTTTTTTCAGGAATCGACGTAATTATGACCGAAACGTATAGAACCGATGAAAAAAAAATTTGCCCATTTTTTTTTTTTTTAAACGCCCTTATGGCTTTCCGAGTTGGTATCGAAAGCCATAAAGGCGTATCGAATTTTTTTTTTCAGCAATCGACGTAATTATGACCGAAAAGTATAGAACCGATGAAAAAAAAAATTTCCCAATTTCCCAAACGGGATTTTGAAGCGTGAACGATTACGAAGAGAATAAGCTCTTGCTCAAGCCGCAATTCTATCTAGAAAATATTTTTGTTTTTCGGGCCTCATATCGATATATTTTTGCCCCCTAAACACGAATCTATCAATAGTTTTTTCAAAAAATCAAAATTTTCATGAATTTTGATAAAAAACTGTTTTGCTTAATTTTGGGCCTATTTTCAAAAACCTGAAAATAGCGAAATTTCAAGTGCTCATAACTTCACTCTGGTTCAACCGATTTCAAAATTTGTTTTTCGTACGCAAAGCTTGTGACCAAACTCAGAGAATGCCGTTAAGTTCATCCCGATAACTAATTTTTTGTAGAAATGAGAGCAGTTTGAAAATCGCCGAAAAAAATGGAAAGGGGTATACCTTAAAAAATTTACAAAAATCTATTGTTGAACTTTAAAAATCTGCCAAAAATCGAAAAACGATCGTAATGGGATGAACCAAACGGGATTTTGAAGCGTGAACGATTACGAAGAGAATGAGCTCATGCTCAAGCCGCAATTCTATCTAGAAAATAAATTGCAGCCATTTTAGTGAACCGACTGAATTTTGGCCAAAATGCAAAAAAAAAAATTATTTTTGTTTTTCGGGCCTCATATCGATGTATTTTTGCCCCCCAAACACGAATCTATCAATAGTTTTTTCAAAAAATCAAAATTTTCATTAATTTCGATAAAAAACTGTTTTGCTCAATTTTGGGCCTATTTTCAAAAACCTGAAAATAGCGAAACGTAGCGAAATAGCGCGCGGGCAACGTAGAGCTCTGTTTAATTAAAGAGCCAGCGGTAATCTGAAATGTAGCTTTCGAGCAAGGCGTTGAAACAATCATACGGCGTTTCGCGGAAAGCTAGCTAGCGAGATGAATAAAAACAAAATCGCTCGTTTATTAACATTCAAAGCCGCAAATTCGAGCGTCAAAGCGTATCTCGAGTTAAAATAATTTCTCTCTGATAAATGAAATTAAAATATTAAATATTAAAAACATTTAATATTAATATTAAAATATTTAAAGTATTAAAATATAAAAATATTAAAGTATTAAAATATTTCGTACACTTTGGAGCGAACGTTGAAGAATAATCATCATGTAGATTGAATTTTGATAGTAATGAAACAGATAAAGAGAAATAAGAATATATATGAACAGTAAGATTGAAAAGAAGCTTGGAATTCGCGTGTGTTGTCGAGGCCCTTTGTTTTCATTCTTATCATGGCATGAATATAAGACACGAGCTCTGAGGTGGTCCATTTTGCCCCACATTCCACAGATATGCGTCACCTGTTGTCCGCGCGCAAACCGGCGCTCCCTCTCTCATTCGATATTCCACTCTTCCACCTCTCTCGGTGTTGGACGCTGAGAGAACTGGTTCAGGCGGGCAGGCGCGCAGGCGCGCACGGCGGGTAGCAATGTAGCATCGCGCGGCACTCTCTCGTCAGTTCCCCTCGAGCTGGGAGTGCAACCGCGTCTGCGATCCTGAACAGATGTGCTTTTCTCGTCGCGTAAAATAGCTACAAATTGTTCGCTGTATCGCTTCCGCTTACTTTCCATCGCTTTTCGCTTACCGCTTTATTTGTGCTATTAGTGCGTTTCAAACACAGAAACACAATCAAGGGTCAATTCAATCCTTTCCCTTCCCCCTCCCTACTCCCTCACCATGCCCCAATCCCTCGGCCCCTTTGACGGAGACCCCTCTGCTCCAAAAAAGCCCCCCGACCCGAACATCACCGAAAGTGCCTGTAGCAAGATACTGCTGCTCTCTGCATCTCTCGATAGCCTCAACACGCTAGCAGCAGCACGATCCCTGTGCAACTTATCGAGATCGGAGTCTTTCTCTTCCACCCGAAGCCGATCGCCTATTTTGAACATCCAAGGGCCTCGAGTTGCCTCCTCCGTCAGCTTGAACGACCCTTTCATACAGCCTTTCACACTAGTAAATAATCGGCGAAACGGGAAACGCACGTCTCAGCCCGAGATCGGGACGACTGCAGTCGGCAATTCTCTGGGAGCAATCCCCAAAAAAAGCAGAGCGGGCTCCAACAACACTCTCATAAACTCTCAGCTGAAAACGGTCCCTCTTCCTGCTCCCCCCGCCTCACATGTAGACGCTCTCCTCGCATCGTCTCCTTCGCTGGCCAAAATGTCGAAAAATAAATACACAAAATCAAACAAAGGCCCCTACATCGTCATCGTGAAATTTTCGGCTCCGTCTACGCTTCGTAACCAGTCACCGACACAGAAACCACGGTCCGTAAACACCGAGACAAAGGACGAAGTCACAGAGGGAGTTAACAATTACAACGACTCTACGGTGCTCGGAGAGGAGAGAATGGAGCAGGACGGTGTGAACGTAAGACGCCCCCCGCTCAAATCAATTGACACGCTATCGGTGAGTATGCTGTTACATCGCTACTTTCCGCAAAACCAAGTGCTTGACATCAGACCGCTGGGTCATACGGAGATATCCGTCGAGGTAAATTCTTTCTCGGCAGCCAATCGTCTGGTTGAGCTCCCCGCCCTGAAAATGAAACACCTTCTTGCATTCATACCGAGCTATAGAATAGCACGACTCGGTGTAATACAGGGCATCCCTCTCGAACTGACCGACGCTGAAATTATAGATGGAGTAGCCTCACCCTACAAGGTCACTCATTCACGGCGCATCAACCGAAAAGGCTTCGACCCGGAAACGGAAACACGTGAGCTCATACCGACTCGGAGCTTATGCTTAACATTCGAAGGACAACACCTTCCTTAACATATCTCGTTATACCGAGTAAAATATGAAGTGGAGCCTTGGGTTGACCCCGTAAAGGTTTGCTTCAATTGCTACAGGCCACATCACATTAGTAGTGAGTGCAGAAGCCACGCGCGTTGCCCGCGCTGTGGAAGCAAGGCTCACGTCGAGATCCAAAGCTGTCCACGCATAGAACTTCCACCGATCTGCCTTCATTGCCAAGGCTCTCGCCTACCTACAGACTTGCAATGCCCCTTCCTCAGCACACAGCGCCAGATCAAACTCGTAGCAGCGGCTAAAAATGTCTCAATCAACGAGGCGAGACTCGAGGTTACCGGTCAAAACCGCGGACGAGCCCCGCGCTTTATCGCCTCCGAGTTTCCCTCACTACCGATCTCAGGTTCCTCACCGATACCTGCAACTCCCCCCGCCGAATTTCCCACAATTTCACCCCACCAGCATCATCAAGACTACCAGGACTCTCACCACGATACTCGCGACATCCGCTCGGCTCGCAGCACTCCCCTCGAGCTTCCCTCCCTATTCTCTCCTCACCCCACCTCGCCTCGCACCTCAGGGGACACGTACGCTCGACGTGTACAGGGGGACCACAGAGAGAGAGGGAGAAACCAGCGCTCCATCTCCCCCCCTAAAAATCCTCACACACGCTATCACCCTCACTCTACCATGGCCAGCGCGCATAATGATCTCCTTCTCACTCCAAACGGCAAAGCAGAGAATACATTTGCTCCCGCGAATGGATTCGCGCTCCATGCCCCCCAGAATGATTTCGACCCGAGAAATTCGACTTTTTCATCCGATATCAGCTCGATAATCAAAGAAATACTGAACTTTTTCATCTTGCTTGTGGATCGCCTCCTCCCTCGCCTCAATATTTTCGGATGCTCCGACCAATTCACGCAAATTCTCGGTAGACTCAACGACTTTAAGCACCGCATCTCTCATCACACTCTCAATAACAATGGCCCCACACAATAACGCAATACATTACAGGATTCTACAATGGAATTGCCGGAGTCTCCGGAACAAAAGGGGGGATCTCTTAAATATCGCGCAAAACTACGACATCATCATATTAACGGAAACCTGGTTAAAACTAAACAGCCCCTTTAATCTATATAACTTCAACATCATCCGCGCTGACAGAGAAACGAGAGACGGCGGTGGTCTGGTGATCGCCGTAAAATCTCACATCAGCTACTCCATCATCGACACGGTTTATAATAGACCTGATGATATCACAGACACTCTCTCAATCTTAATCACCACGGCCATTGGTCGGATCCTAATAGTAAATCTTTACCATCAGCCCAACGCTTTATCTCGACAGGTCGAATGGAAAGAGCTGTTAGACTCCACGGCGGATTTCCCCAATGTTATAATCGGCGGGGACTTTAACCCAGCAAACACAGTTCCGAAATAGTTACGAAAATGTTACGTAACGTCTGTTACATTGGACATAACATTTATGTCACAAACTCCGTGAATGAAGCGGAGTTTGTTCTCAAATATGTCATCCTATAAACAAGTCACAGATACGAAACATCTACGAAGAATAATAATGAAATAAACTCATACCCAAGATGTAACATATTCAGCTCATAGATGTAACAAACTCATCACATAGCCATAACAAACTCAGATAATAGATGTAACAAACTCAGATCATAGTTGTAACAAACTCAGCTCATTGATGTAACTTCTACGAAACGAAACGTAACCCTGGTGCATAATACTCGTAACAATGATGTCAATGTGAGTTCGTGGTTACAGGTAATTCACGTATATACAAATTTTATGAACAAATTACAAGAAATTCATGTATTCCCAACCTACATATTAGGTTGGAATTTTATTTTTATTTTAACATTTGAAAAGTACATTTTAATTATAATTTATAATTTTTGTAGATTACCTACAAATATGATGTATTGTCCACCATTTAAGGTACCAAATGAACAACTTTTGGGACTAGTTAGAACCCTCAAGGTGCACCGGTGTCCTGAAAAGCCTAGTTTTGAGTTTTTATACTCTACGCTAATAAACTGCTGGCGACGTCTCATTTCCCTTGTAAACTTTTTCCCACGGGATGAGCGTGGCACATTTCGATTAAAGTCAAAATAGTGACCAGGTCAATGCCTGGAAAGTTCAAAATAGACTAACAATTTGAAAACAAGCCTGCAACTCTGAAATAAAGAGCAGAAAACATGTGTCATGCTCATCTCATGGGAAAATGAGTCACGAAGGAAATGAGACGTCGTAGAACAAAATCTGTCTATCAATTCTTTCTGCATCATGCGCAGAGTATAAAAACTCAAAGCTAGGTTTTTACACAGAGTGTAAAAACTCAAAACTGGGTTCTTACACTCTGCGCATGATGCCGAAAGAATTGCTAGATAGATTTTGTTCTACGACGTCTCATTTCCTTCGTAACACTTTTTCCTATGGGATGAGCATGGCACATTTTGATTAAAGTCAAAATTGTGACCAGGACAATGTCCGGAAAGTTCAACATAGGCTAACAATTTCAAAGCAGGCCTGCAACTCTGAAATAGAGGGCCAAAAGATGTGCCGTGCTCATCCCATGGGAAAATGAGTTACGAATGAAATGAGACGTCGTAGAACAAAATCTGTCTATCAATTCTTTCTGAATCAGTCACAGAGTGTAAAAACTCAAAGCTAGGTTTTTACACAGAGTGTAAAAACTCAAAGCAAGGTTTTTACACAGAGTGTACAAACTCAAAACTGGGTTCTTACACTCTGCGCATGATGCCGAAGAATTGCTAGATAGATTTTGTTCTACGACGTCTCATTCCCTTCGTAACACTTTTTTCTATGGGATGAGCGTGGCACATTTTGATTAAAGTCAAAATTGTGACCAGTACAATGCCTGGAAAGTTCAAAATAGGCTAACAATTTCATAGCAGGCCTGCAACCCTGAAATAAAGAGCAAAAAAATGTGCCGTGCTCATCCCATGGGAAAATGAGTTACGGAGGAAATGAGACGTCGTAGAACAAAATCTGTCTATCAATTCTTTCTGAATCAGTCGCAGAGTGTAAAAACTCAAAGCTAGGTTTTTACACAGAGTGTAAAAACTCAAAACTGGGTTCTTACACTCTGTGCATGATTCAGAAAGAATTGCTAGATAGATTTTGTTCTATGATGTCTCATTTCCTTCGTAACACTTTTTATTATGGGATGAGCGCGGCAAATTTTGATTAAAGTCAAAATTGTGAAAAGGACAATGCCTGGAAAATTGAAAATAGGCTATCAATTTCAAAACAGGCCTGCAACACAGAAAGAAAGGGAAAAGAGAAATTAAGCGAACGTGCAACGCGAATAAGGTTATAAACCGAGTAAGGGAAATTCCTGGGTGTTTTTCCATCACGGCAAACACCCATATAACTTATTTTTTTCTTTTAAATAAAGGGATCACATTAAACTCACCTCTTGCAATGTATGCTGTATTATTCTGGTTTATTCTGTATTACGCTGGATTATTCGATATCACCTCCTCGTACTTTACACTCACATATTGTTTACGTTCCTTAATCGACATAACCTTAAAATGATTGAAGACATTTCTCGCAATATATGATACGTATATGTTGCGGATTTGTTACAAGAAATGACTTGTGACATTTATGTCACACATTATACATATTTGCTACGTAGCCTATACTACGAGATTATAATATCACCAATGTTCTATAATTGTTACAGCAATGTTCTATAATTGTTACGGATTTGTTACAAGAAATGTCTTATAACATTTATGTCACAGTGTGACATATTTGCTACGTAGCCTATACTACGAGATTATAATATCACCAATGTTCTATAATTGTTACAGCATCGACTCGTAACAGTTTGACAAGTTTACAGTACATGTAAATATCTCGTATAAGAGTGACGAGATCTTGACGTATCAATGTTACGTATTTGTGATGTCTATAGTTTTTGTAATTCCTACATCTTTCATTGACATCCTTACTACATATCGTCAGGACGTATTATATACATCTCGTTTACGTGCGTTATGAAAAAGTTACGAATTTGTGATGAACATTATATGACGTAGTTATTACATTTCAATTATACGTAAATGTTTCGTAAATCATCCAAGTGTGTTTGCTGGGAATAGTCACCACCCCAACTGGGGATGCTCATCCACCTGCGCTAAGGGCAGAGCTCTCGCCGAGTCACTCGACGATTCCAACTTCGCCATCCTCAATGACGGTTCGCCGACACTTGTAACGCGCCCTGGAGAAAATCAATCCGCCATCGACTTAACCTTGGCATCGCTGAACATTCAACCAATCTGCTCATGGTCGACTTTGGACGACGCGCTGGGCAGCGATCATTTGCCCATCTCCATTGTGCTCAAAGTTCCGCAGGAGACCAACAATTTCTTCACGCACAAACGTAACCTCTCCAAGGTCGATTGGGCCAAATTTCGGGCAACTATCTCTTCCTTGGTCGAATCTCTTCGGAGGCAACTTGGCTCCATCGAGGACGTATCGGAGCAATACAAGATTATTTTAAATTCAATTCAGAGCGCCCTTGATCTGACATGCCCAGCGGGAAATACAAGGAATACACCGCGAAACAACGCACCAAGACCAGCGCCATGGTGGAACGAGGGCTGCACCTCGGCTGTTAACAAACGGAAAGAAGCTCTGCGGGCGTTCAGGAATCTCGCCTCGTACGAGAACTACACAACATACAAAAAAACCGACGCAGAAACGAAGAGAACGTTGAAAATGGCTAAGTCCGAGGGGTTCAGAGCGTACTGCTCGCCTGAACTAGTCTCTCGGCGCCCAACACCGAGAAAGGGGGAAGAGTGGGGATATCGAATGAGAGAGGGAGCGCCGGTTTGCGCGCGGACAACAAGTGACGCATACCTGTGGAATGTGGGGCAAAATGGACCACCTCAGAGCTCGCGTGTTATATTCATGCCATGATAAGAATGAAAACAAAGGGCTTCGACAACACACGCGAATTCCAAGCTTCTTTTCAATCTCACTGTTAATATATATTCTTATTTCTCTTTATCCGTTTCATTACTATCAAAATTCAATCTACATGATGATTATTCTTCAACATTCGCTCCAAAGTGTACGAAATATTTTAATACTTTAATATTTTTGTATTTAAATACTTTAAATATTTTAATATCAATGTTAAATATTTTCAATATTTAATAATTTAATTTCATTTATCAGAGAGAAATTATTTTGACTCGAGATACGCTTTGACGTTAGAATTTGCGGCTTTGAATATTAACCGAAAGTCAAAAATTATTCATATTTTTTTTACTATTTTCTATACGAGGTCCCAGAGCGTACAACTCTGATAAAAAAAAATTGAGTATTCCCCATCGCTCGAGGATAAAATTTTTCCAAATTTTCATCCCCTTAAAGGAATGGTTTTAGAATGTTTAAAGTCAATCCAAATTTTTTTGCCTTCACTTAAAAGAAAGTCGCGTTGCTCCGATCCAACTATCGTACCTTGCGAAAATTTTTGCAATGAAATAAAAAAATTTCGGTCTCTCGACAATGTATTAAGAGAACATTTACTGTTCTTCGATTATTTAAATGGATTTAAAAAATAGCCGAGGAAATTGTAAACCCTGTCGACTAAAACACATAAAATATGCACAAAACAATAAAGGGGACACTCGCGAGTCGTTTTCGAAATATCGAGAGCATCTCGACATTTTTAGACGACTCGCGGTCACTATGCATCGGGCTGGGAGGGAAATTGATAATTAATATAAAAAAATCAACGATACCCTTTGGATGTTCTTGTAGTCTGCCAACAGCTACACCGTTGCTGCCAAAATGACAGCGTCGTTGAAATCCTTCTCAGTTTCTGCTTCATCGTGGCAATCGAATCTGCGACAGTTTGACGTCACTTTGCACAATTTACCGCGACACATTTCAAACATTTTGTCGAAAAAAAAAAATCAAAAGATCGTGGCTTGATTTTTTACACGAAAAGAAGTAGCATGAATAAACACAGAAAAATACCGAGCAAGAATCTCGCGTTCAAAAGATTTTGGAGCGCGAAAAAAAAAATTTCAGCCCAACGCGTATTAAGTATTAATTAATTAATAATCGTATTAATCAATAGAGCAATATCGCAAGAATTCAATTTGTTCAATTTATTCCCGAAAATAACGAGAAAAAACAAAATTTAAGCGCGCCACGTATTAATAAAGTATTAATTAATAAATAATTGTATTAATTAATAGAGTAATATCGCGAGAAGTTATTAAATTATTAAATTTATTCACGCAAATAACGATTTTGAAAAAATTGGAAAAACGGCGCAAACGATTTCAAGCTTGACACGAAAGGACGTTTCGTAAAAGTCACAACAATATCACGAATTTTAACTGATTCTACATAACATTCTTAAACGCCTGTCACGAATATGTATTATAAATCCTTGAGAATATCGTATTTATCCATATTCGCGATCGAGTTTGTTCGAGAGTCGCGAAAAATTGGAGCGAACGGCAAAGAAACTGCGTTATCACCGATAATTTTTCGTTCACACACACACACAGCGTCGTTTTACACGTAGCTATATTGATATTATTAACCGCGATACACAGGCAATCGACAATTACGCTAGAATATAGCGTTACAGCTGCCATAAGGGCGTATCACCTCTTTTACGCCCTTATGGCATCCGGGAGCCATAAGGGCGTATTGAAATTTTTTTTTTCAGGAATCGACGTAATTATGACCAAAAAGTATAGAACCGATGAAAAATAAATTTTCCCAATTTCCCAAACGGGATTTTGAAGCGTGAACGATTACGAAGAGAATAAGCTCTTGCTCGAGCCGCAATTTTATCTAGAAAATATTTTTGTTTTTCGGGCCTCATATCGATGTATTTTTGCCCCCTAAACACGAATCTATCAATAGTTTTTTCAAAAAATCAAAATTTTCATGAATTTCGATAAAAAAACTGTTTTGCTCAATTTTGGGCCTATTTTCAAAAACCTGAAAATAGCGAAATTTCAAGTGCTCATAACTTCACTTTGGTTCAACCGATTTCAAAATTTGTTTTTCGTACGCAAAGCTTGTGACCAAACTTAGAGAATGCCGTTAAGTTCATCTCGATAACTAATTTTTTGTAGAAATGAGAGCAGTTTGAAAATCGCCGAAAAAAATGGAAAGGGGTATACCTTAAAAAATTTACAAAAATCTATTGTTGAACTTTAAAAATCTGCCAAAAATCGAAAAACGATCGTAATGGGATGAACCAAACGGGATTTTGAAGCGTGAACGATTACGAAGAGAATGAGCCCATGCTCAAGCCGCAATTCTATCTAGAAAATAAATTGCAGCCATTTTAGTGAACCGATTGAATTTTGGCCAAAATGCAAAAAAAAAAAATGTATATTTTTGTTTTTCGGGCCTCATATCGATGTATTTTTGCCCCCTAAACACGAATCTATCAATAGTTTTTTCAAAAAATCAAAATTTTCATGAATTTCGATAAAAAACTGTTTTGCTCAATTTTGGGCCTATTTTCAAAAACCTGAAAATAGCGAAATTTCAAGTGCTCATAACTTCACTTTGGTTCAACCGATTTCAAAATTTGTTTTTCGTACGCAAAGCTTGTGACCAAACTTAGAGAATGCCGTTAAGTTCATCCCGATAACTAATTTTTTGTAGAAATGAGAGCAGTTTGAAAATCGCCGAAAAAAATGGAAAGGGGTATACCTTAAAAAATTTACAAAAATCTATTGTTGAACTTTAAAAATCTGCCAAAAATCGAAAAACGATCGTAATGGGATGAACCAAACGGGATTTTGAAGCGTGAACGATTACGAAGAGAATGAGCCCATGCTCAAGCCGCAATTCTATCTAGAAAATAAATTGCAGCCATTTTAGTGAACCGATTGAATTTTGGCCAAAATGCAAAAAAAAAAAAATGTATATTTTTGTTTTTCGGGCCTCATATCGATGTATTTTTGCCCCCTAAACACGAATCTATCAATAGTTTTTTCAAAAAATCAAAATTTTCATGAATTTCGATAAAAAACTGTTTTGCTCAATTTTGGGCCTATTTTCAAAAACCTGAAAATAGCGAAATTTCAAGTGCTCATAACTTCACTTTGGTTCAACCGATTTCAAAATTTGTTTTTCGTACGCAAAGCTTGTGACCAAACTTAGAGAATGCCGTTAAGTTCATCCCGATAACTAATTTTTTGTAGAAATGAGAGCAGTTTGAAAATCGCCGAAAAAAATGGAAAGGGGTATACCTTAAAAAATTTACAAAAATCTATTGTTGAACTTTAAAAATCTGCCAAAAATCGAAAAACGATCGTAATGGGATGAACCAAACGGGATTTTGAAGCGTGAACGATTACGAAGAGAATGAGCTCATGCTCAAGCCGCAATTCTATCTAGAAAATAAATTGCAGCCATTTTAGTGAACCGATTGAATTTTGGCCAAAATGCAAAAAAAAAAAATTATTTTTGTTTTTCGGGCCTCATATCGATGTATTTTTGCCCCCTAAACACGAATCTATCAATAGTTTTTTCAAAAAATCAAAATTTTCATTAATTTCGATAAAAAACTGTTTTGCTCAATTTTGGGCCTATTTTCAAAAACTTGAAAATAGCGAAACGTAGCGAAATAGCGCGCGGGCAACGTAGAGCTCTGTTCAATTAAAGAGCCAGCGGTAATCTGAAATGTAGCTTTCGAGCAAGGCGTTGAAACAATCATACGGCGTTTCGCGGAAAGCTAGCTAGCGAGATGAATAAAAACAAAATCGCTCGTTTATTAACATTCAAAGCCGCAAATTCTAGCGTCAAAGCGTATCTCGAGTCAAAATAATTTCTCTCTGATAAATGAAATTAAAATATTAAATATTAAAAACATTTAATATTAATATTAAAATATTTAAAGTATTAAAATATAAAAATATTAAAGTATTAAAATATTTCGTACACTTTGGAGCGAACGTTGAAGAATAATCATCATGTAGATTGAATTTTGATAGTAATGAAACAGATAAAGAGAAATAAGAATATATATGAACAGTAAGATTGAAAAGAGCTTGGAATTCGCGTGTGTTGTCGAGGCCCTTTGTTTTCATTCTCATCATGGCATGAATATAAGACACGAGCTCTGAGGTGGTCCATTTTGCCCCACATTCCACAGATATGCGTCACCTGTTGTCCGCGCGCAAACCGGCGCTCCCTCTCTCATTCGATATTCCACTCTTCCACCTCTCTCGGTGTTGGACGCCGAGAGAACTGGTTCAGGCGGGCAGGCGCGCAGGCGCGCACGGCGGGTAGCATCGCGCGGCACTCTCTCGTCAGTTCCCCTCGAGCTCGCCTCGAGGAACGTTCGGTCGTGTTGCGCGCGTCCCTAAATTTTTCCGCGCTCTCTCCCGGTTTAAAAATATTCGTGCCGTTTATATTCTCGCGTAATTGTTGATTGCCTGTGTATCGCGGTTAATAATATCGATATAGCTACGTGTAAAACGACGCTGTGTGTGTGTGTGAACGAAAAATTATCGGTGATAACGCAGTTTCTTTGCCGTTCGCTCCAATTTTTCGCGACTCTCGAACAAACTCGATCGCGAATATGGATAAATACGATATTCTCAAGGATTTATAGTACATATTCGTGACAGGCGTTTAAGAATGTTATGTAGAATCAGTTAAAATTCGTGATATTGTTGTGACTTTTACGAAACGTCCTTTCGTGTCAAGCTTGAAATCGTTTGCGCCGTTTTTCCAATTTTTTCAAAATCGTTATTTGCGTGAATAAATTTAATAATTTAATAACTTCTCGCGATATTACTCTATTAATTAATACAATTATTTATTAATTAATACTTTATTAATACGTGGCGCGCTTAAATTTTCTTTTTTCTCGTTATTTTCGGGAATAAATTGAACAAATTGAATTCTTGCGATATTGCCCTATTGATTAATACGATTATTAATTAATTAATACTTAATACGCGTTGGGCTGAAATTTTTTTTTTCGCGCTCCAAAATCTTTTGAACGCGAGATTCTTGCTCGGTATTTTTCTGTGTTTATTCGTGCTACTTCTTTTCGTGTAAAAAATCAAGCCACGATCTTTTGATATTTTTGTTTCAACAAAATGTTTGAAATGTGTCGCGATAAATTGTGCAAATTGACGTCAAGCTGTCGCAGATTTTGGCAGCAACTATGCAGCTATTGGCAGACTACAAGAACATCCAAAGGGTATCGTTGATTTTTTTAAATATTAATTATCAATTTCCCTCTCAGCCCGATGCATAGTGACCGCGAGTCGTTCAGAAATGTCGAGATGCTCTCGATATTTCGAAAACGACTCGCGAGTGTCCCCTTTATTGTCTCGTGCATATTTTATGTGTTTTAGTCGACAGGGTTCACAATTTTCTCGGCTATTTTTTTAAATCCATTTAAATAATCAGAGAATAATAAATGTTCTCGTAATACATTGTCGAGAGACTGAATTTTTTTTTCTTTTATTGCAAAATAGTAGTTTTTTCGGCCGAGAAGATTTTTCGCGAGGTACGATAGTTGGATCAGAGCAACGCGACTTTCTTTTGAAAAAATATATTAATGGTAAATGTAAAAAAAACTTTGCTCTGATCGCGCCATCAATATATCAAGGAACATTTGGCTCTTGAAGCAAAATTATTTTTCTCATGTATGACTCGTTTCTTACTAAAAATTATAGAACTGTCAAATGATAGTTGAAATAAAATAAAAATTCACGCGTTTTTTCATGATATAATTCTTTCAAAAAAATATTCTCGTCAACGTAGCGCTGTCTTTTCTGCATTTCTTTTGTATTTTCTCGTTTGAATTCTTATCAAAGCTTCACTTTGACGATGCTGTAATCTGAATCACTGCCCAGATAGACAAACGTGCTGTAGACGTTCGCGAGACGTTCGCCAGACAGCTTGATGGCAATGGGACGGCAGATTTGCGTCACGACGTGCTGTAAAAACGATGCAAATACGCAGCACAACGTGACGCCAATATAACGTCAAAATAAAGTTTAAGAGCACAGTTTGCTGCAAATATGCTGCAAATACGCAGCACGTCGTGGTGAAGCATTTACGTGTCGTCATAACGCAGCTTAATGCGGCCATACAGCATTACGTGTCGCCATAACGTAGCTTAATGCGGAAGTAGAAAGCTGCTCACTGACGCCACGCGCCACGGCGTGCCGTCCTATTGCCGACAATGTGGCGCCAAATGTCTATCAGGGTGTGATTCAACGAAATTGACTTTGAAAAAAAGAACGTATTCGTGTATAAATCGTGATTTTTTGCATATTGGCCTCGCAGTATAGTCGTAGTGAATGTAAGCGAAGGCAAAAAAAATTGGATTGATTTTAAACATTCTAAAACCACCCCTTTGAGGCGGTGAAATTTTGAAAAAATGCTATCCTCGAGCGATGGGGGATGCTCAATTTTTTAATCAGAGTTATACGCTCCGGGACCTCGTGGAAAATAGTAAAAAAAAATATGAATAATTTTCTACTTTCGGAGAGTCCCCTTTCGAGGGAGTTCAAATTTGAAAAAATTTTATCTCGGAACGATGCGGGCTTTCTCAATTTGCCGAGCGGAGCGAAGCGCGGCCGAGCTCGCCGGATCGTGCCGAGCCGAACTCAATTACACAATTGAGCGGTCCGAGCCGAGCCGTGCCGAGCTCGTTCGAGCCGAGCCGAGCGGAGCTATACGGATCTTGGTGGAGCCGAACGAAGCAGGCCGAGAGTCGCTATTAAAGCTAAACTGTGCCGAGTCGAGCTCAGTTGAGCAGGCCGAGCCAGGCCGAGCCAGTCGAGTCCACGGTTATCCGTGGTTGAGCTTAATATGCGCAGGTCGTGTCGTTAGCCTAGTTGAGCCTAAGCTGATCCGTGCTTAGCCGAGTTCGTTCGATTTGAGCCGAGCAAGCAAACTTAAAAGTTGAGAATCTCTCATCGAAAATTATTCACATTCATAGTCAAAAATTATTCATATTCACAGTCAAAAATTATTCATATCCACAGTCCAAAATTATTCATATTAATTTACCACCTTCCACAAGATCCCAGAGCATATAACGCTAATTTAAAAAAAGTTGAAAACCCCTGAAAACTCGAAGATATAATTTTTTCAAATTTCCACCCCTTCCAAGGGGTGGTTTTCGGATGTTCAAAATCAATCTAAATTTTTTTTACTCCACTTAGTCACTACGACCCTATTGCAAGCCCAAGATGGGAAGAAATTTATCCTGGAATAGATATATATATTTTTTTAAGTCAATTCGTCGGATCGCAACGATTCAAATTTTAGCATCATTTTTCTCATTTGAATTCTTGGCAAAGCTTCACTCTGCCCAGAAGCTCTGGAGCGAGCTTCACTCGTTTCGGAGTAAAAAAATCCATTTCGGGCAGCACGATTTGGATTATTTGATAAACATTAGAATCAAGCTTTTATATTTTTTTAGATTTTCTCTGTGACGAGACAGTGTATATGGAATATTTTTCTCGAGTCTTCTTGAACGTCGTAGATTACTAATCCGTTTTATAGGCTTTTCAGCTACAATGTCGATATCTATTTTTAATTGATCGTTGTGCCTCGTAGAGATCTGCCTCTCTACGAGGTGCAACGATAGCGAATTTGCATGGTATGCCTGCCGGCGCTCCTCCTTGGGCAAGAGGAGCCCCAAATCTCTGAAAGCTTCGGTGTCGGACACGTCCCGGGACGTGACGCTGGTTCAGGAACCGCGTGAACTGGGAAAACCCCAGTTTTCCCTAGGGCAGGTTGACACCTTAGCGGTGTGAATGAGAACGAGTGATTGTGGTTAAACGTTGATTCGACGTGGATCCATTTGGGTTTAGGGTCTTTTTTGTATGAGGGTGTCGCGATTTGATTTTTTTTTCAAAACCGGTTACGTGGGTGAAAAATAGGCAGGATTGTACGCGATTATATTTTCAAATCAAATTTTTTACTCGAGTATGTTTCAGCGTATGTGAGATTGAATATCAACATGCAGAATTGCGCAATGCCGCTTTGTACTTTGTGTCGATTGATCAAAGATTTTCTCTTTTTTTTTCTTAAATAAATCGAGACCTTGCTCGATTTTTTTAAAAGACATTTTATCCGATGGAAAATCGTTGAGCGATCATTATTTTCAGCTCATCGTGGGAAAATCGTGAGTGATGTCTATTCTCGAAGGATCGCATGAGTATCGATTCGAGAATAGATTCAGCCACGACAAATATGAAAATCTTTTTCACAATCACGTCGTCACTTTGCAAACGGGAGAAACCAAGTCACAATCGTGTGACACCCAAATTTATTAATTTGCTCCGATATATTCAGAATGGAGTTTTGTCCCGGGACAACTCTGTTTCTGGCATATCGTGAATTTAGTATTCGAGTCATTTTTGCGAAAAAAAAGTTTCCAGAGTCATCCCCAAAAGTCGCGGTCTAAAATAAATCAATTAATACATTGTGCTCCAAATTCACTAAAAACATAATATTAAAAACAAACAAAAAAACGCGTAAATAGTAAATATCGCGCGATCCTCTCGTTCTACGTTGATCGCATTTTGGTAGGGAATCAGAAAGTTTTCGGTTTTTTTGTTTCAGGTCTTCGCGCGATTTTTCATTATTTGTTTCCCTTTCTGGGATATAGGATGTTTCTGATTTGTTTGTTTCAGGTCTTCGCTCGATTATTTTCTGTTTCAGGGTTCGATTTATTTGTTTCAGGTCTTCGCGGGATTTTTATTCTGTTTCAGGGTTCGATTTATTTGTTTCAGGTCTTCGCGGGATTTTTGTTCTGTTTCAGGGTTCGATTTATTTGTTTCAGGTCTTCGCGGGATTTTTGTTCTGTTTCAGGGTTCGATTTATTTGTTTCAGGTCTTCGCGGGATTTTTGTTCTGTTTCAGGGTTCGATTTATTTGTTTCAGGTCTTCGCGGGATTTTTTTCTGTTTCAGGGTTCGATTTATTTGTTTCAGGTCTTCGCGGGATTTTCGTTCTGTTTCAGGGTTCGATTTATTTGTTTCAGGTCTTTGCGGGATTTTTGTTCTGTTTCAGGGTTCGACTTATTTGTTTCAGGTCTTCGCGGGATTTTTGTTCTGTTTCAGGGTTCGATTTATTTGTTTCAGGTCTTCGCGGGATTTTTTTCTGTTTCAGGGTTCGATTTATTTGTTTCAGGTCTTCGCGGGATTTTTGTTCTGTTTCAGGGTTCGATTTATTTGTTTCAGGTCTTCGCGGGATTTTTGTTCTGTTTCAGGGTTCGATTTGTTTGTTTCAGGTCTTTGCGGGATTTTTGTTCTGTTTCAGGGTTCGATTTATTTGTTTCAGGTCTTCGCGGGATTTTTGTTCTGTTTCAGGGTTTAATTTATTTGTTTCAGGTCTTCGCGGGATTTTTTTTTTAAATTTCTGTTTCAGGGTTCGATATATTTCTAGTCACGTTAGGGGACGCTCGAGCCATTTCCTATGTTACCTATAGTCGAGATTCCTTACCGACAGTCGAGATTGCCGGTAAGACAGCGCATATCAAGGCCGAAGAGCCTGTCTTCAGAATTCTTTAGAAATTCTGAAAATTCTTTTAAAAAAACTTAAGAATTCTTAATTCTTAGAAACCATCTAAATTTCTTTAGAATTAAGCAATTTCTTAGAACCTGGCAACACTGCTGAGAACTGACGAGAGAGCGAGAGCGCCGCGCGATGCTACCCGCCGTGCGCGCCTGCGCGCCTGCCCGCCTGAACCAGTTCCCTCGGCGTCCAACACCGAGAGAGGGGGAAGAGTGGGATATCGAATGAGAGAGGGAGCGCCGGTTTGCGCGCGGACGACAGGTGACGTATACCTGTGGAATGTGGGCCAAAATGGACCACCTCAGAGCTCGCGTGTTATATTCATGGCATAATAAGAATGAAAACAAAGGGCCTCGACAACGCACGCGAATTCCAAGCTTCTTTTCAATCTTACTGTTCATATATATTCTTATTTCTCTTTATCTGTTTCATTACTATCAAAATTCAATCTACATGATGATTATTCTTTAACGTTCGCTCCAAAGTGTACGAAATATTTTAATACTTTAATATTTTTATATTTTAATACTTTAAATATTTTATTATTAATATTTTAATACTTTAAATATTTTAATATTAATATTAAATGTTTTTAATATTTAATATTTTAATTTCATTTATCAAAGAGAAATTATTTTGACTCGAGATACGCTTTGACGCTAGAATTTGCGGCTTTGAATGTTAATAAACAAGCGATTTTGTTTTTATTCATCTCGCTAGCTAGCTTTCCGCGAAACGCCGTATGATTGTTTCAACGCCTTGCTCGAAAGCTACATTTCAGATTACCGCAGGCTCTTTAATTAAACAGAGCTCTACGTTGCCCGCGCGCGATTCTGTATATTTTCTCATACCGACGAGCGATAATGAACAAAATCGTTGCTAGACATTTATTTGAAATATAATGATAAATAATTATAAAGATGATCATAATTATAAAAATAATAATTATTATAAATATAATAATTATTATAAAAAAATAACGATAATTAATCAGAGATGGGAAAATAATTGAATCTCGACGAGGTTTTTTTTAGCCATACGGTGCCGCATCTTGAGACCAAACAACTGAACGACTCGCGAAAAAATTCGTTATTCAAAAACTTGCGCAATTAGAATTTTTCAAGACATCGCTTTACCTTTTTTTTAATCAACTGTAATTATTTTAGTGAATTATCGATATGATTGTGGTTTTTCTATAAAATATTTGGGATCGCTGACACTTTACTCGAAGTTTTGTCGGTTTTGTCCCCTCTCCCCCCCCCCCCCCCGCTCCTTGCCGGCAACATACTAGCTGCCACGATGGCTGAGGAGCCCGACAGCGTTGCCACTGTCTAAGAAATTTCTTCAATCTAAAGAAATTTAGATGGTTTCTGAGATTTAAGAATTCTTAGGTATTTTTTAAAGAATTCTCAGAATTTCTAAGCATTCTGAAGAAAATCTCCGCAATCGTAATAACAACCTCTTCGGTCTTTATACGCGTTGTTTTACCGACAATCTCGACTGTCAGTAAGATTGTTTTACCGACAATCTCGACTGTCGGTAGACTGCAGGTAAGGTAGGAAATGTCCCGAGTCATCCCCTAACGTAACTAAGAAATCTAAAGAATTTCCAATGCGCCATCTGAAGAATTATATCCATCGCGGTGTGGCAACACTGCGAGTGGGGTAGGGCCAGCCCCCTGACACTGGCTACTATTTCTATTGCGAAGAATTTTTTGCGATTTCAGGCCGTTTCGTAGTTACACCCTAGGCCGCTTCGCAGCGCATGTAGTCGCCTAGCCGGCTTGTTTTACGCATGCGCGGTTAAAACTCTTATTTCGATGTTTATACTTTATGATAGGAAGGTTATGTGCATTTCTGTCTTGCGGGTCTTGTGAGTGGTTCGGGACGTTCGGGACTGATCAATTTATTAATTAAATTATACTCATTTATTACGTGGAACGAAGGTTAGAAAACCGAATTGCGAAGTGCGTCTTTGTTTATTATGCCGAAGTGCATTGTACCGGGTTGTACCTCAGGGTACAACTCAAACCAGGAAAAAGTGCACTTTTTTACTATTCCGGAGAATGTAGATAGTGAAAGGCAGGAAATAATTCAGGTCTTTGTCAAAAACCTTTCCCTATAAATTCCTTCTCCACAATTAGTCAGCATGCAAATAATTAACAATAATAATTAGCGAAAGAAAAATATTCATATTTGTACCCTTCGTATATCGCGTATATTCCGTATATTGCTTGCCCTGCATATATATAGTACCCGGCCCAGGGGGTACAAGCCACCATAGTAAATGTTGAGGCAAAGTTTGCGCTGGTGGCGCTCGTAGTAGACGGTTAGAGAACTAATACCTATGACATATATATATGCGTATGACATATATATATACAGATTTACCCCCTCTCCACGGCCCCCGAAGCAGATTCATTATTATTATTATTATTATTTCATTTCAAATGTCCCAGGATACAAAAATATAATAAAAATGCCAGTATATTCGTGTTTTAATATATTTCAAATATTTTGTATAATTATTCATCTCAATATATGACTATTTACAACATTCATATTTACACATCGAAATATTTAACAAGCTTTTAGATAAAAAACGCGCTTAAAAATTCTTTTTCTATTCGCGTATCGCATAAAATTAATCAGTTATAACTTTGCAAAGTTTTAGCTGCACAATCGGTTTTTACATTACATATTTGACAAGCTTTCATGTTATAAACCAACTTAAAAATTGTTTTTCTATTCGCGTATAACATAAAATTGTTCAGCTATAACTTTGCAAAGTTTTAACCGCACAACCATTGTTTACATCAAATATTTAACGAGCTTTTATACGTAAAATAAACTTAACAAATCTTTTTCTCTTCGCGGATCGCATAAAATTAATCAGTCAGAACTTTGCAAAGTTTCAGCTGCACAATCAGTTTTTACATTACATATTTCACAAGCTTTCATGTTATAAACAAACTTAAAAATTGTTTTTCTATTCGCGTATCACATAAAATTATTCAGCTATAACTTTGCAAAGCTTTAACCACACAACTAGTATTTACATTAAATATTCGACGAGCTTTTATATGTAAAACAAACTTAAAAAATCTTTTTCTATTCGGTATAACATAAAATTAATCAGTCAGAGCTTTGCAAAGTTTTAGCTGCATAATCGGTTTTTACATCACATATTTGACAAGCCTTCATGTTATAAAAAAACTTAAAAATTGTTTTTCTATTCGCGTATCACATAAAATTAATCAGTCCGAACTTTGCAAAGTTTTAGCTGCACAATCAGTTTTTACATCACATGTTTGACAAGCTTTCATGTTATAAACAAACTTGAAAATTGTTTTTCTATTCGCGTATCATATAAAATTAATCAGTCAGAACTTTGCAAAGTTTCAGCTGCACAATCGGTTTTTACATCACATATTTGACAAGCTTTCATGTTATAAAGAAACTTAAAAATTGTTTTTCTATTCGCGTATAATATAAAATTATTCAGCTATAACTTTGCAAAGCTTTAACCGCATAACCACTGTTTACATTAAATATTTGACGAGCTTTTATATGTAAAACAAACTTATAAAATCTTTTTCTATTCGGGTGTCACATAAAATTAATCAGCTATAACTTCGCAAAGTTTTAACCGTACAACCAGCATTTACATCAAATATTTAACGAGCTTTTATATATAAAACAATATTAACATTTTTCGCCAACATATATTTTTGTACGAAGTGAACCGAACACAAATGTCGATTTGTCACATGCACCGGAGAAACATTCAGCAGCTTAGGATTCCCACTTGCAGCAAGCCACTTTAAAAACTGATCAGACTCAGTCATCGGATTTGGGAATTTGAAGAAGCATGTAGCCTCTGACGAACATCCCGCTATCAAACACTTCCTCGACATAGCTGTTACAAACAACAAGTAGAAAGGATTTTTTTAGATTCATAATTCTTATAAAAATAGTGCAGTCCACCTTCAATATTATATATTTGCTTAAATTAACAAATATTCGGTTGAGAATTCAACTTGAGATCAAAATACGAGAAGAGGTTAGGTTAATAACAAAACGAGATATATTTACCTTGCTTCGGTGAAGATCAAAAATGATTATTAAAAGGATCGCCCAATACGATGCACTCGACTTTTCTGCAAGCTGCACAATATATTTGCAAAAAGATAACAAAAAACAGTCCAAAAAACACACCCGAGCGCACTATGAAGACGCGCAACACGCAACAAACCAAGAAGGCGGAAATTTCGTTGCCATGGATACCATGGGTGAGTGCCGTGAGTGCGTGCGAGCGAGATGGAAAATCGACGCAATGGCTTATGGGTAGCGACACTAGCGCTCCTAGTAGACGGTTAAGGCGAAACTTTGCCTCACTCATCCCCATCTGTGCTTGGACCCCCTGACCCGGCCCGGCGACTACTAGCGCCGCAATGTGGCGCGATTCGATAATAATAAACGGCAGGAATTCGTGGATCGTTTCTGAGAGGCCGTGTCAGGGGGCTGGGTAGGGCGTGGGCGGGGGGTCGGGGTTTGGGCAACGAATTCAGACGTACATAGAAGCACAGGTCCTATACCTTCGGACGAACTGTGCTTCTATGTACGTCTGAATTCGTTGGTTTGGGTTAGAGTTGAACCTTTACGACTCTTATATATATTATATACTATAATATTCTCTATTATATAGTATTATATACTCGATTATATACTATAACTCTATTATATATAAATATATAATAATTATTATTATTATTATATGAGAAAATAATCATTTTTATATTAAATTCAATGTGCCTCATGAGCCGGGTACTCATAACCTTATTTTTGTAATTCTTGGAGCTCAAACAAGCGAAGCTGGTAAAACGTTGTTATCACATTCACGATATTTTAACAGTTGCAGTTGATGACGAAAAAAAAAAAATTATTTTTTTGAACGTCGGTTGATACTTTTTAAGTTGCTAGGTGAATGGCGCAACTTCAAAAAGTGATTTAAAAAAGTGGGAATTTACAGTATAAAAGCCAAGCAATTAACATCCCCGTTCATAATTCCCCGAGCAACTATCGTACATAATCATTTCGCATTCGGTGGCTGATATAATAATTTTTCGTTTTGGGTGTGTATTTCCATTCGTGAAATGCGAAAGTGTGTATTTTTCCAATCATTTAATAGAACCACTCGGAATGAAATTCCGAGTTTACACAATTTTTATATGATATATGTATTCACAATACATTTCCCGAAAGTGTTCCATTTAATTGTCGATCGAAAAAAATATTTTCATTTTTGATTACATTGTTTCACAACTTTTTCATTCGTATTTTATCTTCAGCAACGATGAAGGGTCCGCTTGTATTATTTTGCGCAATCATCGCTGCGACTATGATCACTGCATTGGATCTCAATGACCCTCGTTGGGTGGATTTTAAGGTATGTGCAAAAAAAAAAATCTAGACATTTATAAATCTTCAAATTTCCATTAATCCATTAATTTTCCATTAATTTTCGATGACGTTATTCGCATCATTAATTTTCTACATTATCAGATTTGAATTGAGAAAAAACAGCGAAATTTTGATTTATTTCACTCCGTGCGTAAAGTGCCCACTTTATGCACACTTCGCTTCGCTGCGCGTACGTAAAGTGGGCACTTTACGAACACGTGCAATAAAATGTACTATTTCCCAACGTTTCCCTTAGCGACAAAAAAAAAAAATTATCGGAACATCGACCGACCTAATAGACTATTATTATTATATTTTTTAAAAAAAGTAATTTTGGTCACATTCAATTTTTGGAAAAATGAGACAGGATGATACACGATGGTAAAAAAATTGCAGGCCAACTACAATAAAACCTATCCAAACGTAACGGAGGAAGAAAAAAGACTGCAAATATTTTTGAACAATGTGAAGATAATTGAAGCTCACAATCGTGCCTTTGAGGCTGGTAACGTTACGTACACGATGAACATCAATGATTTCACCGATTTGACGTTTGATGAGTTTCAAAAATATAACCATGGATACAACGTCGTCCGGAATTCTGAGCAACCGTAGACGAAATTTATTTTCCACCAATAATTATGTAAAAAATAAAATAAAATAAAGGAGATATCGGAAATATAATGCGATTATTTAACTTTTATTTGAAAAAAAAATAATAATACTAATGACTTAAGAAATCCTCGATACAGGAGCGTTTCCCCTCCGTTCCGCTTGAGCTCTTATATCGGGTTTTAGTGATGAAGCGATTCACGAACTCTGCAGGGAGTGGCGGGGGAACGCTCCGGCGACGAATTTCTCGGAATCCACTTCCCCTAAATGTCCTAAAGCGCTCTTATATCGAGGAGGTACTGTACCACAAAATTTTATGTACTCCAAATCCCACAAATGATCCTTTCGCAGATCGATGACTATTGTTCGTCTATTTGTGCAAAAAATTGACCTCGCTAAATACTGTTAACTCTTGTATTAAATACAAAAAATATATCAGAGCATTCGGATTTGATAAAATTTCAAAAATTTTGTAAATAGCCCCGTCGGGTCAGCATATGACTTTGCAAAAATTCCCGGCAGCTATTTTATTGCTCTAACCTTTAGGGAGGGTCACTGGTGATCTAAATTCATAATGGCGACTTAATTCCGCCAGGCCGTCAGCCGCCATCTTGAGTTTGAGGGGGGATTGTTTTTGCTCAATATCTCGGCCATTTTTTACTTTTCAAGAAAAATGGTAAGGACTTAAATTGTTGTTTATGCGATTCTCTACAAAAATAGTCCTTACAAGTTTTATCGTATGATTGATATTTTTTTAATTAAAAGGGAAAATAGTGGAAAAGTATAATTATTAAATTATGGTGTTTGTTATTAACTTTATGGCATAAATGGATAGGAATAAATTTGTAGAGAATTATATTTCCTACAAGTTTGGATTCTACGATTTTTTCGCTAAAACCAATATTTAAGGTCCTACGCTTGCGGTAAAGGTGCAGAGCAATGTAAAAATAGAAATTGCAACAAATTTGGAAACGATACAACGTGGATTAGGCCTACTAGGGATACCACATAAAAAAACGCGCCTGGAACTCTAACCCTGTGGTGGTGCGGAAAGGAGTTCGCAAAATACAATTTTTACATTGCTTTGCGCCTTTAACACGAGCGTAGGACCTTAAATATTGGTTCTAGCGAAAAAATCGTAGATATCAAAACTGTAGGAAATATAATTCTCTACAACTTTGTTTCTGTCCATTCATGTCCCAAAGTTGATAACAAATGCCATAATTTAATAATTATACTTTGCCACTATTTTTCCGCTTTATTCGAAAAATATCGATCGCACAATAAAAGTTGTAGGGACTAAAGATGCAGAGAATTGCATTAACAACAACTTGAGTTCTTACCATTTTTGTTGAAAAGTTCAAAATGGCCGAGATATTGAGTAAAAACAATTTCCCTTTAAATTCAAGATGGCGCTGACGCACTGGCAGAATTACGTCGCCATTTTGAATTTAGACTACCACTGACCCCTCCTAAAGGTTAGACCGATAAAATTGCTAGTGGGAATTTTTGCAAGCTTCTTTTTTTGAGTAACTCGACTGGGCTATAAAAACTACATGGAATTACAAATGATATTTTTTTCGTGTTTCCCGGCTCTACAAGGAAAAAAAATGCTCTTGTATTAGAAACATGTGGCATCGAACGCTTTTGCGTTTCTTGATAAGCAGGTTATCACGTAATTCTGTATCATGAGGGCTGTTAATTCTATTTTAAGTTTATTAACACAAGTGTCCCAATCGAGTGGGTGACCTGAAAAATGTAAAGAATTTTTTTTTCTATTTTCTTAATTCAAAATATTTTTCAAAAATTTTTTTTTTCCATTTAAAATATTATTTTTCAACATTTTTTTTTAATTCAAAAAAATTATAATATTCAGATTAAATTCAATATATGTCACAGGAGCCGACAAAGTTTTTTTTTCTTGGAGCTCACAAATTTGAGCTGGCACAACGTTTTTATCTCATTCGCGAATTTTAACGAGCTGCACGCGCGTGGAAAAAGATTTTTTATTATTTCTTGAATGTCAATGGACATTGATAAAATTCCTCGGTGACAGATTTTATGTTTTCCATAAAAATGAATGTCAAGTTTACGGGTCAAGGTGGCGAAAAAGTACAATTATTATTATTTTGCAATTGTTTTCAATTTTTTGAAATTTCTATGTGGATTACGCCACCAGAAACTTTAGTGTTTTTGTTAGTTTAATTTTAGAACTCAAAAATACAGGTTCCCATTAAAGAAAAAAAGTTGATCTTGGAATTACCTTGAGGGTCATCGTCAAGGTCACTACTAAATGCGCCTTGATAATATTAATAACTTTGCTCGTTACGAGAGAATTCGAAAAGCTTCTATGCGCACCTTGTTAAAGTTTAATTGATCTCAGAGGACCTTCAAGGTCAAAATGTACCTATGACCTAAGTGAATATTAGAACCTAAATATTTTTCCGCTCTATCGATTGCCAATGTCAAAAAAGGGGATTTTCATTTAAAAAAGAAAATTTGACCTTGAAATAACCTTGAAGGTAATCGTCAAGGTCGAAATTAAGTTCACCGTTGAATTCCTCGTGAAAAGTTACGTCAAGAATGACCTTGAACTTTTTGAAAAATATATCTCAACGGAGGAAATATTCAGCCCTCCCGTTACTTTTGGGACACCCTGTATAAATGTAACCTAAAATAGTTGTAGAACTTCGTGATGCCTCCGCAACGAAAAAATGCAACGAAAATTAATACATTTGAACATTTAAAGTTTTCTGAGTTTATCGAATTATAGAAAAAGAATCATAATTTGAAACGACAAACTCGTGCATCTTTTTTACAAAATCCAAAGATTAAATTTCAGCCAGTTCGTCAATAAAAGACTAAGAGTTTTTTATTGACGAAATTGCTGAAATTTAATCTTTGGATTTCCTCTGCTCTTAACCTGCAAAAGAACACTGTAAAAAATTTTTGTATTAAATTTAATAAAAAAAATATGAAGTTTTTATGCATATACAAAATATTAATTTTAATATACGTTCGTATATTAAAATACCCATACATAGTATGATTTTTAAAGCAGAATCATGAAAAAAGATATGAAAATTAATATTCTCTTGTAAATTAAAATTAAAAGAAGTTATTTGATTTTTCATATACTTATATTGGAATATTACTGTACACATTGTATATGAAATTTAGTATCCTGTATATGCATAAAAACTTCATTTTTTTTAAATTAAATGTAATTCAAAAATTTCTTACAGTGCAACTAAAATTGTACACCCAGAAAAAAGATCTAGTCGCAGGTACTATAATCGTTTATTTGATTATTTTTTAGTTACCTTAAAGAAAATTTTCTTTCCATCCAATTTTGGGCGATATTTACTTCCGTTATATTTATTTATTTGAATTCCCTGTCATCGAGAAACAGGCGTCGAAGATAGATTCTATTCGTTGTTACTACCCAGTGAACACGTTATGTTGCCGCAATGTAACATGGAAGTTACATGTAATGTTACAATGTTATCCCTATGTAAGGTTGCTGTTATATAACATGCAAGTAACAATGGTATGTAACATTTGTTACATGTAGGTTACATAACTGCAATATAACTTTGTTACATTACAGTAATGTAACATATGTTCTATTGCGGCAATATACCATAGAAGTTACACACTGTAAACATTTTTACTACGAGGGGTCAGGGGTCGCGAAATTAAGTTATGAGGGATGACGTAAGTTATGAGGGGTCAGGTATTTTGGAAAAAAGTTTTGAGAGTTCACATGACACTAGGGGTCAGAGGCCCCCAAATTAAGTTATGAGAGGTCACTTAACTTATGAGAGATCACAGCTCTCTCAAACATTTTTTGAGGGCTTACATAATTTATGAGAGGTTAGAAGCTCTGAAATTAAGTTATGAAGGGTAACGTAAGTTATGAGGGTTCAGGTATTCTGGAATAAAGTTTACATAACTTATGAGGGGTCAGAGGATTGGAATTCGCAAATAAAAAAACGAACTTTCATGGTTTATTGCTCATTCAAATGCATATACTATTATTATTATTATTATTATTATTATTATTATTATTATTATTATTGTTATTTTACTACCATTATGATACTACTATTATTTGTTCGGCACTCCAGCATTCATATATTATACAAGTAGAGAAAATTCATAAGTAGTCGGTAGCGTGTTAGGTAGATAGGTAGGATGGTAGGTAGGGTCGAGGGTTCGATTCCCAGTCTCTGAGAAAAGTTAGATCGGACAATTCGTGCAGATTTTTTTTTTCTATGAATCTCTTTCGGGCCGGTAAACTATGCATATTAAATTATTTTGCGAGAGCTATATATTTTTTATAACATGTTTAACAACAATTAATTCTATTTACAGTAACGTAACACAATTACATAACTGTTACGTAAATGTTATATAACTGTTACATAACGGTTACATAACTGTTACATAACTGTTACGTAACTGTTACATAACTGTTACGTAACTGTTATGTAACAATGTTACATTGCTGAGTAGGAAATTGTAACTTACATGTAACTTACATGTAACGTCCATGTAATGTTACATGTTACAAAGGTAACATTGCCGTTACATTGCTGCAACATTACTGTGTCCACTGGGTAAATACCTATTTACCCGTAATCTCATTCGATCATATCTGCAGATTTGTCAGTACCCCAAAAGTCCGCCAGGTGGCTACCTCTCGCACAAGCGAACCTGCCTCTCGACGCCTATATCCTTTCCAAGCTCGTCTATGTTTGATATCCTTATTTTTCAGTATGGATATTTAATACATTGAACATTGCGGCAAAACGCATGATGGTCGAATCCCCGAAAAGGATTCCCATAAAAAATGGTCTTTTTTTTTCTTTTCTGTTAAAGAAAAGACGAAGCTTTACGAAATTGTAGACTTCATATGTGCAGCTATACATTCAAAGATTGAAATGTTTACAAATATCTATTGTGTGAATATAAAAAAAAAAATTATTTCATTTAAATACATATTTGTTCAGTTTGAAATAATATTTATTAATATTAAATAAAAATTTATTAGATCGCAATATATTTTCCTAGTAGGTCATTAAAAAAAAAAAAATCGTTGACATGAATAGAGTTGTATTAGGCCGGCCTACAACTAAAAAAAATTATTTGGCTTGACTAGGATTTAGTTAAATGTACTAGATATTTTTCTGGGTGTACGCCCGAGATATCCACATTAGGGATATTCGCAAGGGTCAGCTCGACCGAAAAGTGCAATGGAAGAGCTTCGCCCTGGAGGAACCGCCTTAATCATCACGGTATTGGCTCATCCGTGCACGAGTCTGCGATGGCGACATCTAGTAGTTGAAAGACGCGAAAAAACCGGAGAATTTAGCCGTGATTGCATTGGAAATTTGATAAAAAGTTCAATTTAATAAAATAAAAGCATTTATTTCGAGATTAGGTTAATATAGTTATATAAAGAATTTTTCCCACTATTTAATGCAAAAAACAGCAAGAAAAAAACTATAATGAATACGTATATTTTCATGATTCTACAATGCATTTTGAGGTTATTCTTAAGTATCACGAAAGTCGTGCTTACTTTCGTGCGTCAGCCGTCAGGCGATAGGTTATGGGACTTACTTTTTCTTCTTCACAGCTGCAATCCATTTGTTTCTCTGCTTCACTTTATGTTTCCATGTTGGAAAGCGGTAAAATTTGCACATTGCGTACACAATTATTTTCACAATTTATCACACAACAAATAGAAAAGCCCATTTTATCGAATAACACAATGCTAATCATACGGAAAACTTCCGGAATTATTGCACCTTTTCGCCACCCCGGGCGCTGAGGTAGATTCGCTTATCCCCACCATAGGGCTTGCACGGAGCGAATAACCTCTGCGCCAGGTAAGTATATTGGGCACGCTGGCCTGCGCTGGCCGTCCGGTATATAACACCGTCATACGCCGATTTCGCTTGGGCGAAGAGGTCCGAGCGCATGCGACGCATAGTGGTGGATGCGTCAACTAGCACGGCCGCTGACATTGATTGTAATTTTGGAAAATAAGTGTATTAATTTCCAATAACGTATCTTAAAAATGCAAAAAAGCATATATAGAAACCATTTTAATATACGGGGATTTGAATTTTCAACGTTCATCTTTTAATTTTAATATCCAAATATTAAATTTAAGATGAAATTGTTAATTTTCCAATACCATGTATACCCACACAGCACAAAAGTCAGAAATACTTCCTCGCGAACTCTTTTTTAAGACTACTTCTAGAGCAACACGTATGATATCTCGCAGACGTTAGTCCGAAGAAGTCTGAAATAAGACCTACTTAAGAAGAGTGTAAAAAGGTCAACGTAACCTCAAAAATTTTTTAACGCATTTTTATCGGAGATGGCTTGATGAAATTAAAAAAGATAATGTGGGGTCGCCTGCGTAATTAATGTGTACAGGTCATGGCCCCACTATATTCTTTTTTTATTCCATCAAGTCATCTCCGCGAAAAATGTGTTAAACGTTTTAGCTCTATCTCTCTCGCACTCACGAGAGCGGAAAGGCGGGGGAGGGGGTTGAACCTCCCCTTAAGAGATCTTCGGAATGAATATTAAAAAGTTATTAGAAATCGCATATTCAGATAGACTACGTGATAATATTTGTTCGGATACATATCGGAACCGTTTAAATTCTTGGATTTCACCACTGACATATCATATAAGTAAATAGAATTCATAAGTAGTCGGTAGATTAATAGGTAGCGTGATAGGGTCTCAAGTAGGATAGATAGGCAGGTCGCAGGTTCGAATCCCCGTGGAGGCAGATGAAATTGAAATGATGAAATCGAGTTTTTTTCTAATTTTTTTTTAATACAGTCGGTCCAGTAACTATGTAAATAAAAAAAAATACGTATTAAAAAATTTTGCAAACGATAGAAATAAGAAAAAAATTAATTTTTGATAATTATAAAGGAACCCTGAAAAAGTTATCTTGACGATGTCTTGTGAAGAAATCTCGAAATAGTAGTCTTTACGATATCTTTTTTGAGAAGTCTGAAAAAGTTATCTTCAAGACAACTTTTCACAGATATCAAAATCATCCCTCAAAGTGACGCACAAGACTACTTTCGGAACTCATTAAGATGTCTTTCGGAAAATGTATTCGGATGTCCAAATCTTACATAAGAAATCTACAGCGATTCTTTCAGACGTCATATTGCTGTGTGGGTTGTTATTGAAATTCCCTATACTGTATATTAAATTTCATTACAATATTGAAAAAAAATTTTAATGGTTGATTGCAATTTTAAGAAATAAGTGTTTTAATTTTCAATAATGTATTTGAAAATTGCGAAAAAGTATACAAAAACTATTTTCATATACGGGTATATTAATTTTCGATGCTCACTCTTTTAATTTTAATATACAAATATTAAATTTAAGATGAAATTGTTAATTTTCCGATACCTTGTATATTAATTTCGGTTTCATATACTTGTTTTTGGAATTTAATATACTTTTGTATATTAAATTTAATAACATTTTTTACAGTGAACTTACAGAAGGAGACATCGATGGTTCAGAGATTCAAAGTTCCCGCTGAATCACGTGACAATTGTGTCACATGGTCTAAGGGTCACAACTCACAACACCCACCGCTGACAATCGTGACAGCTTGTCGAGATTATACTGTTGTGCGTCATCTCGGTGCGATGAATCGCTTTTTATATTTTCAAATAAAAAAGTGAATCAAAGATCAAAGTATATTCAATAGTCTCGCCACGAACGAGTAGAAAGGTAAGATTTTCCGATAATTGTTGATGTTCATTGGTATTAGTAATTTGTGTTTATCAGTATGAAAAGCTTGCATAAACTCACTTTTGCCTCATTTTCTCTCAGCTTGAAAGGCTTTTTTAAAATACGTACAATTATAAACTAACTTAATAATTGTTTAGAAAATGCGTGTTTTATAGACCCTTAATTACTTGTATCAAATATTTAAAATATGTAATGCTTATGCAAAATCTTATAAATTTCAATGAATAGAAACATGAAAATACGTCATATAGTTTTGATGTCTTGCAGGCCTATATTCAACGGACATCTTTCGGACAATATGCTTGCAAAACATCTTTCAATCTTGCCTAAAAGATTTCAAAAATCGGGACATAAGACGTTTTTCTGACATCTGCTAGGTGCCTTTAGGCTTTTAATGAATGTCGACTTTACACGAAATCCATCGTCTTTTATATAGTCATCTTTTAGTTGCCACTGTGTGGGCTATTTTAAGAACAACTCGTTCAAAGTTTCAAAAAAGCATTTCACACATAGTAGTAACGGGTTTACAAATATGCCTGTAACTTTGAAAGTATTTGTCGAATTGGCGTGAAATACTTGAGGTACTTAAAAAGTATTTCAAGTATTGTAGTTAAATTTTCAAGTACTAAAAAAGTACTTCAAGTATTGTATTTAAAATTTCAAATACTTTTATGTAATTCAAATACTTTTTCAAGTACAAGTATCAAATACTTTTGATTGTATCTTGCTAATGGTTGCATTTACAAAGCCTTTAAATATGTAATTGAAAATAATATCTCGTTAAATATGGACCCTCTGCTGTCCCTCAACTGTCGCCTATCACAATTTTTTGAAGATGAACATGAAGTTGGAGCAGTTTTAACGATCCATCCATTATATACTTTATTTCTTCTCTTTCAAACCTTTATCAAAATTGATCATAATTACAATCGTCAATGCTATTTTTGAATTATTTTCAATTCTTTGTTTAAATACTTCTGTTCTAATCTGCCTAAAGCCTAATCTCAGTGTATTGCACAAGGTGAAAATATGTTTTGATAAAAGTACTTGAATAAAAAATCAAATGATAAAAGAAATCTAATGTAAGTACCAGAACTTACGAGATATACTTGCCTGAAAACTTGGAAAGTTCTTGGTACTTGATTTTTCAAGTACTTGATGTACTCTAAAGCTTACATCAAGCAATAAGTATGTAGTAATTCGAATACTGCCGTACTTTATATTTCAAGTACTCATGGTACTTTGTACTTGAAGTGCTTTCCGATACTTTGGCCAGCTCTTATTTACGATGCATTTTGTGAAAGTTATTATGCATTTTTTATTATGTTGTTTCACAACTTTTTCTTTCATATTTTTCTTCCGCATTGATGAAAGATCTGCCCGTATTATTAGTTGCAATCATCGCTGTGACTATGGCCACTACATTGGACCTAGATGACCCTCGCTGGGTGGAATTTAAGGTATTGTCAAAAAAAAAAAATCTAAACATTTATGAATTTTCAAGCTTTCCATGAATTTTCAATAACAATACTCGCGTCATTTATTATCCGCATTATCAGATTTGAATGGAGAAAAAACGGCGAAATTCTGATTTTCCTTCTTTATGCGTTTTGAAAATATAATAGGCTATTTATTATATTATTTTGAAAAAGAGTAATTTTTGTTCCATCCCAGATAGACAGCCATGATTATCACGCCGTGTATACATTTGATGAAGTAAATTTTCCAGTATATTGGCCACATGTTGTGATGCATGCCCATGAGTTCATTTAGTATGATGAATTTACAAAACATTTCGATCTCATCATGTCGTTTACAAATGCATCATTCGTTGACTACAAGATGAAATCATAAGCCGGCAAATTTACATTCTGCAATGAATATTTGCAGATGGATATCATATGAAAGCCATTCAATGATTTTTTTGGTGTATTCACTAGGTTAGCATTGAAAGTATACATGCCATGCATGCAATATGATGGCGTTATGCGTGTTTCTCAGTTATACATTCGATGAGCGCAATATAATGGCGATATGCATGTTTCTTAGTGATACATTCGATGAGCGCAATATGACGGCTGCAAAATCACTGCAAAATGACAGCATGTTGTGACAAGCCTCGCATTTTTTTTGCAAGTCCAAAAAATTCATTATAAAGTTATTAATAATGTTCAGCAACATCTGAGCATTTTTGCAAATCACGGCCGCCATATTGCATTAAAAAAATTGTTTTCATTTGCTTAGAAAAAAAAATTATTTCAACTAATTTTTTTTGAATGTTTTAATTTTTTTGTTGTATATTTCAGTTTCATATAAGCAAAAAAACTTTTACAAAAGTTGCACTATTTTTCATCATTTTTTTTATCAAATAGAACCCCCATTTTGAATTCTACAAATTTCCCTATAGATTCGATTGAGATATTCGAATTCGCGAAACTGTAAAAAAAACTAAGAATATTCCATTTTTTTGAAATTTTGGATGCCATATTGAATCGTCTATTTTTGTAATTCTTAATTTATTAATTACTTTCATTTTTAACTGTGTATATATAATATTCAAATGTGACTCGTTTTCCCTGGCATGTCACCACTGATATATCATATAAGTGAGGAAAATTCATAAGTACTCGGTAGCGTAATAGGTAGCGTGTTAGGTTGTTAGGTAGGATAGATAGGCAGATTGCAGGTTCGAATCCCACTGGAGACAAAAGAAATCAAAATATAATGAAATTGGGTGTTTTTTAAATTTTTTTTAAATGTAATCGATTCAGTAGCTATGTAAATGAAAAAATATACATAATAAAAAATTTTGCAAGCAATAGAAATTTAAAAAAAAATCGTATGAAAATTACAATAATACCGCACATCCCGACGGTCATATGAGCTTCATATGAGCGCAACCAATTTCACCAGGGTATGACGTCAATATGATCTTCGTATGAGCACCACAATTTCGTCACGCCGTGACTGCCATGTGAGCCCCGTATGATGTGTTATTGTCAATCATCTTATGATGCAAATATGACTTCCAGGTGAGCACTCATAAGCGACACACAGCTGTGAGTGTTCCTATGCGTCATAGATGTATGCAATATGATGCCAATATGAGCTACATTTGTCTATCTGGGATCAGTTTTTGAAAAAATAAGACAGGATGATACACTAAGGTAAAAAAAAATTGCAGGCCAAGCACGAGAAAACCTATCCAGATGCAACGGAGGAAGAAAGAAGATTGCAAGTATTTTTGAACAACTTGGAGAGAATCGAAGCTCACAATCGTGATTATGCGGCTGGTAAAACTACGTACAAAATGGGCATCAATCAATTCTCCGATATGGAGAAGGATGAGTTTCAAAAACATCACGTTGGTGGATACAAGAGTGGCCGCAATTCTGAGCTACCGCGGTAGACGCATTTAATTTTCCTCCAATTATTATTTAAGAAGGAAAATAAAATAAAGGGGAAATCGCGAAAATAATGCGATAATTTAACTTTTATTTGAAAAAAAAAGGTTATTTATAATGACCTAAACACTAAAAAAGTTTCATGAACTCCGAATCCCACAAATGTTTTTTTCGCAAATCAATATGACTGTTGTTTTTCTATTTGTGCCAATAAAAAATGACCTCGATAGCCACAAACTTGGGAAAGTTGTCATTTTGGTTTCTCAACTTTTTTTTTATAATGAATCCTTCGAGCATTTCTCCTTAAAATACAATACCATTTATTCTTACAACTTTGTTCTTTTTTGCAAGAAAAATTTAGACCGATAGTTGCAAAATGACGAAATTAGAGCGTTCGGAAGAATTTTTCGAAAATTTCACAATATCTTTTAAATCGAACCCTCTAAATTAATTAATTTTGTGAAATTTTGAATTTTTCCAAGAAGCGTCGCCATTTTCCTAGCTTTCGTAAATTTGAAGATTATGGCTCTCAGTTTTTTTCCATACAAATATATTGTACAATCAACATTTTTGGTATTCAATTTTATAAAAATCGTCCTAGGCGAAATTACAAAATTTCGATTAAAAAAAAACCTTTGGGCTCCATTGCGTGCCTTAATTTCTTGACACCAGGCTTAATTATTTATAATAACAATGAATTATTATTATATGCAATGTAATTATCATTAATTTAAATTTTATTCGCTTATTCAGGTGTAGAGAAAAACTTTTTTTTTCATTTTTTTAATTCGTTTATTTAGTTAAGTTGTTTTACAAAAGCGCCAGTAATTAGGATCGCCCTTACGAAATGCACTCTGTTAATTTTGGAGGGCGATTTTCGTGTAATTTACTCCAATAGTTGTGCTTCTCTTGGTTCGTCCAATCGTCATAACGGCTGATCTCCAAGATCTTGTGACACGGTCCTTTTGAATTCGCGTTGTGCTCCTCGTACTTCCTCTTATTTTCCAAGTATATTCCTTTTCTAAATAGCTCTACCGTACTATTTTCGTACCGTTTATTGTAAATTATCTAAAAAAAAAAAATTTCTCGCTCATAGTATATTTTCTGAATGAAAAAAAAAACAATTTCTAATAGTATTAACATTCATCACGGCAGCAAAAAATAGAAAGTAACGAAAATCAAACATTATTCTACTGAACAAATTACATTCTTTTCCGTTACTAAAAATAAAACGAATTTTTTTTCCCCGGACTTTGAAAATCATAGGATAAATTATAAATAAAAATTACAAACAAAAATGAAATAAAAATTATCGGTGATAGTAAAACGAAAAAAACATATTCCAACTATCATCGGGCAACATGAAGTGTATCAATTTGCGCAATTGGTTTTTTCAGCTCTACAAATTTATTTATTTATTTATTTGGCTATTCAATGTTGATTATTAACCCTCCGCGGATCATATGGGTCATATCGGTCCCAAGAGAAATTTCAATTCTTTAGTAAAAAAAAATTTATAAAACATTTTGTGATGGAAAATACGTTATTTAATAGTAATTCTGATACTCGAAAAATATCCTCCTTTCAGATACCGAAATAAATATACTTTTTCTAATGAGCAGACTTGGAACATTTTTTTATCTGAAAGAGTTTCAGTTAAAAATCCGCGTAAAATTTTTTGTTTTACGTTAAATAGAAAAAAATTGTGATTCTTTCCGTAAAAAAACGTTTTTTTCGAAAATAAACTTTTTCCAAGCAATTTAAAAATGACAAATTGCAACGGCTATAAAAACTGTTCGACCTTGAAGTAGAATCAGTAAGGAGTATTCCTGAATTTTTTCTCTCTAAATACGTGAGATATAAGCTGCAGGACAAATACGACCCATGTGATCCGGGGTGTCGCAAAAATTCATGTGGCCCGCGGAGGGTTAAGAAGAAAAGTAAAACGTTAAAGAAAATTAAAAAAAAACAATAAACTATATTATTATTTGCCTATGGGTAACAAAACCGGACATTTTTTCTAAAAAATCGTCGAAACCCTTCAAATTCATGAGCAACTGGATTTTTTTTAAATACCTTAAAATTCTCCCAATCCGGAAATGGATCGATCGGAATGGATACAGATACTGCGAAGATCGCCGCGAATACTGCGAGCCAAACATTCATCGTTGCTGCGGAAAAACAAAAAAAAAAGTTATGCAATTTCCAAACGTATCGTGTATAACGTGATATAACAATTCCCCTATAAACGAGACTTTACTCACAGAGAACGAGAAGAAACCGATGACGATAACTGAATGTCGAAATTACCGCAAAGAATGCTCGAAGGCTAATGAAACTGCGCAGCGCGACGCCTCCGCTTTTATACTCTTGGGGACGTGGCCACGCCCCCTCCCTTTCGACCGTGCGCGCGCACTCTCGTGCGCGAGTGAGACAGCGCATCTCCGACGCATTTTCCTCGAAAAGAAGTCAATAAAAACAAAGAATAGTGGGGCCGGCTGTACACATTTATCACGCAAGCCACTCATTTCTCATTCGGTCAAATCATTTTCGAGGAAAAGACGTTAAAAAAGGTTTCGAGGTTATGTTAACCTTTATGCTCCACTCAAGGTGGGGCTTTCGCTCTCACACGATTCCTATAGAGCTATCGGTAGAGGGAGGGGGTTAAGCCACGCCTTACAGCAGACCCTCGCTTAAGGAGAGGGAATAAGGGTCAACAATTCGACATAACTTGAAAACTTGTTTACCACATGTTTGTCACACACACGCGGGAGGAATTTTACCTCGGTCTTTTAAAAAATATATTTTTTTTCCTCGACACCTGCAGTTCGTAAACATAAAAAATGTGAAAAACGAACCAATAAACACTTATGGAAGCATTAACCATGTATTGCCTGTACAATCCCAGCCAAAAATTGTATCCAATTGAAATTTCCGTACTTCGTGATAGAATACAAATCTGAAGAAATTCAGCAACATTTGGCATGCCATAAACATAAATTATCAATAATTTATGTTTATGGCACATTCCAAATTTTTTTTTGGATTCTATTCTGTTAGATAATGATGAAAAAAATCGGGGTGTGGCTGTGCTGTATTATATTTATGTCATAATCATTTTTAAACATTAAGAAGTCCTTCGAATTTCCATGTTTTATTTGTAATGGCAACATTTTCATTTCGTCGGGTTCAGAAAAGAATTCGACTTACCAAATAATTAGTGGATTATAACTTTACTAATGATAGGTCTGTGACAGGAAAAGTATGAAACAAATGGCAATGAAACAAATACCTAGGGATTACTCAAATACCTAGGGATTACTTTAATATATAGGTATACTACCTATGCAATAAATGTCTTCATAGTTTTCGGTGTCGAGGTTGACTTCTTCATACCGAAGACTATGAGGCGGTCGACTCTGAAACGAAAAACTATGAAGAGGTTGAACTGGACACCGAAAATTGTGAAGCGGTCGATTTGGACACCGAGATCTATGGACCGATCCACCCCGAAACCGAAAACTATGAAGCAGTCGACTTGGACACCGAAAACTATGAAGCGGTCGACTTGGACACCGAAAACGTTGAAGCGATCGACTGGGACACCGAAAACTATGGAGCTATCCACCTGGACGCCGGGAACTATGAAGCGGTTGACTTGCATACCGAAAACTATGGAGCCATCCATCTGGACACCAATAACGATGAAGAGGTTGACCTGGACCATGGTCCTACATACAGGTCTGGGCACTCGTCCTAAAAATCCGTAGCCTTAACCCGCCCGATTCATGCCACTTTCTGCCACAGCGCTAGTGTCGATTAGGGTTCGTCGCTGAAATGTGTATTACTATATATTACAAATATATAGTAATAGTGACGTACTGTGGCGAATCCTACTCGACACTAGCGCCGTGGCAGAAAATGGCATGAATCGGGCGGAATTCGGTTACGCATGGTTACTGTGTAAAAGTCGAAGAGTGCCCAGACCTGTATATAGGACCATGACCTGGACACCGACAGCTATGATACAGTCAACCTGGACACCGAAAACTATGGAGCGGTTCACCTGGACAACGAAAACCATGAAAAAATTGACTTGGACACCGAAAACTATCAAGCGGTCGACCTGGACACCGAAAACTTGACGAGGGTTGACGATACAAACTCGAACGAACGGCGTAGCTTCTTAGTCAAAATTTATAGTCAACAAAAATTATGTGACGCAGCAAAACGACCTCGAAATTGCGGCGCTTCCCCCTCCACCGCGGGAGATGTATCGCGGTCCTAACTCAGCGTAACGAATTCTTTGATGATTCTTTATCCTTCGAGTGGTGTAATTGAATTTTGGATGTAGATGATAGACATGTAGCTACAGCACCAAACTGTATACCCATATTTTGTTATCATCAGTTTTCCGAGTTACCCGCCCAAATTTAAAGACGTATTCACGTCAAAATAAATATTAGCTCGGGGGAGACCAACTTTTTTTTTTTTTTTCAAATAAAAGTATTTAGCTACTAGAATAGATATCCCCGTTGCAGTGTTTCCGTTGTTTTTTTTTTGGGTTTGAGAAGAAACGTTGGATACAAAAAATAAATGATAAAACCAACTTTTTATAATTAGTTTATCTTTTATTATCCAACGTTTTTTTTATTAAACCCAGAAAACGTCAGATAAAAAAGTTGGCCTCCCCCGAGCTAATAGTTATTTTTTTTATCATTATCTAATAGAATATAGAGTGATTCCACGTCAAACCAGCAGGTCGAAAAATTCGGTCTCCGATCATAATCTTCGATATTTTCCTGTGTTCTCTATCATGAGAAAACATTGCAAAACCCTTCAAAATGAGCACAAATTAACCTCATTTGGTGCATTCATGACGCCACAAAACTACGTTTTTTTGAAAATCAAGAGTAACTGAAAAACCTTATTTTTAAAAAATCTGAAAAAATCGTATTAAATTTTTACGACAAAAAATTTATATTTCTGTGGAGTTTGAACTAGTTCTGACCAATAGATTTTGAATTCTTGTTCAATTTCATCGTTCAAAAATCAGTTTCAGCTATTTTGGGACTTTCCGGTTTTGACTTTAGGTTTTCTAAGAATTTCATCAATAAAATCGATAGTCATTGTTTCAAAAAATTATAAAACAATTTACTTACAAACTACAATAAAGATGGATCTCAAAGAATTGTAAATAAATTGTTTAATAATTTTTTAAAACAATTACTATCGATTTTATTGACGAAATTCTGAGAAAACCTAAAGTCAAAACGGGAAAGGCCCAAAATAGCTGAAACTGATTTTTGAACGATGAAATTGAACAAGAATTCAAAATCTATTGGTCAGAACTAGTTCAAACTCCACAGGAATAGAGATTTTTTGTCGTAAAAATTTAATACGATTTTTTCAGATTTTCCAAAAATGAGGTTTTTCAGTTATTCTTGATTTTCGAAAAAACGTAATTTTACGATTATGGCGTCATAAATGCATCGAATGAGGTTAATTGTATCGTACGATTAAACGCAATGAAACTAAATTTTTCCAAACGAACACAAATCGTGGGTGGCGTTAAAAATCTTTATTAATATTTTTCTTGCATAAACGACGAGACGAAAACAAGTCTCCCGATCATTCGAGTCTTAAAAAAAAAAAAAAAAATAGAAACACACAACGCAAATTATTAAACGCTATATCTTTCATTCCAGGGATTTCTGCCCTCCAAATATCTTTTTTTTTTTTTAATGACCCATTATATATATATATTTTTTTTTTCAGCGAAGCCAGTACAAAAGTTTATTTTTCAGAATATGTACCAAAATATTCTCAACCATCATCGCGACGTGTGCCGATAGCGAAGCGATTTTTTCATTCGCCAACCAGGTCCTTAATTTTTTTTTCTTCAAAAAAGAGGGGGGGGGGGGCGCATTGTGAAAAAAATGCGCACAAATTGTAAATACAGAATCAATCATGAATGTACACACACGCACACGCGCAAACACACGTTAAATTCTCTCTCGCACATTTTGGAAAATCGGGTCAACAGCATTTTTGGACCTTGGTGCATATTTCATTTTTTTTTGTCCCCTTTGATCTAGTTAAAATTTTTTAAACTTAATTTTTAACGTGGAGGGTCGACGCCTTATTTTTTCAATTTTTCTTTTATCATTCATTTTCGGGCACGATCTCGCACACCGCCGGATTTAACGAGAATGCAATTTTTTTTTTAATTTGCCGAATTCTCCGGCGGATCAGTGCTAATAAACGCTCGTGTAAAAAATTTACCAGCGTTACTGGCGCCCAACTTGGCCCCGCGGAGTTCTGGGGAACTAATCCTGCGCTCTTCGATGCGCAAACGACCGCGTCGCGTCGAAATCCCGGTTTAGTTAGTTCTCCAAAACTCCGCGGGGCCGAGTTCGGCGCCACTGACGCTGGCAAATTTTTCTCCATAAGAGTTTCCTAGTCGGGCGTGCAGTTAATTATGCTTGAATCTCATTTTTGTTGTTCTTGTTGTTTTTTTTTCGGTTTCTATATTGTTTTTTTTTTGTTTTTTTTTCGTATATATCTATATATAATTATAGGTTCTATAATTAGGTACTTGCAGAGCGAGAAAAAAAAACTGTAAAATGTTCGTTCATGGGCGATTCCATCGGTTTTTTTTTTTGACGAATTTCTGCATCCCCGTTGTCAAGCGCGATTACGATGAAAAATCACGTCACTCGGATTCACTGTCGACGACCGTTGATACCCTTTTGCGAGATTGTCGCGAGGGTGTTTCGCCCTTTGCCTTTCCGCCCCTCGCTCGTGTAACTCGTCCTGTGGTGGAAAAATAATTTTTAATTAATTAATTATTTAATTAATCGAAAAAAATAACAATTCGTTGCTCTCTCAAATTTCAAGACAACCGCAAAAATGCATACGGTCGTTTTAGAGCAGAGGTCTCCAAACTATGGCCCGCGACAGCCCGCATAGAAAAGAAGAATCTTTGAAAGAATCTTGAAAAGAATTTTGTAAAGAATCTTGACAAGAATCACGGATAGGATCCGGAGCAAGATTCTTTCCAAGACTCTAAGATTCCTTTCGAGATTCAAAGATTTCTGTCAGATTCTTTCAAAGATTCTTTCGTAGATTCTTTCCTAGAATCTATTGTTGGATCGGACGAGAATCTTTGAAAGAATCTTGAAAAGACTTGAAAAGAATCCTAGAATCTTGGAATGAATCTTGCTCCAGATCCTATCCGTGATTCTTTTCAAGATCCTTTCCAGCATTCTTGTAAAGGATCACGGATAGGATCTGGAGCAGGATTCTTTTTAAGATTCGTTCAAGAATCTTTTCAATAATCTTTTGTCGGCTTGAACGAGAATCTTCAGAAGAATTTTTAGAAGAATCTTTGAAAAAAACTTAGAATCTTGGAAAGAATTTTTGAAAAAATCTTGACAAGAATCTTGCATCGGATCCAATCCGCAAATCTTTTTAAGATTCTTTTAAAGATTCTTCGAGAGATTCTTGTCCGACGCGACAAAAGATTCTTTGAAAGAATCTTAAAAAGAATCTTCGGAAAAATCTTGAAAATAATCTTCGAAAGAGTCTTTTACAGATTCTTCCAAAGATTCTTGCAAAGGATCTTAGAATCTTGAAAAGAAACTTTGAAGGAATCTTGTTCCGTATCCTATCAGTGATTTTTTTCAAGATCCTTTCCAAGAATCTTGGAAAGAATCACGGATAGGATCTGGAGCAGGATTCTTTCGAAGATTCTTTCAAGAATCTTTCCAATAATCTTTTGTCGGCTTGAACGAGAATCTTCAGAAGAATTTTTAGAAGAATCTTTGAAAAAAACTTAGAATCTTGGAAAGAATTTTTGAAAAAATCTTGACAAGAATCTTGCATCGGATCCAATCCGCAAATCTTTTTAAGATTCTTTTAAAGATTCTTCGAGAGATTCTTGTCCGACGCGACAAAAGATTCTTTGAAAGAATCTTAAAAAGAATCTTCGGAAAAATCTTGAAAATAATCTTCGAAAGAGTCTTTTACAGATTCTTCCAAAGATTCTTGCAAAGGATCTTAGAATCTTGAAAAGAAACTTTGAAGGAATCTTGTTCCGTATCCTATCAGTGATTTTTTTCAAGATCCTTTCCAAGAATCTTGGAAAGAATCACGGATAGGATCTGGAGCAGGATTCTTTCGAAGATTCTTTCAAGAATCTTTCCAATAATCTTTTGTCGGCTTGAACGAGAATCTTCAGAAGAATTTTTAGAAGAATCTTTGAAAAAAACTTAGAATCTTGGAAAGAATTTTTGAAAAAATCTTGACAAGAATCTTGCATCGGATCCAATCCGCAAATCTTTTCAAGATTCTTTTAAAGATTCTTCGAGAGATTCTTGTCCGTCGCGACGAAAGATTCTTTGAAAGAATCTTTAAAAGAATCTTCGGAAAAATCTTGAAAATAATCTTCGAAAGAGTCTTTTACAGATTCTTTCAAAGATTCTTGCAAAGGTTCTTAGAATCTTGAAAAAAAACTTTGAATTAATCTTGCTCCTTATCCTATCAGTGATTTTTTTCAAGATCCTTTCCAAGAATCTTGGAAAGAATCACGGATAGGATCTGGAGCAGGATTCTTTCGAAGATTCTTTCAAGAATCTTTCCAATAATCTTTTGTCGGCTTGAACGAGAATCTTCAAAAGAATTTTTAGAAGAATCTTTGAAAAAAACTTAGAATCTTGGAAAGAATTTTTGAAAAAATCTTGACAAGAATCTTGCATCGGATCCAATCCGTAAATCTTTTTAAGATTCTTTTAAAGATTCTTCGAGAAATTCTTGTCCGAAGCGACAAAAGATTCTTCGAAAGAATCTTGAAAAGAGTCTTTCAAATATGCTTCACAGATTCTTCAGAAGATCCTCGTCCGATAGGCTGAAAAATTTGGAGACGCCTGTTTTGGAGCATACTCATGTTTGATATCGAATTTAAAAAAAATCACTCGAAGACTGAAAACTTATTTCCCAGATTATTGAGTAAAAAATGCGAAAAGATTATTAAATATGTTCAAGTAAATATTTGTGATGAAAAAAATATTAAATAATTTTTGTTGTTTAATATCATAATTCTCTATAAGATATGGAATACAAATGAAATCCATGTCACCTCCTTTTCTGCACGACAAATTGACCGAAAATTATCCAATCTGTTAAAACGAGAAATAGTTTTGCAAAATGTCAAAATCTGACTGAAGGAATTTTTTCATTTCTTAAAAATAGTCTAATAGTGATTTTTTCGTCTAAGTAGTGACAAAATAGTGATATTTTTCCAACCAATTTAGGAACTTTTGTGAAAGCTAGTCGTACTTTTTTTTTTCACCATTTCAGAGCTCATTTGCAGTATTTCCATGAAAAATTTGTAGGTTATGGGAAGTAAATGGGTAATATAAAAATGAAAAGTTTAAAATACCTTCGGTAATATCGGTAACCGGATCGAGTTGCTTGACGTCTTGTTTCAACTCTAGTCGCGCTTTCGCTTTTTTGCATTTTTCCATTGTCGGCCTTCCGACAATACCGTGTCTCGCGAGTTCTTCCTTCATGCGTGCCAAACGCGCTGTATTCGTAGTACAACCGGCCCAAAATTGCTTGTACGATTGTATTCTAATGCCGGCCATTGGGAAATATTTCTTCAACGCCTGGATCCTCTTATCGTCCTCGGGACGCTGATAAAAAAAAAAATATATGGGTCAAAAACGTCAATAGGGAACTTGCATGCATCTGAAATCTCTATTTTAGACTATTGCATTCGAAAGTAGGATAAAAAATAATGAATTTTCCAAGACAGTTTTTTTTCTAAAGGAATATTAACGATGCAAAAGTGTTTTCGTTTACACTAATTTTTCTCGGTAAATTTGAATTGGCAACCATATTGTTGTACCCAACTATCAGCGCCGCGAGTGTCGCGTCTGGGAACTAAGTCCCATTGTAAACAGTTTTCGCTCCGGCGGACATCTTGCTCGCGGAAATTCTAACCTATAATATACATATAACCTGCAGTATAATATTCTTCAACATTATTATGTTAGCGAAGTTGTGAAAGTATCGGCGACGTCACAATATCACAGGAATCATATGAATCACGTCTTCAATATTATTATGTTAACGAAGTTGTGAAAGTGATATAAATTGACAGATGGATGACAAATGGACAATAGATTCATTCACTCCGCAACCAAACTTATTAGATTGGTTCATGTCTTATTTTAGTTTATTCATAATTTTATATTATTATATTGCTAGTATGTAAACGAATATTTTTGCTGATTTATATTTTTATTGCAGGTTATGGCGGCATTCGCTTTGGACGCTTACGCGCCTGTGAGCGCCACATCCTGTAACATTTTATATGTCGATGTATATCTATACATACGTGCTGAAAGCGCGTAAGCGTCCAAAACGAATGCAGCCAGTGTTTATAACGCGACGTAGTTCCCGGAAGCGACACTGGCGGCGCTGATAGTTGGGTACAACAATATGGTTGCCAATTCAAATTTACTGAGAAAAATTTGTGTTAAAGAAACAATTTTTGGAGCATTAATATTGCTCTAAAAAAAAGTGTCTTGAGAAATTAATTATTTTTCACCCTACTATCGAATAAAAAAATTAAAAAAAGACATGCAAGTTCCCTATTATGGACGTCGGATCCGGCCTCAACCCCTCAGATCTTTTCGCATTTTTTTTTAGCTGAAAGTCCTCATTGAAAAACACATTCCCAAATTTTTTCAGATTTTTTCCCCTTTAACTTTCGCAGTTATTACATGGGGTCTAGTTTTCGTCTAGTTTTACAATTTTCGTTTTATTCATTATGACCTGCCATCTTCCACCACAATAAAAAAAATTTCGAAAAATAGGTTTTTTGCGTGAAAGTCTCAGCTTTTCAAAAAAAATATTGTTTTTTTGTTTATGCACTTGGAAAGCTCTTAAAATTGAGCTTAAAGTCTAAAAACCTTTTTTTGGCCGTTGTCCAAATTTTGAAAATTTTTTCAATATTTTTTTCGAAAAGCTGAGACAATTTTACATGGAATATGTATTTTCCGAGATGGGTTCTCCATAAACGTACGAGAAATTAATGAAAGAACGAAAATTGATTTTGTTAATTTTTTTTGCCATCTTCCGTTATGATAATTTTTTTTTTGAAAAAATACATCTTTTGATTAAAAAAGTCTCAGCTTAAAAAAAAAATATTGCTTTTCCGATCATGCTTGTGAAAAGCTCTCAAAATCGAGTTTTAAATCTAAAAAGCTGTTTTTTTTAGCCATGGCCCATATTTTGAAATTTTTTTCCATTTTTTTTTCGAAAGCTGAAAAAATTTTACATAAAATATGTCATTTTCAAGGTGGGTTCTAAATAAACACACGAGAAATAAATTAATAAGCACGTTTTAATTAATTGTCTCGCATGTTTCTCGTATGTTTATTTAGAACCGACCTTGTAAATGACATATGTTATGTAAAATTTTCTCAGCTTTTCAAAAAAAAAAAAAAAAACATGGAAAAAATTTTGTAAATATGGACAATGGCTAAAAAATAGCTTTTTAGATTAAAAACTCGATTTTGAGAGCTTTTCACAGGCATTATCGGAAAAGCAATATTTTTTTTGAAAAGCTGAGACTTTTTAACTCAGAAAACATATTTTTTCAAAAAAAAATTCATCGTAACGGAAGATGGCAAACAAAAATGAATATAATCAATTTTTGTTCATTCATTCATTTCTCGTACTTTTATGGAGAACCCATTTCGGAAAATACATATTCCATGTAAAATTGTCTCAGCTTTTCGAAAAAAATATTGAAAACATTTTCAAAATTTGGGCAACGGCCAAAAAACATCTTTTTAGACTTCAAGCTCAATTTTGAGAGCTTTCCAAGTGCGTAAACAAAAAAAACAATATTTTTTTTTGAAAAGCCGAGACTTTTTCAGGCACAAACTTTTTTCAATGAGGACTTTCAGCTAAAAAAAAAAATGCTAAAAGATCGGAGGGGGTGAGGCCGGATCCGACGTCCATAATTGGCGTTTTGACCCATGTATAAAATATATATGAGGCGTTCCGTCCCAAATCGGACAGTTTGAAAAACTTTTTTTTTCATTTCCTCAAATTTTATATTTTGTAAACTTAATTTAAAACTTAATTTAATTAATAATAATACTGACGGCTTTGCTCTTTTTGCCATTCTTCGGCGTTGCCTCGCTCGCAGTGTCTTCCTCGCTCTTGTCATCGTAATCGCTGCCGGATCCATTTTTTTGATTCTTCTCCTTTCCCTTTTTCGATCTTTGCTCAAGATTAACATCATCGTCCTCTCTCTCGTCCGAACCTTCGTCGTCCGATTTTTTCGCGATATTTTTCGGCGCTCTTCCGCGCCTCTTTCCCGGTGTCTTTGCCGGTGTTTTCTTCGAGGGCGACGTTTTCTTCATTTTCTTCTTCGTGCGAGGACTGTAATCCTCGTCCTCCGAAGCATTGTCGTCCGAATCGTCGCTTTCCGAGCTCGGGACCTTCGTGAAGCCCTTTTTCTTGCCCTTCTTTCGTCCTTTTCCATTGGGCGACGGTTTGCGTCCCTTACTCGGTGTCTTCTTCGCCTTTTTATCAACCTTCTCATCCTCGATGTCCGATTTGTCCTCTTCCGAGGAACTCGCGTCGAGCTCCGAATCGTTTGGCTTTGCCTTCACGATTATCGTCTTCGGTCTTGGCTTCTTATTCTCCTCGTTCTTCTCGTCCTCCGAACTCGAGGCTTCCTTGTCGCTCGCACATTCGACCGACATCTCGAGTCCATCGACAACCTCCGGCTCTTTGGTTTTCGATTTACTCACACTCGCCTTTCCCGATGATTTTTCCCCTGTTTTCTTCTCCTTGCTCGCGACGTCCTCGTCATCGTCCTCGTCGATTTTATCCTCCGAGCTTGCATCGTTCTTGAATCATAATTTTCACATTCATGTCAGTTTTATTTTTTCTCGCTAATTTTGAAATTTATTATTGGGATCCAACATGTGGGCGGGGCCTATTCAATATGGCGCAGAAGAGTCGAAGCAATGTACAGAACTCTTATGTGCGGTATTGGTTTTTATTCTAAATATTAATAAATATCGAAAATATATGTGATTGTACAATTCCTGCTCAGTGCAATTTGATAGAAGGAGAGAGGAAATAAATAAACGAAATACGAATGAAATAAATGGCAGACATAACCTAAAAATCGAAAATTTTACGTCAACAGCATTGAATTTCTCTGTAATTGTCGTTTACCGTTTGAAATGCATGAACAATAGTGAACGTGGAGAAGTAATTTCTCTAAATTTCGTTAAATTTGATCCCAGAAATGCCGTAAATGCTTGCAATTAACGAAATTCTATTGCAATTGATAAGAATTCACATAAGAACGCGTGTTAACTGACACTGGACTACTTCCTTCTCTTTCTGTTTTTACTTTCGGCCACAAGATGTCATGCCTATGTTGGATCCCAATACTTTAAGAGGAGGCTAAATACCGACACTAACACCTCGAAATTGCCATCGAAACTTGCTCTTATAAAAATGGATGGAATAGAATAAAATTTTAACAACATCATCGGAACAATGGCAGGAATGGAGCCTCACTAAAATTTTTTCGAAAAAGAAAAAAAAATTGACAGATTCATTTACCACCAAGAAACTGTAATTGAAAAACTTAAATTATTAAACTTTTACTGCATTTCGGGTAAAACCAAGATGGAGGCGCCTTACGTTTGGATGGCGCATCAAGAGATAAATATCGATAAATTGTAGTTTTATTGAAAAACAACATGGCGTAATGTATTTCACTGACGTGCGAGTGAGGGCAGCACCATGGATTCTGACGAGTAACCTATAATATTTAGGGGGCTCGAATGAGTTCGTTGGAATTAGCTGTAACGCATTTTAGCCTCTCAATTGACAATTAATTGTTAATTAATTTATCCCCCTCTTAATTGTCAAAATGTAATTAATTTTCATCCACGGTTGTCGGAGAAAGACTGGACGACGATGATACGTCGATAATGTAGGGATTGAATAAAAATGGTATTTAGCCTCCTCTTAAGATTCAATTTTGCATTTTTTAAAGCTTTAACGGAAATTGAAAAAATAAAACCAATCCCTTTAAGGATGTTGAGTCCCTATGAAATCTTTTAATGTTAATTGTTCAATAAATAGCGTCTTAATCGTCGTGAAATTTTTACACGACCTCCTGAATATTTAATGTAAAAACATATTAAATTTTCAGAATTCTATCATCATTACTTCAACCTCCTTAAGGGTTAAAACGAAAAATGATGAAAAAATTCTGAAAATTTGGTATGTTTTTGTATGAAGTATTTAAGAGGTCGTGTTAAAAGTTCACGATTAGGAAGCTCGTTATTAAAATATTAACATTTTGTTAAGAACAATTTTTTGAACAAATAAAAAAAACATTTATCAATAAACTTCGTTTTGTTTCCGTTGCTTTCAATAAAGTGTAGGTATTAAAAAATTGAGAGGTCAAAAAAAAAAATTTATCGCAAAGTTATACCAATTTCCATAAGACTACATTTAATTTCATTTAATTTCATTTAATTTGTTAATGTTAATTGTTCGATAACGAGCTTCCTAATCGTCGTGAAATTTTTACACGACCTCTTAAATAATTCATCCAAAAACATACCAAATTTTCAGAATTTTCTCATCATTTGCGATTTGGGACGCAACATCCTTAACGATTAATTTGTTGTTTTTGTGAAATTTTTTTTTTAATGAGATTTTCTTACTATGCGTTCAAAATTAGGGATTTGCAACCAGAGTTGTAAATAATGCATTACATTGATAATGCATTACTGTATTTATTACGCATTACACTGCATAATGTGAAATGGATAAGTGTAACATTACAAAATACAAAAGTAATGTGTAATGGATGCGTGTTCCATTACAAATACAAAAAGTAATGTGTAATCTATTCATGTTCCATTACAAATAAAAAAAAGTAATGTGTAATGGATGCACGGCAATTTTTCTATTTGTAATGGAATATTCCCCACTGCAAATTACTTTTTTTTAAATTGTAATTTGTAATGGAACGTGCATACATTACACATTACTTTTTTATTTGTAATGGAACACCAATCCATTACACATTACTTTTGTAATTTGTAATGGAAAACTTGTCCAATACACATTGTTTAAAGTAATGGGTAATGCATTACTTTTACATTACTATTTTCACAACGAATAATTATTTTTTGCTCTTGAATATGCAAAAAATAACCAAATTTTATTAAATATTTCAGGCAATATTAAAAAAAATATATTTATTTTTTATTTCCATTACCTTTTCCGCATCTTCCTTTTCCTCATCTTTGTCCTCAACGCTTTCTCTCTTGGAATCGGATTTTTCATTATTCGAGGGTGTATCGTTGAGTTCTTTATCTGCGATATCCTTTTTCTCTGTCTCGTCGATATTTTCATCCGATTTTTCCGAGGCAACTTTCATCTTTCCACTCTCCAATTCGTCCTTGTCGATTTCCATACCATCAGGCTTTAAATTCGCGCTTCCGTTTGCCTTGCGCATCGATTCATCGCTCAAATTCTCATCGACAGTCTCATCATGATCGTTGACTTCGCTTCGCTGCCTTTTCGCTGGCAACTCGTTACTCTCGTCCTCGGATAAATCGTCGCGGCTTCTCTTGCCAGCGATGTCCATTTTTTTGTTATCCGCATCTCCAACTCCAGAGTTAACCATCTTCACTTCCTCCGTAGCTTCCCCATGATCGGATTCCACCATTTTTCACGATATATTGGTGTTCAAGGTTCAACGAAACGATTTTACTGCGTAAGAAAAATCAATTATATCGATTAGACAAGAATTTTTTAAGTCGAAGAAACATTCCAGCACAGAATAATTTCTTTTCCATTGATGGGAATATTTGAATATGGCATCCGATATTCAAATTTATCGTTTCACCTTGGATCTTGATTTTAATTTTACTGCGTGAGAAAAATCGATTATATCGATTAGACAAGAATTTTTTAAGTCGTAAAAATATCCCAGCCCAGGATATTTTTTTTTCCATTGATAGGAATAATTGAATATGGCATCCGTTATTCAAATTAATCGTTTCACCTTGGATCTTGATTTTGATTTTACTGTGGAAGAAAAATCGATTATATCGATTAGACAAGAAATTTTTAAGTCGAAAAAATATTCCAGCACAGGCTAATTTTTGTTCCATTGATAGGAATATTTGAATATGACATACGATATTTAAATTAATCGTTTCACCTTGGATCTTGATTTTGATTTTGCTGTGGAAGAAAAATCGATTATATCGATTAGACAAGAATTATTAAAGTCGAAAAAAAAATCGAGCTCAGAATAGTTTTTTTTTGCATTGATGGGAAAAAATACACATCCCTCGATTTTGTTTGCTGAGCGGTGCATCAAATTCTATCTATTGAGAATTTTATGTTTTCTCCTACATCATTTTCTAAAATATTCTGCGTACCAGAAAAAAAACCTTTCGATATTCATGACTTGTTGCATCGATATTTTTATCGATCATAAAATTTGTAAAAAAGTTTATCAGTATTTTTATCGATGAAATAATATCGGAAAAAAAAATCTTCCAATATTTCCATCGGTACTAAAATATGTTAAGCGTCACATCAATATTTATATAACTTTTAGAAAAAGCTGCTAATACATTAATTGTGGAGTTTAAAAAAAAGTACTATCGATGATAAGATTTCAGTGAAATTCTAAAATAAAAAAAAGTTATCTTTGAAAATATTTGGTAATATTATCAATATTTCTAGCTATTCTAAAATATCCATACAAATTCAGCCAATATTTCTATAAATTCAAAAATATTTTGAAAAAACATATTAATTTCACCATTTGCAATATTAAATTCGGCAATAAAAACAAACGCTTTTAATACTTTTTTGTCTCAAAATTTCATTTTTAATTTAGATGCTCGAAATCAATTCCAGCGCAGCAACACAATCTTAAATATGACTAAAACGATCATCGCTATCAATGAAATAAATTTATTATCTCATCTCTTCGATGATTGAAAATAGATTAAAAAAACTAAATATCGCACAAGCAGAATCCTAAACAATTTTTTTTATCACTCTCATGGTAAAGTCCAGATTTGGCAAGAATATTACTTTCTGGGAATTTCAAAATTCGGAAATGGCAAAATCTTTCAACGCGGTGCAATATTTATCAAATAAATCATCGATGTTAAAACTTCGGTATCTTCATTTTTTTCACCTTCGATATTATCTTTATCGTTGACTTTTCTCCCATTAATCCGGTATTCTACAAAACAGTAAACATGAGTTAGTACAATTTTTTTGAAAGAAAAAAAAATCATACAAAATATCAAAGACATACTGAAATGATCCAAGCATTTTGATAGATCTAAATTTTTTAATTTCTAAAAACTCTTCTCAGAACAAATTTCAGCATCACTGCGGCAAAAAAAAAGGTCTTGCATGCCTCCGCTTCTGCAAGACGCTATATTTTTTTTACAAGGCTAGACAAATCTCGACGGTGTAATATGATAAAAAACATATTTTTTTAACAAGAAAATTTGAAAATCGGAAGTCCGAGTATGAAACAATCCGGAAGTCCCACAATACTGGGCTTTGCTAAAACGAATGAAGAGGAGAAGAGGGGAGGGGAAAGGAGGGGAGGAGGGAGAAATCGTTGAAAGGAGGGGGGTAAACAATCAAAAGGCGTCAATTTTTTTGAGAATATAAAAGAGTCAAAGATAAAAAAAAGCGCATTGATAACACGAAGTTTGCACGACGCGCGGGAGGGGCGTGGGAGGGGGGGGGCAAGGTCCGCGGAGTGGGGGGAAGAAGAGCGGGAGGGGAAGATCGTGAAGGAGATTGAGAAAAAAAAAGTCCGGCGTAATTAACGATGTCGAAAATCGAGGAATCGAAGAGAGTTGCGAATTCTTTCAAAAAAAAAAAAAAAAAAAAAAACGTCAATTTTCGTCACCGCAAAGAAATTTTTCGAGGTGAATTTTTTTTTTTTTTTTCTTCTTTTTATCACACGACGCAATTCCGGGGAAATCTCGTGATTGTTGAATCCGCGCGATTACGACAGAAATTGATGGAGAAAAAAAATGGAGAAAATGGAGTCGGAAAATTGAGGGGAGGGGTGAAAAAATTTTCGATGTACTTACCGTGGAAAAATGTGCGCTGATGGGTAATATTTTTCTTCTTTTCCCAGACACGAAAATTTATCACGTTTTTTTCTCTATCGGAACGTAAGGTTTGCGCGGGCAAAATCTACGCGGCGCGACAACGTTGCGTCGGCCATTGGCCGGTTTCCCCCACTCTCGTTCCCTCCTTTCTCTCTCCCCCCCCTCTCGCGCGGTCTCACTCTCTCTCACGCCTTCTCTCTCTCTCTCTCTCTCTCTCTCTCTCTCTCTCTCTCTCTCTCTCTCTCTCTCTGTCGCTTTATAATCTTTGAGGATCTCAAAATCTCGATCGTATATTGAAAGCGTTTTTTTAATTGCTCAATTTTTCAACAAGATATTCAATTTCCCCTCTGCACAACTATAAACACTCGCGAGACGCGCTTTCGCTATTTATTCGTTATCGCTATGCTAAACAACATGGCGGCGCAATATATATCCGCGTGTATACATATATATATGGAGATTAACGTTGCGCGGGGTTTTTTTCTTCATAATTTTCACCGGCCGCCACCAGGCGGCGATGCCGGTTACCGTCGGCATAGTAGAGATCATCGTCGGTAACAAAAATTTCTTCATTGCCAATGGGGCTTCGCTCTTTAACCTCTCATAAAAAATCGTTAACACGATTAATAGTAAGTACAGTTAGAAATAGTAATAATAGTAGTAGGGGTGTGCGAATATTCGAATTTATGAATTATTCGGGACGAATGGAATCGAATAGTTCGAGTTATTCGAATTCGATTCGAAACTCAATTCAAATAGTTTGTAAATTCGAATATTCGAACACCCCTAAATATTACTCTGAGAAAACAGTTTGTTTGTAGTAAATAAATATATTTAGTTGAGACTTTTACTTAAATATTCCTTAACTGTTACAAAAATTTTTAGTCGTTAAGAAATATTTTATTTTTGTCAAGATAATTTATTAACTGTTAAAAAATAATTAATTTCGCCATATATAAATAGTAGTAATAGTAACAAAAGTAGTAATAGCAATTATGGCAATAATAGTAACAATAGTAGTAATAGTCATAATAGTAACAGTGATAATAATAATAATAGTATTAAATAGCGCAATAAATGTTTTACGAATTTTTTGGTGACGATAAATGAGAGATACTTTATTCTGAATTTTTGCTACATAATTTAAAAACATGAGAAAGACTTGTTTGAAAAATTGTCGGTAAAACAGATCTTTCAAATTCACTTTAAAGATGGCCGCCATTATCGTCTGAGAAACCCCGCCATTTTTGATTTCTCACCGGCTTTCGGCCACTTTCGGCGTCTTTTTCGTTCGAATGTGATTTCAGTTCGTAATTTATACCTTTTATTGTTTTTCTTAATGAGATATCGCTTATTCGTTCGTTAAAAAAAGTACAATGTCGGATTCCAATAGCGATGATCAAGAGGAGATCGCGCTGGAGGAAGATACGGTGAAGATATTACTCGCGACCGATTGTCATTTAGGTTATGAACACTGCACAAAGAGACGTATGTAACATGGAATTTTGTTTACAATGTTTCTTTGCTGATGAAAAAATTGCATATTTCCTTGATTTTCATTTTTATCAAATTTTCAGTTCAAGAAAACGACAGTTTCATAACTTTCGAGGAAATATTGAAACACGCGCAGGACAAGAACGTTGATTTTTTATTACTCGGCGGCGATTTGTTTCACGAAGCCAAACCAACGCAAAAAGTCGTATTGCAATGCATGAAATTGCTGAAAGAATATTGCCTCGGCGATCGGTATGTTTTTTTTTTTCAAATTCTGCGCTAAAATATTTCAATGAAATAGAAAATTTAACGATGAAGTTTGAATCGTTCCAATGCAGCGGAAATACTTTCTTTAAAAAATTCACTTTTCCCAAAAAGTTTTCAAAAGAATTGTAGAAAAAAAAAACATTGAGAGAAAAATTATTTTTGCACAGCGCAAAATTCAATTAGTTTTTCTTTTCC